>JAVSCE010004497.1:0-64287 GCA_032199065.1 Smutsia gigantea
ACAAAGAGAAAAAAGCAGGTGTTGCAGCACTTATATCAGACAAAATAGACTTCAAAACGAAGAAAGTAGCAAAAGATAAAGAAGGACATTACATAATGATAAAGGGGTCAGTCCAACAAGAAGATATAACCATTATAAATATATATGCACCCTACACAGGAGCGCCAGCATATGTGAGACAAATACTAACAGAATTAAAGGAGGAAATAGACAGCAATGCATTCATCTTAGGAGACTTCTACAAACCACTCACTCCAGAGGACAGATCAACCAGACAGAAAATAAGTAAAGACACAGAGGCACTGAACAGCACACTAGAACAGATGGACCTAACAGACATCTACAGAACTCTACACCCAAAAGCAACAGGATACACATTCTTCTCAAGTGCACATGGAACATTTTCCAGAATAGACCACATAATAGGCCACAGAAAGAACCTCAGTAATTTCAAAAATATTGAAATCCTAAAAACCAATTTCTCAGAACACCAAGGTATAAAACTAGAAATATATTTTAGAAAGAAATCAAAAAGGCTCACAAATACATGGAGACTTAACAACACTCTCCTAATTAATCAATGGGTTAACGACCAAATCAAAACAGAAATCAAAGAATATATGGAGACTAATGACAACAAAAACACAAAGCCACAACTTCTGTGGGACACAGCAAAGGCAGTTCTAAGAGGAAAGTATATTGCAATCCAGGCCTATTTAAAGAAGGAAGAACATTCCCAAATGAATAGTCTAAAGACACAATTACTGAAATTGGAAAAAGAAGAACAAATGAGGCCCAAAGTCACCAGAAGGAGGGACATAATAAAGATCAGAGAAGAAATAAATAAAATTGAGAAGAATAAAACAATAGAAAAAAATCAATGAAACCAAGAGCTGGTTCTTTGAAAAAATAAACAAAATAGATAAACCCCTAGCCAGACTCATTAAGAGAAAAAGAGAATCAACACACATAAACACAATCAGAAATGAGAAAGGAAAAATCACGACAGACCCCACAGAAATACAAAGAATCATAAGAGAATATAATGAGAATCTATATGCTAACAAGCTGGAAAACATAGAAGAAATGGACAACTTCTTAGAAAAATACAACCTTCCAAGACTGACCAAGCAAGAAACAGAAAAACTAAACAGACCAATCACCAGTGACGAAATCGAATTGGTAATCAATAACCTACCCAAGAACAAAACCCCCGGGCCTGATGGATTCACCTCTGAATTCTACCAGACATATAGGGAAGAAATAAACCGATTCTGCTTAAAGTTTTCCAAAAAATAGAAGAGGAGGGAATACTTCCAAACTCATTCTATGAAGCCAGCATCACTCTAATACCAAAACCGGGCAAAGACCTCACCAAAAAAGAAAATTACAGACCAATATCCCTGATGAACGTAGATGCAAAAATACTCAACAAAATATTAGCAAACCGAATTCAAAAATACATCAAGAGGATCATACACCATGATCAAGTGGGATTCATCCCAGGGATGCAAGGATGGTACAACATTCGAAAATCCATCAACATCATCCACCACATCAACAAAAAGAAGAACAAAAACCACATGATCATCTCCATAGATGCTGAAAAAGCATTTGACAAAATTCAGCATCCATTCCTGATTAAAACTCTCAACAAAATGGGTATAGACGGCAAGTACCTCAACATCATAAAGGCTATATATGACAAACCCACAGCTAACATCATACTTAACGGCGAGACGCTGAAAGCTTTTCATCTAAGATCGGAACAAGACAAGGATGCCCACTCTCTCCACTGTTATTCAACATAGTACTGGAGGTCCTAGCCACAGCAATCAGACAAAACAAAGACATACAAGGCATCCAGATTGGTAAAGAAGAAGTCAAATTGTCACTATTTGCAGATGACATGATACTGTACATAAAAAACCCTAAAGAATCCATTCCAAAACTACTAGAACTAATATCTGAATTCAGCAAAGTTGCAGGATACAAAATTAACACACAGAAATCTGTTGCTTTCCTATACACTAATGATGAACTAACAGAAAGAGAAATCAGAAAAACAATTCCATTCACAATTGCATCAAAAAGAATAAAATACCTAGGAATAAACCTAACGAAGGAAGTGAAAGACCTGTACTCTGAAAACTACAAGACACTCCTAAGAGAAATTAAAGAGGACACTAACAAATGGAAATGTATCCCATGCCCTTGGCTAGGAAGAATAAATATTGTCAAAATGGCTATACTACCTAAAGCAATCTACAGATTCAATGCAATCCCTATCAAACTACCAACAGCTTTCTTCAATGAACTGGAACAAATAATTCTAAAATTCATATGGAACCACAAAAGACCCCGAATAGCCAAATCAATCCTGAGAAGGAGGAATAAAACAGGGGGAATTACACTCCCTGACTTCAAGCTCTACTACAAAGCCACAGTAATCAAGACAATTTGGTATTGGCACAAAACAGACCCACAGACCAGTGGAACAGAATAGAAAATCCAAACATTAACCCAAACATATGCAGTCAATTAATATTTGATAAAAGTGCCTTGGATATACAATGGGGAGATGACAGCCTCTTCAGCAGCTGGTGTTGGAAAACTGGACAGCTACATGTAAGAGAATGAAACTGGACTACTGTCTAGCCCCATACACAAAGGTAAACTCAAGGTGGATCAAAGACCTGAATGTAAGTCATGAAACCATAAAACTCTTAGAAAAAAACATAGGCAAAAATCTCTTGGACATAAACATGAGCAACTTCTTCATGAACATATCTCCCTGGGCAAGGGAAACAAAAGCAAAAATGAACAAGTGGGACTATATCAAGCTGAAAAGCTTCTGTACAGCAAAGGACACCATCAGTAGAACAAAAAGACATCCTACAGTATGGGAGAATATATTCATAAAAAACGTATCTGATAAAGGTTGACATCCAAAATATATAAAGAACTCATGCACCTTAACAAACAGAAAGCAAATAATCCAATTAAGAAATGGGCAGAGGATATGAATAGGCACTTCTCCAAAGAAGAAATTCAGATGGCCAACCGGCACATGAAAAGATGCTCCACATCGCTAATCATCAGAGAAATGCAGATTAAAACCACAATGAGATATCACCTCACACCAGTGAGGATGGCCAACATCCAAAACACAAACAACAACAAATGTTGGCGAGGATGTGGAGAAAAGGGAACCCTCCTACACTGCTGGTGGGACTGCAAATTAGTTCAACCATTGTGGAAAGCAGTATGGAGGTTCCTCAAAAAACTCAAAATAGAAATACCATTTGACCCAGGAATTCCACTCCTAGGAATTTACCCCAAGAATGCAGCAGCCCAGTTTGAAAAAGACATATGCACCCCTATGTTTATTGCAGCACTATTTACAATAGCCAAGAAATGGAAGCAACCTAAGTGTCCATCAGTAGATGAATGGATAAAGAAGATGTGGTACATATACACAATGGAATATTATTCAGCCATAAGAAGAAAACAAATCCTACCATTTGCAACAACATGGATGGAGCTAGAGGGTATTATGCTCAGTGAAATAAGCCAAGCCGAAAAAGACAAGTATCAAATGATTTCACTCATATGTGGAGTATAAGAACAAAGAAAAAATACTGAAGGAACAAACAGCAGCAGACTCACAGAACCCAAGAACGGACTAATAGTTACCAAAGGGAAAGGGACTGGGGAAAATGGGCGGGAAGGGAGGGATAAGAGGGAAAAAGGGGCATTACGATTAGCAGATGTAATGTTGGGGGGCACGGGGAGGGCAGTACAACTCAGAGAAGACAAGTAGTGATTCTATAGCATCTCACTACGCTGATGGACAGTGACTGTAATGGGGTTGGTGGGGGGGACCTGATGAAGGGGTAGTTTAATAATCGTAATATTGCACATGTAATTGTAAATTAATGATAAAATAAAT
The DNA here is from genome assembly GCA_032199065.1 of Smutsia gigantea. NCBI lineage: Eukaryota > Metazoa > Chordata > Mammalia > Pholidota > Manidae > Smutsia > Smutsia gigantea. The sequence goes on from JAVSCE010004497.1 coordinate 3,953, forward strand.
TATATTTATTAAAAAAAACAAAAAAAGAACAAAAAAAAAAAGAAAACAGAGATCTAGCTACATATTGAGACAAATGAAAATAACAATTCAACACCTGAGAACCTGTCGGATGCAGTGAAGTCAGTTCTAAGAGGAAAGTATATTGCAATACAGGCTTCCCTCCAGAGAGAAAACAATCCCAAATGAACAGTGTAAACTAACAATTAATGAAACTAGAAAAAGAAGAACAAATGAGGCCAAAGTCAGTAGAAGGAGGGACATAATAAAGATCAGAGCATAAATAAATAAAATTGAGAAGAATAAAACAATACAAAAAAGCAATAAAACTAGGAGATGATTCTTTGAGAAAAATAAACAAAGTAGATAAATCCCTAGACAGACTTATAAATAAAAAAGTGTACACACAGAAACAGATTCAGAAATGAGACAGGAAATATCACTAGGGACAGCATGGAAATACAAACAATAATTAGAGAGTACTTTGAAAAATTCTATGCTAACAAATTGGATAACCTAGAATAAATGGACAACTTTCTAGAAAAATACAACCTTCAAAATACAATTCTTCCAATACCCAGGGAGGAACAGAAAATCTAAACAGACCAATCACCATCAGTGAAATCTACCAGGCAATAAAAACTACCTAAGAACAAAATCACTGGACCAGATGGCTTCAATGCTGAATTTTATGAAAGACTTAGAGAAGACCGAATACCCATCCTCCTTAATGTACTCCAAAAAGTAGAAGAGGAGGGAATACTTCCAAACTCATTCGATGAGGCCAGCATCATTTTAATACAAAAATGAGGCGAAGACACCACAAAATGATATTACAGATCAATATCCCTGAAGAACAACAGATGCAAAAACACTCAACAAAATATTAGCAAACCATATTAAAAAATACATCAATAAGATCATCCATCATGATCAAGTACGACTTAGTGCAGGGATGCAAGGATGGTACAATATTAGAAAATCCATCAACATCATACACCACATCAACAAAAAGGAAGACAAAAATCACATAATCATCTCAATAGATGCTGAAAAAGCATTCGACAAAATTCAACATCCATTCATGATAAAAATTCAACAAAATGGGTATACAGGGCAAGTATCTCAACATAATAAAGGCCATATATGACAAACGCAAAGCCAATATCATACATTTATCAAAAAAAATTTTTATTAAGGTATTATTGATATACACTCTTATGAATGTTGCACGTGAAAAAACAATATGGTTACTACATTTACCCATATTATAAAGTCCCTTCCCATACCCCAATGTAGTCACTGTCCATCAGTGCAGTAAGATGCCACAGATTCACTGTTTGCCTTCTCTGTGCTGCACTGTTTTCCCCGTGACCCCCCACATCATGTGTACTAAACATACTACCACTCAATCCTCATCTCCCTCCCCCCCACCCGCCTTCCAACACCCCTCCCCTTTGGTAACCACTAGTCCCTTATTGGAGTCTGTGAGTCTGCTGCTATTTTGTTCCTTCAGTTTTTCTTCGTTGTTATACACCAAAAATGAGGGAAATCATTTGGCACTTGTCTTTCTCTGCCTGGATAATTTCACTGAGCATAAAATCCACCAGCTCCATTCAAGTTGTTGCAAATGGTAGGATTTTTTTTCTTTCTTATGGCTGAATAATATTCCATTCTGTATATGTATCACCTCATCTTTATCCATTCATCTACTGATGGACCCTTTGGTTGCTTCCATATCTTGGTTATTGTAAAAAGTGCTGCAATAAACATAGGGGTGCATAGGTCTTTCTGAGTCTGAGAAGTTGTATTCTTTGTGTAAATTCCAAGGAGTGGGATTCCCAGGTCAAATGGTATTTCTATTTTTAGTTTTTTGAGGAACCTCCATATTGCTTTCCACAGTGGTTGAACTAGTTTACATTCCCACCAGCAGTGTAGGAGGGTTCCCCTTTCTCCGCATCCTCGCCAGCATTTGTTGTTCTTAGTCTTTTGGTTGGTGGCCATCCTTACTGGTGTGAGGTGATATCTCTTTGTGGTTTTACTTTGCATTTCCCTGATGATTAATGACCTGGTGCATCTTTTCATGTGTCTGTTGGCCATCTGAATTTCTTCTTTGGAGAATTGTCTCTTCATATCCTCTGCCCAGTTTTTCATTGGTTATTTGCTTTTTGGGTGTTGAGGCGTGTGAGTTCTTTATATACTTTGGATGTTAACCCCTTGTCGGATATGTCATTTACAAATATATTCTCCCATACTTTAGGATGCCTTTTTGTTCTATTGATGGTGTCCTTTGCCATACAGAAACTTTTTAGTTTGATGTTGTCCTATGTGTTCATTTTTGCTTTTGTTTCCCTTGCTCAAGGAGATGCATTAAGGAAGAAGTTGTTCATGCTTATATTCAGGATATTTTTGCCTACATTGTCTTCTAAGAGTTTTATGATTTCATGAGTTACATTCAGGTCTTCGACCCATTTAGAGTTTACTTTTGTGTATGGGGTTAAACAATAATTCAGTTTCATTCTCTTGCATAAAGCTGTCCAGTTTTGCAAACACCAGTTGTTGAAGAGGCTGTCATTTTCCCATTGTAGGCCCATGGATCATTTGTCATATATTAATTGACCATATATGGTTGGGTTCATATAAGGGCTCTCTAGTCTGTTCCATTGGTCTATGGTTCAGTTCTTGTGCCAGTACCAAATTGTCTTGATTACTGTGGCTTTGTAGTAGAGCTTGAAGTTGGGGAGCATAACCCCCCAAGCTTTATGCTTCCTTCTCAGGATTGCTTTGGCTATTTGGGGTCTTTTGAAGTTCTTTTGAATTTTAGAATGATTTTCTCTAGTTCGTTGAAGAATGCCATTGGTATTTTGATATGAATTGCATTGAATCTGTAGATTGCCTTAGGCAGGATGGCCATTTTGACAATATTAATTCTTCCTGTCCATGAGCACGGGATGTGTTTCGATTTATTGGTATCTTCTTTAATTTCTCTCAGGAGTGTCTTGTAGTATTCAGAGTATAGGTCTTTCACTTCCTTGGTAAGGTTTATTCCTAGGTATTGTATTCTTTTTGATGCAACTGTAAATGGATTTGTTTTCCTAATGTCTCTTTCTGCTAGTTCATTGTTAGTGTATAAGAATGCAACAGATTTCTGTGTATTAATTATGTATCCCGCAACTTTGCTGAATTCAGATATTAGATATAGTAGTTTGGGAGTGGATTCTTTAGGGTTTTTTATGTAAAATATCATGTCTTCTGCAAACAGGGACAGTTTAACTTCTTCCTTACCAATCTGGATGCCTTTTATTTCTTTGTGTTGTTTGACTGACATGGCTAGGACCTCCAGTACTATGTTGAATCAAAGTGGGGAGAGAGGGCATGCCTGTCTTGTTCTCGATCTTAGGTAAAAATCTTTCACCTTCTCGCTGATAAGTATGATGTTGGCTGTCGGTTTGTCATATATGGCCTTTATTATGTTGAGGTACTTGCCCTCTATATGCATTTTGTTGAGAGTTTTATCATGTATGGATGTTGAATTTTGTCAAATGATTTTTCAGCATCTATGGAGATGATCATGTGAATTTTGTCCTTTTTTTGATGTAGTGGTTGATGTTGGATTTTCAAATGTTGTAGCATCCTTGCATCTGGAATAAATCCTAGCTGATCATGATGGATGATATTTTTTATGTATTTTTGAATTCAGTTTGCTAATATTTTGTTGAGCATTTTTGCATCTATGTTCATCAGAGATATTTGTAATTTTCTTTTTTTGTGGTGTTTTGCCTGGTTTTGGTGTTAGACTGATTGTGGCCTCGTAGAATGAGTTTGGAAGTATTCCCTCTTCTTCTACTCTCTGGAAAACTTTAATGAGGTTGGGTATTAGGTCTTCACTATATGTTGGAGAAAATTCAGTTGTGAAGCCATCTGGTCCAGGGATTTTGTTCTTAGGTACTTTTTGGATTACCAACACAATTTCGTTGCTGGTAATTGGTCTGTTCAGATTTCATGTTTCTTTCTGGGTCTGCCTTGTGTGGTTGTATTTTTCTAGAAAGTTGTCCATTTCTTCTAGTTATCCAGTTTGTTGGCATACAATTTTTCATAGTATTCTCTAATAATTCTTTGTATTTCTGTGCTGTCCATAGTGATTTTTCCTTTCTCATTTCTGAGTCTGTTTATGTGTGTAGACTCTCTTTTTCCTTGATAAGTCTGGCTAGGGGTTTATTTTATTTTCTCGAAGATCCAACTCTTGCTTTCATTGATTATTTCTATTTTATTCTTCTTGAGTTTATTTATTTCTGCTCTAATCTTTATTATGTCCCTCCTTCCGATGACTTTGGTCCTCATTTGTTCTTCTTTTTCCAGTTTCATTAATTGTGAGTTTAGACTGTTCACATGGGATTGTTCTTCTTTCCTGAGGTACGCCTGTATTGCAATATACTTTCCTCTTAGCCTGGCCTTCGCTGCATCCCACAGATTTTGTGGTGTCGAATTATTTGTTGTCTGTTGTCTCTGTATATTGCTTGATCTCTGTTTTTATTTTGTCATTGATCCATTGGTTATTTAGGAGCACGTTGTGAAGCCTCCATGTGTTCGTGGGATTTTTCATTTTCATTGCATAATTTATTTCTAGTTTCATACCTTTCTGGTTTGAGATACTGGTTTGTACAATTTCAGTCTTTTTGAATTTACCAAGGCTCTTTTTGTGGCCTACTATATGATCTAGTCTTGAAAATGTTCCATATGCACTTGAGAAGAATGTGTATTCTGCTGCTTTTGGGTGTAGAGTTCTGTAGATTTCAGTTAGGTCCATCTGTTTTAATGTGTTGTTCAGTGCCTTTGTCTCCTTATTTATTTTCTGTCTGCTTGCTGTGTCCTTTGGAGTGAGTGGAGTGTTGAAGTCTCCTAGAATGAATGCATTGCCTTCTATTTCCCCTTTTAATTCTGTTAGTATTTGTTTCACATATGTAGGTGCTCCTCTGTTGGGCACATAGATATTTATAATGGTTATATCTTCTTGTTGGATTATCCCTTAATCATTCTGTAATGTCCTTCTTTGTCTCTTCTGATTTTCTTTGTTTTAAAGTCTATTTTGTTGGATACAAGTACTACAACTCCTGCTTTTTTCTCCCTATTAGTTGCATGAAATATCTTTTCTACCCCTTCACTTTTAGTCTGTATATGTCTTTGGGTTTAAAGTGAGTCTCTTGTAGGCAGGATATAGATGGGTCTTGTTATTTTGTCCATTCAGTGACTCTATGTCTTTTGATTGACGCATTCAGTCCATTTTCATTTAGGGTGATTATGGATAGGTATGTACTTACTGGCATTGCAGGCTTTAGATTCATGGTTACCAAAGGTTCAAGGTTAACTTCCTTATTATCTAAGAGTCTAACTTAAATCACTTAATATGCTATTACAAACACAATCTAAAGGTTCCTTGTTTCACCTCCTTTTTCTTCATCATCCATTCTTTATATATTAGGTATCATATTCTGTACTCTTTGTCTATCATTTGATTGAGTTTGGGGATAGTTGATTTAATTTTGTCGTGGCTTGGTAATTATCTGTTCTACTTTCTTCACTGTGGTTTTATTACCTCTGCTGACAGCTCTTAAGCCTTAGGAACACTTCCATCTATAGCAGTCCCTCCAAAATACACTGTAGAGTTGGTTTGTGGGAGGTAAATTCTCTCATCTTTTGCTTATCTGGAGATTGTTTCATCCCTCCTTCAAATTTAAATGATAATCTTGCCTGATAAAGTATTCTTGGTTCGAGGCCCTTCTGCTTCATTGCATTAAATACATCATGCCACTCCCTTCTGGCCTGTAAGGCTGAGAAGTCTGATGATAGCCTGATGGGCTCTCCTTTGTATGTGATCTTATGTCTCTCTCTGGCTGCTTTTAATAATCTGTCCTTATCCTTGGTCTTTGCCATTTTAATTATTATATGTCTTGGTGTTGTCTTCCTTCAGTTCCTTGTGTTGGGAGATCTGTGGACTTCCATGGCCTGATAGACTATTTCATTTTTCAGATTGGGGAGGTTTTCAGCAATCATTTCCTCAGAGACTTTCTACCCCTTTTCCTCCCTCTTTTTCTTCTTGTACCCATGTAATGTGAATATTGTTCCCTTTGGTTTGGCTGCAGAGTTGTCTTATTATTCTTTCATTCCTAGAGATCTTTTTTTTCTCTCTCTGTGTTTCAGCTTCTTTGTATTCCCGTTCTCACATTTCTATTTCATTTACTATGTCCTCTACCTAATCTAATCTGCTTTTAAACCCCTCCATTGTATGTTTCATTTCAGATACTGTATTTTTCAAAGTTTCTTTCTCTTTCTTGAAGTCCTCCCTGAGACCTTAAATAATTTTCTGTAGCTCTGTGATCATGTTTATGTTTTTTTTTGAAATCTTTATCAGGAATATTGGTGAAATCAATTTCACTTAGCCCTCTTTCTGTTGTTTGAATGATTTTGGTTTGTACCAGGTTCTTTTACCATTTCATATTAATAATGATTGCTATGGTATAATAACTTTGTGTAGTTAGCACTGTCTAATGCCCAGAAGCTTTACTCTCTGGCACTGCCCACCCCCTGTTGCCATGGTAGTGGCTGCAGGCATGTGGTGCTAGTGTATGCCAGGAGGAAAGGGCTCTTTCCTGCTTCATGGCCACAGTGCCAGGGCCTGTTGGTGGAGTGCACAGGGAGTATCCTCTATGGTATGCCTTTTAGGTGCCATAGTTGGGGCTGCCTTGCTGCTAGCCTGGTATGATGGCTGTGGCAGCAGGTTTGTGAACTGGTGCTGACCAGGAAGAAGGAGTGGCACGCTGCCTATCACAGTGGGGGGCCTTGGTAATGCATTGCCGGCCAAGAGAATGTGGCATGTGAAGCTCCAAACTTTCCCACCCTTATGCTCTGAGTGTGCCAGGATGATACTGTTCACTTGTCCTCTCTCTGAATAACAAGCTCTGTGTAATCCTTGCTCCTTTAGCAGCCCTCTCACTGTTGGGAAGTCTTTCAAGGTTACCACCTTTCTTTTGTCCTGGAAAAGCTGGTTGTTGTTTCCTGTACTCCACAAGCAACTGGAATCTCACTCTCTCTGAGTATTCCACCTGTCTTGCTTTCCAACCTCTCTAATTTCCAGAGCACCATGTAATATGGGTTCAGGATCACAGAGCAGATCTCCAAGGGTGGGTGTTTAACAGTCCTGGGTTTCTCCTCCCTCCCTGATCTGTTTCTCTTCCTCCCAATGTGTGTTGGTGTAGGGGGTGGGCTTGGGTCCTGCCAGATCACAGCTTTGCTTCTTTACCCTTTCCTGTGAGGTCTTCTCTTTTCCCCAGATGTAGGCCATCTGTTGCAGTCTTTCCAGTCGCTCTTTCAGAATTAGTTGTATTTGCTGTATTTTTATGTTTTATGTGATTTGGGGATGATGTTTCTCCTCATTTCTCATGCCACCATCTTGTTTAATCTTTTCAGTTCTGTAACATTTTATGTTGACAGATAGTAACTGTTCTACTTGGGTTGAGGATTTCATAATATGTGACTGTATAATCACTATGTTGTATACTTAAAACCAATATAATAATCAACTATATTTCAATTAAAAAATATAATAGATGTACAAAATTAAAGAGGAAGGACTCTGAACATAACACTAAAGAAAGTCATAACACATGAGAAGAAAGCAAAATAAAGAATTAGAGAAGTATAAAAACAACTAGAAAACATTTAATAAAATGTCAATAAGTACATAAGTATCAATAACTACTCTAAATGTATATTGAATAAATGATCCCATAAAATTACAAGGGTGACTGAATGCATAAAACATGTCCTTTCTACCTATAACCTACATGAGACTCACTTCTGACCTAAAGAGCATATAGACTGAAATTTCAGGGAAGGAAAAGATATGTTATGCAAATGGAAATAAAAAAAAATCTTGGGTAGCAGGACTTATCTCAGCCAAAACAGACTTTAAAACAAAGAGTATAACAATAGACAAAGAAGGACATTACATAGTGATATAGGTTTCAATCCAGGAAGAGTATATAACAATCATAAATATCTATGCACCCAATAGAACATATAATTATACAAGCAAATAACAGACATAATGGGAGAATTGGTAGTAATATGATAAAATTAGGGGACTTTAACACTGCACTTACATCAATGGATAGATCATGTAGACAGAAAATCAATAAGGAAACAGACATTAAATGACACATTAGACCAGATGGACTTAATAGATATATACAGAATAGTTCATCTCAAAACAGCAGAATGAACATTATTTTCAAGTGCACATGGATCATTCACCAGGATAGGTCACATGTTATGTCACAAGAGAAGTCTCAATAAATTTAAAAAAGAGAAATCATATCAAGCATCTTTTTCAACTGCAACAAGTATGAATGGATATCAAGAATAAGAAAAATATGTAAAAAAAATGTGAAGGATGAATGAATGACATGCTACTAAACAACCAATAGGTTATCAAAGAAATGCAAAAGGAATTTTAAAATTACCAGGGTTCTAATTAAAATAGCTAAACAACAGTCCAAAATCTTTAGAATGCAGCAAAGCAGTTCTAAGAGGGAAATTTTAACAGTACAGGCCTACCTTGGGAAACAAGAAAAATCACAAATAATGTAACCTCATATTTATGTAACTAGAAAAAGAAGAACAATCAAAGCAGAAGGTTAGTAGAAGGAAGGAAAATAAAGATCACAGTGAGAATAAGTAACAAGACTAAAAAAATATAAAAGATAAATGAAACAAAAACTGGTTCTTTGAAAAAATAAAATCAACAAACCTTAGCCATGTTCATCATGAAATAAAAAGAGGACTTGAATAAAATCCCAAATGGAGAAGTTACAATGAACACCACAGAAATACAGAAGATTATAAGACATTACTATGAGAAAATATGCCATCCAATTTGACGACCTAGAATAACTGGACAAATTCTAGAGACATGAAATCTTCCAAGACTGAAACAGGAATAAATAGAAAATCTGATCTGATTTCTGGTAACAAAAATGTATTGGGATTCAAAAAACTTCCAGCAAACAGAAGTCCAGTACAAGATAGCTTCACTGGTGATTTTTACCAAACATTGAAAGAATAATTAATACCCATCTTTCTCTAATTATTCCAAAAAATTGAAGAGGAAGGAATGCTTACAAATTTTCCTATGAGGCCAACATTACCCTGAAACCAAATCGAGACAAATACACTACAACAAAATGAAAGCTACAGACCAAAATGCCCAATAAACATAGATGCAAAAATCTTTAAAAAAGTATTCACTAAACTGATTAAGAAATATATTAAGAGAATCACTCACTACAACCAAGTGGGATTTTCCAATTATCAAATAAGTCATGGTGATGAAATGTGCAGCATAGGGAATATAGTCAATAATATTGTAATATCTTTATGATGACAGATGGTCACCATACTTTATGGTAATTACACTTATCATGATGATCATTTTGCAATATATATTATTGTTGAATTACTATGTTGTTCCTGAAACCACTAGGCAATGTGCAATATACAAGAACACTGTATATCAACTATACTTCAATTTTTCAGAAGAGTGTTTCCCATACTACCAGTAATAATACTACCTCAATACTCAATAGAAAAGCAAATACTGAGATCCCATGTCATCTTATTGAATCAGAACCTCCAGGGATTTGGCTCACTGTACTGATACTTAACAAATTCTCCAAGCCATTTAGATGTCAGACCATCTTTGTGGGATATTCTAGCTTACAGTATACATATATAACTTATCATACTCTATATCCAAATGATACTATATGACTTCATGTAAAATGGAAAAATATTACAACATATTTCTATTTCTTCTCTTTTATTTTTATACTTTATTGGCATCAATTTAAATGTATTTATGTGACAAAAACCCATAATATGTTGTTCCTGTTTTATACAATTTTTGAACGAATTAACATACAACAAAAATTATTTTTTACTCATATATTTTTCAATTCCTGCCCTCTTTGTGCATTTGTATTAATGAATCGTTTTCAGGTGATATCACACACATTGACACACATATTTGGAAATATTTGGAGATGTTTCCGGATGTTACAATTGGGAGGTGGTAGTGGCTTGTAATGTGTACAGGACAAGGATGCTGCAAAACATCCTACCATGCATAGAATAACCTGCCACAGCAAAAATTACCTGAACAAAGACGTTAGTGGTGTCATTGTTTAGAAACCCTTAGGTACATCAAAGGTTAAAACTGAAACTATTTTCTTCTTCCTGAATAACTCCCTCTAATATTTCATGTAGTACTGCTCTGCTGGTGATGAATTCTTTCAGCATTTCTCTTTGAAAAAAAATTTCATTTCCTTTTTTAATTTTTTTTGCTTGTTATATACAATTCCACTTTGTGATAATTCTGAGAACTCTAAAGATGTCATTTCATTGTTTTGTGGCATGCATAGTTTACAACAATAAGTCTATGATGATTTTATAAATCTATTTTGATATCATTAATCTACAATTACATGTGCAATATTATGGTTATTAAACTACGCCCTTCATCAGGTCCCCCCACCAGCCGCATTACAGTCACTGACCATCAGCATAGTGAGATGCTATAGAATCACTACTTGTCTTCTCTGAGTAGTACAGGCCTCCCCATGCACCCCCAACATTACATCTGCTAATCGTAATCCCCCTTTTTCCCCCTTATCCCTCCCTTCCCATCCATCTTCCCCAGTCCCTTTCCCTTTGGTAACTATTAGTCCATTCTTGTTTTCTGTGAGTCTACTGCTGTTTTGATCCTTCAGATTTTTTCTTTGTTCTTATACTCCACATATGACTGAAATCAATTTACACTTGTCTTTTTCAGGTTGGCTTATTTCACTGAGCATAATACCCTCTAGCTCCATCCATGTTGTTGCAAATGGTAGGATTTGTTTTCTTCTTATGGCTGAATAATATTCCATTGTGTATATCTACCACACCTCCTTTATCCATTCATCTACTGATGGACACATAGGTTGCTTCCATTTCTTGGCTATTGTCAATAGTGCTGAGACAAACATAGGGGTGCATCTGTCTTTTTCAAATTGGGCTGCGGCATTCTTAGGGTAAATTCCTAGGAGTGGGATTCCTGGGTCAAATGGTACTTCTATTTTGAGTTTTTTGAGGAACCTCCATACTGCTTTCCACAATGGTTGAACTAATTTGCAGTGGCACCAGCAGTGTAGGAGGGTTCCCTTTTCTCCACATACCCACCAACATTTGTTGTTCTTTGTGTTTTGGATGTTAGCCATCCTCACTGGTGTGAGGTGATATCTCATTGTGGTTTTAATTTCCATTTCTCTGATGATTAGCGATGTGGAGCATCTTTTCATGTGCCTGTTGGCAATCAGAATTTCTTCTTTGGAGAAGTGTCTATTCATGTCCTCTGCCCATTTATTAATTGGATTATTTGCTTTTTGTTTGTTGAGGTGCATGAGTTCTTTATATATTTTGGATGTCAACCCCTTATCAGATATGTCATTTATGAATATATTCTCCCATACTGTAGGATGTCTTTTTATTCTACTGATGGTGTCCTTTGCTCTACAGAAGTTTCAGCTTGATATAGTCCCACTTGCTCATTTTTGCTTATGTTTCCCTTGCCCGCGGAGATATGTTCATGAAGAAGTCATTCATGTTTATGTCCAAGAGATTTCTGCCTATGTTTTTTCTAAGAGTTTTATGGTTTTATGACTTAACATTCAGGTTTTGATCCATTTTTAGTTTACTTTTGTGTATGGGGATAGGCAGTAGTCCAGTTTCATTCTCTTACATGTAGCTGTCCAGTTTCTCCAAAACCAGCTGCTAAAGAGGCTGTCATCTCCCCATTGTATATCCAAGGCTCCTTTATAAAATATTAATTGACTGTATATGTTTGAGTTAATGTTGGGATTTTCTATTCTGTTCCACTGGTCTGTGGGTCTGTTTTTGTGCCAATACCAAATTGTCTTGATTACTGTGGCTTTGTAGTAGAGCTTGAAGTCAGGGAGTGTAATTCCCCCTGTTGTATTCCTCCTTATCAGGATTGCTTTGGCTATTCGGGGTCTTTTGTGGTTCCATATGAATTTTAGAATTATTTGTTCTAGTTCACTGAAGAAAGCTGGTGGTATTTTGACAGGGATTGTGTTGAATCTGTAGATTGCTTTAGGTAGTATAGCCATTTTGACAATATTTATTCTACCTAGCCAAGAGCATGGGATGAATTTCCATTTGGTAGTGTCCTTTTTAATTTCTCTTAGGAGTGTCTTGTAGTTTTCAGAGTATAGGTCTTTCACTTCCTTCGTTAGGTTTATTCCTAGGTATTTTTTTCTTTTTGATGCAGTTGTGAATGGAATTGTTTTTCTGATTTCTCTTTCTATTAGTTCATTGTTAGTGTATAGGAAAGCAACAGATTTCTGGGTGTTAATTTTGTATCCTGCAACTTTACTGAATTCACATGTTACTTCTATTAGCTTTGGAGTGGAGTCTTTAGGGTTTTTTTACGTACAATATCATGTCATATGCAAATAAGGACAATTTGACTTCTTCTTTACCAATCTGGATGCCTTGTATGTCTTTGTATTGTCTGATTGCCATGGCTAGAACCTCCAGTACTATGTTGAATAATAGTGGAGAGAGTGGGCATCCCTCTCTTGTTCCCAATCTTAGATGAAGAGCTTTCAGCTTCTCGCTGTTAAGTAGGATGTTAGCTGTGGGTTTGTCATATATGGCCTTTATGATGTTGAGGTACTTGCCATCTATACCCATTTTGTTGAGAGTTTTAAGCATGAATGGATGCGGATTTTTGTCAAATGCTTTTTCAGCATCTAAGGAGATGCTCATGCGGTTTTTATTCTTTTTATTGATGTGGTGGATGATGTTGATGGAGTTTCGAATGTTGTAACATCCTTGCATCCCTGGGATGAATCCCACTTGATCATGGTGTATGATGCTCTTGATGTATTTTTGAATTCGGTTTGCTAATATTTTGTTGAGTATTTTTGCATCTACGTTCATCAGGGATATTGGTTTGTAATTTTCTTTTTGGGTGAGGTCTTTGCCCGGTTTTGGTATTAGAGCGATGCTGGCTTCATAGAATGAGAGTGGAAGTATTCCCTACTCTTCTATTTTTTGGAAAACTTTAAGCAGAATGGGTGTTATTTCTTCTCTATATGTCTGGTAGAATTCAGGGGTGAATCCAGCTGGTCCGGGGTTTTTGTTCTTGGGTAGTTTTTTGATTACCCATTCAATTTCATTGCTGGTGATTGGCCTGTTTAGTTTTTCTGTTTCTTGCTTGGTCAGTCTTGGAAGGTTGTATTTTTCTAAGAAGTTGTCAATTTCTACTAGGCTTTCCAGCTTGTTAGCATATAGATTCTCATAATATTCTCTTATAATTCTTTGTATTTCTGTGGGGTCCATCGTGATTTTTCCTTTCTCATTTCTTATTCTGTTTATGTGTGTAGATTCTCTTTTTCTCTTAATGAGTCTGGCCAGGGGTTTTTCTATTTTGTTTATTTCTTCAAAGAACCAGCTCTTGGTTTCATTGATTTTTTTCTATTGTTTTATTCTTCTCAATTTTATTTATTTCTTCTCTGCTCTTTATTATGTCCCTCATTCTGGTGACTTTGGGCCTCATTTGTTCTTCTTTTTCCAATTTCAGGAATTGTGTCTTTATTCATTTGGCAATGTTCTTCCTTCTTCAAATAGGCCTGTATTGCAATATACTTTCCTCTTAGAACTGCTTTTGCTGCGCCCCACAGAAGTTGCGGCTTTGTGCTGTTGTTGTCATTTGTCTCCATATATTGCTTGATCTCTGTTTTAATTTGGTCATTTATCCTTTGATAATTTAGAGCATGCTGTTAAGTCTCCATGTATTTGTGAGCGTTTTTGTTTTCTTTGTACAATTAATTTCTAGCTTTATACCTTTGTGATCTGAGAATTTTGTTGGGAGAATTTCAATAACTTTGAATTTACTGAGGTTCTTTTTGTGGCATAGTATGTGGTCTATTATGGGAAATTTTCCATGTGCACTTGAGAAGAATGTGTATCCTGCTGCTTTTGGGTGTAGAGTTCTGTAGATGTCTGTTAGGTCCATCTGTTCTAGTGTGTTGTTCAGTGCCTCTGTGTCTACTTATTTTCTGTCTGGGTGATCTGTCCTTTGGAGTGAGTGGTATGTTGAAGTCTCATAAAATGAATGCATTGCTGTCTGTTTCCTCCTTTAATTCTGTTAGTATTTGTTTCACATATGCTGTCACTCCTGTGTTGGGTGCATATATATTTATAATGCTTATATCTTCTTGTTGGACTGACCCCTTTATCATTATGTAATGTCTTTCTATCTCTTGGTACTTTCTTTGTTTTGAAGTCTATTTTGTCTGATACAAGGACTGCAACATCTGCTTTTTTCTCTTTGTTGTTTGCATGAAATATCTTTTTCCATCCCTTCACTGTTAGTCTGTGTACATCTCTGGGTTTGAGGTGAGTCTCTTGTAAGCAGCATATAGATGGGTCTTGCTTTTTTATCCAGTCTGCTCCTCTGTGTCTTTTGATTGGTGCATTCAGTCCATTTATATTTAGGGTGATTATTGATAGATATGTACTTATTGCCATTGCTGGCTTTAGATTCGTTGTTACCAAAGGTTCAAGGGTTGCTTCTTTACTATCTAACAATCTAACTTAACTTTCTTGTTAAGTTATTGTGAACACCATCTGATGTTTCTTTATTTCTCTCCCTTCTTTTCCTTCGTCCTCCATTCTTTATATACTAGGTGTTTTATTCTTTGCCTTTAGTTAGTATTTGGATGGTCTGCTTTCTTTGTTATGATTTTATTTTCTCTGGTGACATCTTTTTAACCTTAGCAGTGCTTCCCTCTAGAGCAGTCTGTTTAAGATGTCCTGCAGTGGTGGTTTATGAGAGGCAAACTCTCTCAACTTTCGCTTGTCTGGAAATTGTTTAATTCTTCCATCATATTTAAATGATAATCGTGCTGGATACAATATTCTTGGTTCGAGGCCCTTCTGTTTCATTATGTTAAATATATCATACCATTCTCTTCTGGCCTGTAAAGTTTCTGTTGAGAAGTCTGATGATAGCCTGATGAGTTTTCCTTTGTAGGTGATCTTTTTTCTCTCTCTAGCTGCCTTTAATACTCTGTCCTTATCTTTGATCTTTGCCATTTTAATTATTATGTGTCTTGGTGTTGTCTTCCTTGTGTCCTTTGTGTTGGGAGATCTGTGGGCTTCCATTGTCTGCGAGACTATTTCCGTCCCTAACGAGGGAAAGTTTTCAGTAATTATTTCTTCAAAGACACTTTGTATCCCTTTTTCTCTCTCTTCTTCCTCTGGTACTCCTACAATGCGAATATGGTCCGGTTTGGATTGGTGACACAGTTCTCAATATTCTTTCATTCCTAGAAATCCTTATATCTCTCTCTGCCTCAGCTTCTCTGTATTCCTGTTCTCCGATTTCTATTCCATTAACAGTCTCTTGCATCTCATCCAGTCTGCTGTTAAGCCCATCGATCGCTTGTCTGATTTCTGCATTGTCTTT
The DNA here is from genome assembly GCA_032199065.1 of Smutsia gigantea. Taxonomy (NCBI): domain Eukaryota; kingdom Metazoa; phylum Chordata; class Mammalia; order Pholidota; family Manidae; genus Smutsia; species Smutsia gigantea. Next base: position 19,539 of record JAVSCE010004497.1, read on the forward strand.
CCTCCCTTCCCTCACTTCCTCCCTCAGCTCTTGCACATTTCTCTGTAGATCCATCAGTATGGTTATGACTTTTATTCTGAAATTTTTTCAGGAAGATTGTGCATTTTCATCCCTTCTGGCTCTCTCTCTGGGTTGTCTGGTTGATCTTAGTCTTAGTCTGGACCATATTCCTCTGTCTTTTCATGGCTATAGAAGTGGTCGCTGGTAGGTGCCATGTATGTCAGCTGGGCTCTTTAAGACTTTAAAAAGAAAAGAAAAGAAAGAAAAGAAAAGAAAAAAGAAAGGGAAGAAAAAAAACAAAAAACAAACAAAATTCGCCCACGGGAGTAGATTCTGTGGGGATGCTATAGGTGGTGGTGTTGCTCCACTATTCCGCAGCTGCGACCGCACCACTCGGCAGGGCCCTTTATAGCTCTGGCTGGGGTGGGAACGAATGGGAGGCTGTTGATCTCTGTGGAAAGTCGAAGTGCGGCCACTCTTTCACAGTCCCCATCTAAAGGGTCCAAAACTCCCCGGACTCCCAGCCTGCTGGGCTGAGTGTGCCAGGACGATCTGGCTCCTCCACTGGGCTCCTGTCTCTTTAAGACCGCTGAAAAAAGTGCATGCTTTTCTTTTTTTTTTCTTCCCGGGAGCCAGCTGCAAGGATCCGGGTGTATTTCCCGCTCAGATCCTGAATCCTCTGTCTCTCCAATCTCCACTACACCACACCATGTGTGTCAGCACTCCCTGCGCAGATCACCGGGGCTGGTTATTTCGAGGGCCTGTACTTCCACTCACTCCTGGCTCTGAATCCTCTCCTCCCACCGGTACGCTGGGGTGGGGGAGTGCTCGGGTCCTGCTAGGTCGTGGCTCCATATCTTACCTGCCTCGCAGGGTGCTGAGTCATCTCAGGTGTAGCTTCCGGCAATGTGCTGTCCTGTATCTTCTGGTCTCTTTTTTAGGAATAGTTGTACTTGTTGTATTTTCATAAATACATATGGTTTTGGGAGGAGATTTCCGCTGCCCTGCTCATGCTGCCATCTTCCTGGAAGTCCTCCTTCTAACTGTTAAGTATGATGTTGGCTGTGGGTTTGTCATATATGGCCTTTATTATGTTGAGGTACTTGCCCTGTATACCCATTTTGTTGAGAGTTTTTAGCGTGAATGGATGTTGAATTTTGTTGAATGCTTTTCCAGAATCCATGTGTTTCTGAGATTTTTCATTTTCTTTGTGTAATTTATTTCTTGTTTCATACCTTTGTGGTCTGATAAGCTTGTTGGTACAATTTCAATCTTTTTGAATTTACTGAGGCTCTTTTTGTGGTCTAGTATGTGAACTGTTCTTGAAAAGGTTCCATGTACACTTGAGAATAATGTGTATCCTGCTGCTTTTATGTAGAGTGTTCTTTAGATGTCTGTTAGTTCCATCTGTTCTAATGTGTTGTTCAGTTCTTCTGTCTCCTTACTTATTTTATGTCAGCTTGATCTGTCCTTTTAAATGAATGGTGTGTTGTGTTGACGTCTCCTAAAATGAATGCATTGCATTCTATTTCCCCCTTTAATTATGTTAGTATTTGTTTCACATATGTAGGTGCTCCTATTATGGGAACATAGATATTTATAATGGTTATATCCTCTTGTTGGACTTACACATTTATCATTATGTAATGTCCTTCTTTATCTCTTGTGACTTTCTTTGTTTTGAAGTCTATTTTGTCTCATACAAGTACTGCAACTCCTTTTTTCTCCCTATTAGTTGCATGAAATAACTTTTTCCATCCCTTCACTTTTAGTCTGTGTGTGTCTTTGGGTTTGAAGTGAGTCTCTTGTAGGCAGCATATAGATGGGTCTTGTTTCTTTATCCATTCAGTGAGTTTATGTCTTTTTATTGGTGCATTCAGACCATTTTCATTTAGGGTGATTATCGATAGGTATGTACTTGTTGCCTTTGCAGGCTTTAGATTCGTGGTTACCAAAGGTTCAAGGGTAACTTCCTTACTATCAGTCTTTAACTCACTTAGTATGCTATTGTGAACACAGTCTAAAGGTTCTTTTTTCTTCCTCCTCCATTGTTTATATATAAGGTATCACATTCTATACTGTTTGTCTATCCCTTGAATGACTTTGTGGATAGTTCTTTTGATTTTGCATCTGCTTAGTAATTAACTGTTCTACTTTGTTTACTGTTGTTTTATTTCCTCTGGTGACAGCTATTTAGCCTTAGGAAGACTAGCATCTATAGCAGTCCCTGCAAAATACACTGTAGAGATGGTTTGTGGGAGGTAAATTCTCTCAGCTTTTGCTTATCTGGAAATCGTTTAATCCCTCCTTCAATTTAAATGGTAATCTTGCCGGGTAGAGTATTCTTGGTTCATGGCCCTTCTGCTTCATTGCATTAAATATATCATGCCAGTCCCTTCTGGTCTGTAAGGTTTCTGTTGAGAAGTCTGATGATAGCCTGATGGGTTTTCCTTTTTAGGTGAACTTTTTTCTCTCTCTGGATACTTTTAAGAGTCCATCCTTGTCCTTGATCTTTGACATTTTAATTATTATATGTCTTGGTGTTGTCCTCCTAGGGTCCCTTTTGTTGGGAAATCTGTGCAATTCTATGGCCTGAGATAGTATCTCCTTCCCCAGATTGGGGAAGTTTTCAGCAATTACCTCATCAAAGACACTTTCCATCCCTTTTTCTCTCTTCTTCTTCTTCTGGTACCCCTATAATGCGAATATTGTTCCATTTGGATTGGTCACAAAATTTCCTCAATATTCTTTCATTTCTAGAGATCCTTTTTTCTCTCTGTGCCTCAGCTTCTTTGTAATCCTCTTCTCTAATTTCTATTCCATTTAGCGTCTCCTCCAGTACACCTAATCTGCTTTTAAATCCCTCCATTGTATTTTGCATTTCAGATATTGCATTCCTTACTGATTTAATCTCCTTCTGGAATTCTTCCCTGAGTTCTTTAATATTTTTCTGTACCTCCGTAAGCATGTTTATGATTTTTATTTTGAAATCTTTTTCAGGAAGATTGATGAGTTCTATTTCACTTGGTCTTTTTTCTGGTGTTTGTGGGATTTTGGTTTGAACCAGGTTTCTTTGACTTCATATTTTTATGTGGCGCCCTCTAGTGCCCAAAAGCTCTACCCTTTGGAGCTGTTCAGCCCTGGAGCAATGTTGGGAGTCACAAGGAAGTGGTGCTGGTGCCTGGGGGTAAGAAAGAGCTTTTTCCTCCTTCCTGGCTGCTGTGCCTGTCTCCACTGCCAGAAGCAGTGGACCGAGTGCACAGGTGTAAGCCTCTATGCTTTGTATTTGTAGCTGCCATAGGCAAGTCCTCCCTTGGCTGGCCTCACTCCAGGGAAGGGGTGCTCATTTGTGAGCCAGTGTGGGCCTTTAGGGAGGATGGTGCAGCAGGCTTTATATCATGGTGTGGGGCCTTGGAGCTGGTAGCCAGCCAGGGAGATGGAGTGCCTGAAGCTCCTGAAAGTTCCCAACCTGCTGGGCAGAGTGTGCCCTGACAATTTTGTCCACCTGTCCTTTCTTCTGAGCAGTAAGCACTGTGCAATCCTTGTGCCTTTAACAGCCCTCTCACTGTTAGGAAGTCTCTCAGAGTTAATGTCTTTCTTTTGTCCCAGAGCAACCGGATGTGGATCCCTGTTTTCCACAAGCAGCTGGAATCTCAGAGTCTCTGCCTATTTTAGCTTTCCAACCCCACTAGTCTCCAGAGCACCATGCAATGTAGGTTTGTGCTCCCTGAGCAGATCCAGTGTTGGGTGTTCAGCATTGTTTGTTTTCTACCCCCTCCCTGCTTTGTTTCTCTCTCCTGCTGGTGAGCTGGGGTGGGGGAAGTGCTTGGATCCTGCCAGATCATGGCTTTGGTACATTACCCTGTTCCGTAAGGTCTGTTCTTTTCTCAAGGTGTATGCAGTCGGGCACAGCCTTCTTTCCTGTTGCTTTTTCAGTGTTAGTTGTATTAATCATATTTTTGTATTATATGTGGTTTTGGGAGGAGGCCTCTGTCTCACCTCTCACACCATCATCTTTAATCCTCCCAACCTATGGCTGAGTAATCTTTTATTGCATATAGTGTACCACATATTTATCAATCGACACTTAGGTAGCTTTCATATTTTGACTATTGTAAATAGTCAATAAACATAGGGGAGCACATATCTTTTTGAGTTAGTGCTTTAGTGTTTTTGTGCTGTGTTGTTTTTGAAGTTGATTCAGAGAAATGGAACTGCTGGGTGGTATGATTTTCTATTTTAATTTTTTGAGGAATCTCAATACTGCTTTCCAGAGTGGCTGCACCTGTTTACATTCCAACCAACCGTGCATGATGGTTCCACTCTAGCCACATAACTGCCAAAATTTGTTATTTTTTAAATATTTTTGATACTAGGCATTCTAAGAGGTATGAGGCAATAATATCATGGTTTCATGGTTTAGTTTGCATTTCCTTAATGATTAGTGATGTTGAGCAGATTTTCATGTGCTTGTTTGTCTTCTGTAGGTCTTCTTTGGCAAAATGTCTATTTAGGTCCCCTAGCCATTTTTTAACTGTACTATTTGCCTTTTTTGAGTTTTATGAGTTCTTTAAATATTTTGGATATCAATTTCTTATCAGATATATCATTTGTGAATATAATTTCCCATCAGTAGGTTCACTTTTAATTTTTTTGATGTTTTCCTTTCTTGTACAGATTTTTAGTTCAATTTAGTCCCATTCATTTATTTTTGCTTTTGTTTCCTTTGTGTGGGAAGATGTATCCAGAAAAAAAATATTGGTAAGGCAATGTCCCAGAATTTACTGCTTGTTTTCTTTTGGATGTTTTACAGTTTTAGGTGTTATATTATGTCTTTGATCCATTTCATGGTTATTTTTACATATGGCGTAAGTAAGTAGTCGACTTTCATTCTTTTGCATGAACCTGTGTAGTTTCCCCAACACCATTTATTGAAGACACTGTCTTCTTCCCCATTGTTTATTTTTATCTCCTTTGCCATAGATTAATTGGCCATATAAAATTGAGCTTAATTTTGGGCTCTCTATACTGTTCCATTGATCAATGTGTCTATTTTCAGTCAATACATTATTGTTGGATTATTATACCTTTGTAGGATATTTTGAAATCCAAGAATGGAAGGTGCATCCAACTTTTTTTCTTCTTTGTCAAGATTGCTTTGGCTGTTGGATTAGTGGTTCCACACATTTTTGAGGATTAGTTTTTTGGTTCTATAGAAAATGGCATTTGTATTTTGATTGGCATTGCACTATGTAAATTGCTGTGGGAAGTATGGGCATTTAAACAACATTGATTCTTCCAATCTGTGAGCATGGCATATATTTATATTTATATTTATTTGTGTCATCTTCAATTTCTTTTATGTGTATTATAGTTTTCAGAAAATATGTATTTAATGTCCTTAGTTAAATTTATTCTTTGGTATTTTATTCTTTTTGATGTAATTGTAAATGATACTGTTTTCTTAATTTCTCTTTATGCTAGTTCATTTTTAGTATACAGAAATGCAACAGATTTCTATACATTGATGTTGTATCCTGCAATTTTACTGAATTCATTATTTAATTCTAATAGTTTTTTGGATGAGTGTTTAGGGTTTTCCTTATGTGCTATTGTGCCATCTGCAAACAGTGGCAATTTCACTCTTCCTAACAATTTGAGCTTGTCTGAGATTGTCACTCTTTTTCTTGTCTGATTGTTGTGTCTAGGACTACCACTATAATGATGAATAAAGGTGGTGAGAGTGGGAATACTTCTCTTTTCCTGATCTTAGAGGAAAGGCTTTCAGCTTTTTGCCATTGAGTATGTTAGCTGAGGGTTTGTCCTATGACCTTTATTGTGTTGAGGTACGTTCCCTCTACAGCCATTTTGTTGAGAGTTTAGCCTGAATGGATGTTGAATTGTGTCAAATGCTTTTTCAGCATCTATTGAGATGATCATATGGTTTTAATACTTCCTTCGGATAATGTGGTGTATCACATTGATTCATGAATATTGTACCATCCTGGCATCTCTGGAATAAATCCCACTTATTCATGATGGATGATCCTTCTGGTGTATTTTTTAATTCAGTTTGCTAATATTTTGTTGAGAACCTTTACATCTATATTCATCAGGGAAATTTGACTTTAATATTTTTGTATTGTCTTTTTCTGGTTTTGAGAGTGATGCTGGCCTCATAGAATGAATTAGGGAATATTCCCTCCTCTTCTATACTTTGGAATAGTTTAAGAATGATGTATTTGCTCTTCTTTAAATGTTTGGTAGATTTCATCTGTGAATCCATCTGGTCATTGATTTCTTTGTTGGGATTTTCCTAGTTGGAATTTTCTTGGTTGGGATTTTTTTTTTTATTACCAATTCAATTTCACTACTGGTAATTGGTCTGCTCAGATTTTCAGTTTCTTCCTGGGTATGTTTTGGAAAGTTGTACGTTTCTAGGAATTTTGTCCATAATTATAGATTGCTCAATTTATTGGCATATGAGCTTTCACAGAATTCTCTTTTAATTCTATCTTTTTCATTTCTGATTTTGTTCATTTGTGTCCTGTCATTTCTTTCTTGGTAAATCTGTGTAGAGGTTTGTCTATTTTGCTTATCTTCTTGAATAACTAGATGTTGGGATCATTGATTTTTTTCTGTTGTTTTCCTATTCTCTGTTTCATTTATTTCTGCTCTGATCTTTATTATGTCCCTCCTTCTACTAACTTTGCTTTTCAATTGTTCTTTTTCTAGTTTCTTTAGTTGAGATTTAGACTGTTTGGAAATGTTCTTGTCCCTTGAGGTAGGCCTACATTTCTATGTACTTCCCTCTTACAACCAATTTTGCAACAGCCCACATATATTCAACTGTTGTATTTTTGTCTCCATTTGTCTCCACGTATGGCTTGATTTCTTCTTTGATTTGTTCATTGACCCATTGATTATTTAGAATCATATTGTTTAGCCTCTATGTGGTTGTCAGATCTTTTTTCTTAATGTAATTTACTTATTGTTTCATACCATTGTGATCTGAGAAGATGCTTGATACAACTTCAATCTTTTTAAATTGATTGAGGCTCTTTGTGTGCACAAATATCTTAACTATTCTGGAGAATGTTCAATGTGCACCTGAGAAAAAATGTGTATAATGATGCTTTTGGGTGGAACATCCTGTACATATCTGTTAAGTCCATCTGGTCTAATGTGTCATTCAATGCCTCTGTTTCCTTATTTATTTTCTTCTGTATGACCTGTCAATTGATGTAAAAATTGTTAAAAATTTTTAACATTTAGGTGTTAAAATTACCTAATATGTTTGTGTAGCTCTCTTTTCTCCCCTTACGTCTGTTAGTATTTGTTTTATATATTTAGGTATTCCTATATTGGGTGCATAGATATTTATGATTGTTTTATCTTTTTGTTGGACTGATCCCCTTATCATTATGCCATGTCCTTTTTTGTCTCTTGTTACTTTCTTTGTTTTGAAGTATATTTTGTCATATAAATACTGATACTTTTGCTTTTCTCTCCCTACTGTTTGCATGAAATATCTTTATTCCATCACTTCACTCTCAGTCTATATATGTCTTTAGGTATGAAATGAGTGTCTTGTAGGTATCATATAGATGGCTCTTGTTTATTTATCCATTATTCCAGCCTATGTCTTTTGATTGATGCATTTAGTCCATTTACGTTTGAGGCAATTTTTGATATGTATGTACTTATTGCCTTTTCATTGTTTTCCTGCTGTTTTTGTAGTTCTTCCCAGTTCTTTTCTTTCTCCCTTATACTCTTTTGTGATTTTATTTCTTTTATTGTTATGCTTGAGTTTCTTTAAAAATTTTTTATGTTCAGACCTTGTAAGCTTCTGTTTACCCTAGGGCTCTGAGATAATTTCCTAAATGTATAACAGTCTGTATTAAGTTGATGGTTGCTCTATTTTGAACATAATCTAAGAATACTACTTTTTTATTCTTCTTCCTCTTCCACACATTATGTATAAGATGTCATACTCTACATCTTTTGCATATCCCTTGACTGATTTTGTGTATGGTTGATTTTACTACTTTTCTTCTTAACTTTATACTTGCTTAGCAGGTAATTTATCTACTACCTTTACTGGAGGTTTATTTTCACTGATCAAAAATACTCAGGGACTTCTGGGAAGATGGCGGCATGAGCAAGGCGGCGGAAATCTCCTCCCCAAAACATATATATTTGTGAAAATACAACAAATACAACTATTCCCAAAAGAGAAACCACAAAATACAGTACAACAGCCAGGCTAAAGCTACACCTGTGAGAACTCAGCGCCTCACGAAGCGGGTAAGATACAAAGCTGCAACCCAGTGGGACCCAAGCACTCCCCCACCCCAGAGTACCGGAGGGAGGAAAAGATTCATAGCAGGGAGGGAGTGGAAGCACAGGCCCACTAAATAACCAGCCCTGGTGATCTGCACCAGGAGCACAGACACACATCGCATGGTGTATCAGAGATTAGAGAAACAGAAGGGCAGAATCCGAGATGCAGACTGCAAGTGGGTCCCCTCAGCCAGCTCCCCTGGGAAAAAAGAAAAGCTAGCATATTTTTAAGTCATAAAGAGACAAGGGCCCAACAGAGGAACAAAATCGTCCCAGCACGCTCAGCCCAGCAGGCTAGGGTCTTGGGGAATTTCGGAACCCTTGGCCGGCAGCCAAGCAAAGCAGCCACGCCGAGGCTTGCCACAGTGATCAGCAGCCTGCCATTTGTTCCCTCCCCGGCTGGTGCCGCAAAGGGTGCGGGAGCTGCCACAGCTACGGAACAGATGAGGAGCGGCCCCGCCCACAGCAACCTCACATCATCTACCCCAGGTGGGTGCGCAGCTAAGCGGGAAGAGCCCCAGAACCAGGTCCAGAAAGCACTAAGGGGACCAGAATGCACCCAGCGTAACTCCAAACCCCCACAGTGCCATAGGCACCGCACACAGGTAGTTCAGGGGATTATCCCAGAGACTGCCTCCTGGTGTGCAGGAAAACAGCTCAGGCCCGGGAGAAGGGTAAGGAGAACAAGCAGGATGGGACTTTGTTCTCCAAGCTGAGACACGTGGCGCATACCAGTGACCGCTTCTATCACCATGAAAAGACAGAGGAATATGGTCCACACTAAGATCACCCAGACAACCCCAGAGAGGGAGCCTGATGGGATGGATATGCACAATCTTCCAGAAGAAGAATTCAGAATAAAAGTCATAACCATACTGATGGATCTACAGAGAAATATGCAAGAGCTAAAGGAGGAAGTGAGGAAAGACAATGCAGAAATGAGACAAGTGATCAACGGGCTTAGCAGCAGACTAGACGAGATGCAAGAGACTGTTAATGGAATAGAAGTCAGCGAACAGAAATACAGAGAAGCTGAGGCGGAGAGAGATACAAGGATTTCTAGGAATGAAAGAATATTAGGAGAACTGTGTGACCAATCCAAACAGAACAATATTCACATTATAGGAGTACCAGAGGAAGAAGAGAGAGAAAAAGGGATACAAAGTGTCTTTGAAGAAATAATTGCTGAAAACGTTCCCACACTGGGGAAGGAAATAGTTTCTCAGACAATGGAAGCCCACAGATCTCCCAACACAAGGGACCCAAGGAGGACAACACCAAGACACATAATAATTAAGAAGGCAAAGATCAAACATAAAGAAAGAGTATTAAAGGCAGCTAGAGAGAGAGAAAAGATCACCTAAAAGGAAACCCCATCAGACTATCATCAGACTTCTCAACAGAAACTTTACAGGCCAGAAGAAAATGGCATGATATATTTCACATAATGAAACAGAAGGGCCTCGAACCAAGAATATTGTATCCAGCACGATTATCATTTAAATTTGAAGGAGGGATTAAACAATTCCCAGAAAAGTGAAAACTGAGGGAATTTGCCTACCATAAACAACCTCTATAGGATATCTTAAAGGGACTGCTCTAGATGGAAGCACTCATAAGGCTAAAAAGAGGTAACCAGAGAAAAATAAACCATAGCAAAGAAAGCAGACCACACAAATACTAACTAAAGGCAAAGAATAAAACACCTAGTATATAAAGAATGGAGGAGGAAGAATAAGAAGGGAGAGAAATAAAGAATCATCAGACTGTGTTTACAATAACTTAACAAGAAAGTTAAGTTAGACTGTCAGATAGTAAAGAAGCAACACTTGAAACTTTGGTAACCACGAATCTAAAGCCAGCAATGGCAATAAGTACATATCTATCAATAATCACTCTAAATGTAAATGGACTGAATACACAAATCAAAATACACAGAGAAAGAGAATGGATAAAAAACAAAGACCCAACTATATGCTGCTTACAAGAGACTCATCTCAAATCCAAAGATATAAACAAAATAAAGGTGAAGGGATGGAAAAATATATTTCATGCAAACAACAAGGAGAAAAAAGCAGGTGTTGCAGTAGTTGTAACAGACAAAATAGACTTCAAACGAAGAAAGTGGCAAGAGATAAAAAAGGACATTACATTATGATAAAGGGGTCGATCCAACAAGAGGATATAACCATTTTAAATATATATGCACGCAACACAGGAGGGCCTACTAGGTGAGAAAATACTAACAGAATTAAAGGAGGAAATAGAAAGCAATGCATTCATTTTAGGAGACGTCAACACACCACTCAATCCAAAGGACAGATCAACCAGACAGAAAATAAGTAAAGACACTGAGGCACTGAACAACACAGTAGAACAGATGACCCTAACAGACATCTACAGAATTCTACACCCAAAACCAACAGGATACACATTCTTCTCAAGTGCACATGGAACATTTCCCATAATAGACTACATGCTAGGCCACAAAAAGAATGTCAGTAAATTCAAAAATATTGAAATTCTACCAACCAACTTCCCAGATCACAAAGGTGCAAAACTAGAAATAAATTCTACAAAGAAAACAAAAAGGCTCACAAATACATGGAGGCTTAATAACATGCTCCTATATAATCAATGGATAAATGTCCAAATTAAAACAGAGATCAAACAATATATGGAGACTAATGATAACAATAATACAAAGCCACAACTTCTGTGCGACGCAGCAAAGGCAGTTCTAAGAGGAAAGTATATTGCAATCCAGGCCTATTTAAAGATGGAACAACATTCCCAAATGAATAGTCTAAAGGCACAATTCCTGAAATTGGAAAAAGAAGAACGAATGAGGTCCAAAGTCACCAGAAGGAGGGACATAATAAATATCAGAGAAGAAATAAATAAAACTGAGAAGAATAAAACAATAGAAAAAATCAATGAAACCAAGAGCTGGTTCTTTGAAAAAATAAACAAAATAGATAAACCCCTAGACAGACTTATTAAGAGAAAAAGAGAATATACACACATAAACAGAATCAGAAATGAGAAAGGAAAAATCACGACAGACCCCACAGAAATACAAAGAATTATAAAAGAATATTGTGAGAATCTATATGCTAACAAGCTGTAAACCTAGAAGAAATGGACAACTTCTTAGAAAAATACAACCTTCCAAGACTGACCAAGCAAGAAACAGAAAACCTAAACAGACCAATCACTGGCAACGAAGTTGAATCAGTAATCAAAAAACTACCCAAGGACAAAACCCCCAGGCCAGATGGATTCACCTCTGAATTCTACCAGACATACAGAGGAGAAATAATAACCATTCTCCTTTAAGTTTTCCAAAAAATAGAAGAGGTGGGAGTACTTCCAAACTCATTCTATGAAGCCACCATCATTCCACATAATACCAAAACCTGGCAAAGACCTCACCAAAAAAGAAAATTACAGACCAATATCCCTGATGAACATAGATGCAAAAATACACAACAAAATATTAGCAAACCGAATTCAAAAATACATCAAGAGGATCATACACCATGATCAAGTGAGATTCATCTCAGGTTTGTAAGGATGGTACAACACTCGAAAATCCATCAACGTCATCCACCACATCAACAAAATGAAGAACAAAAACCACATGATGATCTCCATAGATGCTGAAAAGGCATTTGACAAAATTCAACATCCATTCATAATAAAAAACAAAATGGGTATAGAGGGCAAGTTCCTCAACATCATAAAGGCCGTAAATGACAAACCCACAGCTAACATCACACTTAACACTGAGAAGCTGAAAGTGTTTCATCTAAGATCAGGAAGAAGACAGGGATGCCCACTCTCTCCTCTGTTATTTAAAATGTACTGGAGGTCTTAGCCACCGCAATCAGACAGAACAAAGAAATACGAGGCATCCAGATTCGTAAAGAAGAAGTCAAATTGTCACTATTTGCAGATGACATGATACTGTACATAAAAAACCCTAAAGACTCCACTCCAAAACTACTAGAACTAATATCTGAATTCAGCAAAGTTGCAGGATACAAAATTAACACCCAGAAATCTGTTGCTTTCCTGTACACTAACAATGAGCTAACAGAAAGAGAAATCAGGAAAACAATTGCATTCACAATTGCATCAAAAAGAATAAAATACCTAGGAATAAACCTAACGAAGGAAGTGAAAGACCTATACCCTGACAACTACAAGACACTCCTAAGAGAAATTAAAGAGGACACTAACAAATGGAAATTCATCTCATGCCCTTGGCAAGGAAGAATAAATAATGTCAAAATGGCTATACTACCTAAAGCAATCTACAGATTCAATGCAATCCCTATCAAAATACCAACAGCATTCTTCAATGAACTGGAACAAATGGTTCTAAAATTCATATGGAACCACAAAAGACCCCAAATGGCCAAAGCATTTGAAGGAAGAATCCTGAGAAGGAAGAATAAAGCAGGGGGAATTACGCTCCCAGACTTCGAGCTTTCCTACAAACCTTCAGTAATCAAGACAATTTGGTATTGGCACAAGAACAGACCCACAGAACAGTGGAAAAGAATAGAAAGTCCAAACATTAACCCAAACATATACGGTCAATTAATATACGAGAAAGGAGCCTTGGATATACAATGAGGAGATGACAGCCTCTGCAGCAGCTGGTGTTGGCAAAACTGGACAGCTACATGTAAGAGAATGAAACTGGACTACTATCTATCCCCATACACAAAAGTAAACTCAAAATGGATCAAAGGCCTGAATGTAAGTCATGAAACCATAAAACTCTTAGAAAAAGACATAGACAAAAATCTCTTGGACATAAACATGAATGACTTCTTCATGAACATATCTCCCCGGGCAAGGGAAACAAAAGCAAAAATGAACAAGTGGGACTATATCAAGCTGAAAAGCTTCTGTACAGCAAAGGATACCATCAGTAGAACAAAAAGACATCGGACAGTATCAGAGAATATATTCGTAAATGACATATCTGATAAGGGGTTGACATCCAAAATATATAAAGAACTTATGCACCTCAACAAACAAAAAGCAAATAATCCAATTAAAAAATGGGCAGAGGATCCGAATAGACACTTCTCCAAAGAACAAATTCAGATGGGTAACAGGCACATGAAAATATGGTCCACATCGCTAATCATCAGAGAAATGCAGATTAAAACCACAGTGAGGTATCACCTCACACCAGTGAGGATGGCCAACATCCAAAACACAAACAACAACAAATGTTGGCGAGGATGTGGAGAAAAGGGAACCCTCCTACACTGCTGGTGGGAATGCAAATTAGTTCAACCATTGTGGAAAGCAGTATGGAGGTTCCTCAAAAACTCTAAATAGAAATGCCATTGACCCAGGAATTCCACTCCTAGGAATTTACCCTAAGAATGCAGCAGCCCAGTTTCAAAAACACAGATGCACCCCTATGTTTATCGCAGCACTATTTACAATAGCCAAGAAATGGAAGCATCCTAAGTGTCCATCAGTAGATGAATGGATAAAGAAGATGTGGTACATATACACAATGGAATATTATTCAGCCATAAGAAGAAAACAAATTCTACCATTTGCAACAACATGGATGGAGCTAGAGGGTATTATGCTCAGTGAAATAAGCCAAGCAGAAAAAGACAAGTATCAAATGATTTCACTCACACGTGGAGCATAATAGCAAAGAAAAAAATAACTGAAAGAAAAAAACAGCAGCAGACTCACAGAACCGAAGAATGGACTAACAGTTACCAAAGGGAAAGGGACTGGGGAGGATGGGTGGGAAGGGATGGACAAGGGGGAAAAAGGGGCATTACGATTAGCAGACATAATGTGGTGGGGGAGCACAGGGAGGGCTGTACAACTCAGAGAAGACAAGTAGTGATTCTATAGCATCACACTATGTTTATGGGCAGTGACTGTAATGGGGTTGGTGGGGGGGACCTGATGAAGGGGGTAGTTTATTAACCATAATGTTGCACATGTAATTGTAGATTAATGATACCAAAATAAATTTTAAAAAATATTCAGGCTTAAAAGCACTTCCTTGTACAGAAGTCCCTGTAATATATCCTATAAGACCATTTTAGTGATGGTGAATTCTTTTAATATTTGTTTACCTGGGAACCTTTAATCTCTCCTTCAGTTTTGAATGATAACCTTGCTGGGTAGAGGATTCTTGATGGTATGTACTTCCCTTTCAATATATTAAATATTTCATGCCACTATCTTCTGGCCTGTAAATTTTCTGCTCAGATATCTGCTTATAGCCTTATGGAGTTTTCCTTATAGGTAACTGTATTCCTCTCTCTTTTTGCTATTAAGATTCTCTATCTTTTATCTTTGCCATTTTAATTGGTATATGTCTTGGTATTTTCTTCCTAGTGTTTGTTTTTTTAGGGGCTCTCTGTGCTTCCAGGACCTGGATGTCAGTTTTTTTTCCTGGATTGGTGAAATTTTCAGCTATTATTTCTTCAAGGTGACTTTCTACTCCTTTGTCTCTCCCTTCTCCTTCTGGAACCACTATTGGGAATATTGTTTCATTTGGAGTTGTCACACAGCTATCTTAACATTTTCTCATTTATATAAATTCTTTTTTCTCTCTGATCCTGTTTATTACCTTCCTGTTCTCTCTTCTATCACATTGATCCTTTCCTTTATTTCCAGCAGTTTACTATTCATTTCTTTTATTGTATTTTTCACTTTAGTTATTGTATTCTTCAGCTCTGAGTAGCTCTTTTTCAAATTTTCTCCTTATTTAAATTATTGCTGAGATCATCAATTCTTTTCTCCAGGTCACTGAGCAACTTTATCACTGTTACTTTGAAATCTTTATCAAGAAGTTTGGTAAACTCTGTTTCATTTAGCTCTTTTTCTGGGGTCTTATCTTGTTCTTTCATTTGGAACATATCCCTCTGCTTCCTGATTTTGTTTGGGTTTCTGCGTTTCTTCTTTTATTAGATAGATCAGCTATGCCTCTTGGTGTAGAAAATACTATTTTTATGAAGAAGACATTCTGTGATGCCCAGAAGCATTAAATTCTTTGCTCAACAGTGCCTGGTTCTCCCTTTTGGTGGAGGCACATTTGCTGTGTGTTGGCTGTGGATGGGCCCAACTTTCTGTCAGTCTCCTGGCAGTAGCTGATCTCTGTCATCAGATGTTGACAGTTAGTATCTGGGTGCCCTTGAGTTGCTTCTGTTGGGATTTGTTGTAGGGCTGTCCCCTGCCTGCTGTTCAACAATGGCAGCCTCTTCTGGATTGGTTCAGGCATGTGAACAGGGGAATTCCAGCATGAGTCTAAGTCACCAGTAAGGAATATGGAGTTTTCAGAGCTGACTCCCACAAGTGCCCCACCTGTTGGGCTGAGAGAGGGCTGGGAACGTTGTGAAAGTGTTCTCCTTCTTCCTCCAAGGCATAAATGTCTGGCCACTGCTGGACTGAGGGTCAGGCAGGGTGGGTGCATATGGAAGCAGCCCCTATGGGGCTTAACCACCAATGAGGGAGATGCAGCATTTGGATCTCTCTCATGTGAGCACCTGACCAGTTGGGCTATGGAAGGGCTTGGGAAGTGTAATCCACCTGCGCTTTCTCCTCTGGAGAGAGCTCGCTCCAACTCCTGTCTCTATGACACTCATGTAATTGCTGGTAAATCTTTCAAAATGCTGCTTCTGTGTTGGTCTCAGCAGGACCAATAGAATATATCTTTCCTCCACAAGCAACAGGAGTCTCAGCCTTCCAGTATGCTCCAACTCTCCCTGGTGTCCAGTTCTGTTAATTAACAAAGCCCAATACAATGTGGACTCATATTCCCAGAGAAAATCTCCAGAATCAGGTGTGCCAGATTCCTGAGCACTTATCCCATTCCCTACTCCATTCCTTTCCCACTTGTCAGTGGGCTGGGAGGAGGGAAGGGCTTTCATCCCAATCAGTCATGGTCCTGCCACTTTACCCTTCTCAATGCGGTTGTCTCTTCTTCACCATGGTAGATGATCTGTTCTGCCAGTTTTCAGGTCATTTTCAGGGTTAGTTATATCTGCTGTAGTTGCTTCCTTGGTGTATGTGTGGGAGGATGTTTCCACCTTGCTTTCCTACTCTGCCATCTTTCTTCCCCCTCCATTTACTAATTTTTGAATATATAATTGATTTTACTACTTTTGTGCTTTCAACTTCATACTAGATTTATAAGTGATTGGTCTGCTGCCTTTACTGTATGTTTGCTTTTTACCAGAGAAATAGTTTTTCCTTTCTCTATTTTCTTGCTTTTAGTTATGGTTTTTTCTTTTTACTTAAAGAAGTCCCTTTAACATTTCTTGTGATGCCAGTTTAGTCATGATTAACTCTTTTATGTTATTTATCTGGGAATATCATTATCTGTCTTTCAATTCTGAGTGATAACTTGCTGAGTAGAGAATTTTTGGCTGTAGGGTTTTTCCCTCCAGCACTTTGAATATAACATGCCACTCCCTTCTTGCCTGTACAATTTCTGCTGAGAAATCAGTTGAAAGCCTTATGGGGTTTTCCTTGTATATAACAGCCTTCTTTTCTCTTGCTCTTTTTAAGATTCTCTAATCTTTGCCATTTTCTTATGTATCTCATTTTGTCTCAAATGAACTCATCTATTCGGTGCAGATCCCCAAGGCTAAGTGTGCCAGGTCTAGGGAGATTATCCTTTCCCCACTCTGTACCTCATTCCCTCCCACTTATGTGGATCTCCTTGAGTTCATCTTGTTTAAGCTCTCTGTGATTCCTGGACCTTGATGTTTGTGTCCTTCCCCAGGTTAGGGAAGTTTTCATCTTCTGTTACCTAAAATAAATTTTGTTCCCTCTTTTACTCTCTTCTCCTTCTGGGACCTCTATTATGCAAATGTTGTTTCATTTGATGTTTTTGGAGATATCTCTTAACATCTCATTTTTAAAAATTATTTTTTCCTCTATGCTGTTTTGCTTGGTTGCTTTCCAGTATTCTGTCTTCCAGATCACTGATCCTTTCTTCCACATCCTCTAATTTGCTGTTTATTTCCTCTCTTGTATTTGTCACTTCAGTTACCGTATACTTGATATATGACTGGTTCTTTTTTATATTTTCTCTTTGTTGATGTCCTCCCTGCATTCACCCACTGTTCTCTCCAGCTCAGTGAACATTTTTATTATCATTACTTTTAATTCTTTATCAAGTAGATTTCTTCTGCCCATTTTCTTTACCAATATTTCTGGGATATTTGTCTTGTTTTTTCATTTGTAACATATCACTCTGCCTCCTCATTTTGTCTGGCTTTCTGTGTTTCTATGTATTAGATAGGTCAGCTATGTCTTCTGGACTTGAAAGCAATGGTCTTATATGGTAGGTCAGCAATGGTTGATATGACTTCTGTAGTTCCACTAGCTTTCAAGGCTCATTACAAGTGTGACTGTCTAAAAGGCTCTGCACAGTCCTTGCTCGTGCATGTTGGGTGGGGCCAGCCCTTAGTTTGGCTGGCATCAGTGGCCAACAGGACTACTATTATTACACTAGCTTGCCAGGCCCATTCTATGTGTGGCTGGCTGAAAAGTTCTGCACAGCCCCTGCTAATGGGCTGGTGGGTTGACTCAGCATTCAGACTTGCTATCAGCAATGATAAGTGGACTATCATAGATTCACTAGTTTTCAAGTCTCTTTCCAGTTGTGGCAACAGGATGAAAGGCTCTGCACAGACTCTGTGATGTGCTGGTGGACAAGGTCAGCCCTCAGGCTGGCTGCCGGCAATGGCTGACAGAACTCTTCTAGTGTGCTGGTGGGTGAGGCTGTCTTCTCACATTTCCAGGGTGATAGTTGCTTTGATGGGTGCCTGCTGGGCTGGGCATGTTGGGTCGTGTAAGTCTGCAGGAAAATATCAGGGCAAAGGGAGGAGTGCTAGCATGGTAGATGGATAGTATCAGAACATAAGTGTCTGGGTAGCTTGGCTGAGGAAGAGCAAGAAAAATAGCATCCACTAGCACCATCTTCCCCATAGAAGGTTCCTGCAGATTCCTGCCCTTCTGGAACATATCCCACAATCCATCAGTAAATATCCTTTCAAACTATGTCTCCTGTGTTGTATCTCAGACCAACTGACGCACACGCCAGTCCTCCAAGAGCAGAAACTCAGTCTCCCACAGCCCTCCAGCTCGCCCTGGGTTAAGCCCTACTAATTTCCAAAGCAAGAAGTTATGAGAACTCATCCTTTTGGTGCAGATCCCTAAGGCCAGGTGTGCCAGGTCTAGGGAGATTATTCATTCCCCACTCTGTACCTCATTCTCTCTCACTTATGTGTTGCAATGTGGGAAGGGTTTGGACCTGAATGATGGGGGCTTTTTCCCATTTACCCTTCTCAATGTGTCCTTCTCTTTGACATTAGCTGAAGAACGTCCTTTCTGGTCTTCAGGAAATTTTCAGATTTAATTGTATTACATGTAGTTGCTGCCTCAGTGTGTTCATGGGAGGAGATTATCACAGAGACTTCTTATTCTATCATATTCACAGAATCTTACTTGACTGTATATTCTTAAAATATTCCTTCACAGGCCTATAAGGAGTCATGTCTGAAGGTATTTACTTTGTGTCATTGTGTTATTGCTCTTGGTAGTGGGAGTTCGGGATAATCTGGATGGACATCACTGGAAGTGTGGATAGATAACACATGGTGGATGCATGTCATGGAGTACTTTTCAGCAGTTAGAAATAACTTAGATGTACACATATCCACATAGAAGTGTCTTAAAAGTAATGCTTAGTAATGGGAAAAGTAGGGAAAATAACGTATTTAACATAATTTTTATGTAAATAAAAAAACATGCCCACAAAAATAACAATACATATTTAATAGCAACAAACAAATATACATATTAGTCACATAAGAATGGTTGCCTATGTATATGGGGGAAAGGAATGGGAAGAAATAAAATGAGAGTGGCCTTTTACAGACCAATGGTGATAATGTGCCATAAACTATGGAATATAATTAACTTTCCCATCTGCATTGGATGGATCAGCATGGAGGTAATCCAAGATATGAGCAAAGGCTCAGGTGACAGCTATTGATTCAGGATGAGACCAACATCTGTGCAATAAGATTGGTTTACCAAATTCAAGTATAACAAGAAATTAACAAATGAGAATTCTGGTAATGATGAGTGACCAACCATCTTATTTATACCCAATCTGTGGTAATCAGTGGTGGAATTACTAAAAATATTAGTAGAAACTGAATATTTCATCCTGTTCCACTCAATCCACCTCTTTTGAGATGAGGATGAGGTTTACCCAAGTTTATCTAGTGGAGACCTTTAACGTGCTTGGGTACTTTCTGGAAATAGATTTCCTCAGAGATCATACTCCTCCCAATGGTTTTATTCATAATATACTCCTACACTACTTACTTGAGATTTCATAGCCTTGGTATTCAGGGAAATCTGCTAAGAGACTGTGTGAAGACATGGTATTGTGGGCCATATTTGAAAACTGGTAAAACGTAGGGTGGATGGGCATTGACAGATATAGCTAAGATCAAAAGGCTATAGAGTTGATGGCTTATATGAATTTGAAAATTTTCTGTTTGTTTCTGACAATTGGCTGATGATGTAAATATTCCATAAAAAATGTTTCTCCCTGGAATGCCCTCCCCTGAACACCACATACTCAAAGCATACTCCTTGTATTGAATAAGGTATCAGAGGCCTACTTGTAATTCTTCCTTAGTAATGTAAGGATCCGTTGGGTGTTTTCCAACTTGCATGACTGGTGCCAAGAATGCAGAGAAGTACCAGGTACTGCAATTATAGTTGCAATGAGAGTGGATATTTTGGGTAGAATGATGGAATGTGTTACTTTAAGGTAATTATGAATGTCAGGTATGTAGACAAATCACAACATTCACAGATACTAACACTAGAATGATATTCTTTGCTTAGCAGACAATCTAAAAATGATGGATAAGGGAGAGGTAGACACCACTCTAAGGGACCTTGAAGAGCCCATAGAAATGCTGGAGGACAGACTTAATGTTGCATCAGAAATCTCTGACTTGGTACATTGAAGAAGTTGAATATTCTGTTGATAAACAGAGGGGTAAGTAGTTATAGTAAATGTAGGATCATAATATGCAATGTTAATCTTTGCAAGAATACAGAATATTGCTAGGAGACTCTTATGACAAGGTTGAAGGTGGGGAGGAGCCCAAAGATGAAATTAATCTGATACTGTCTCAGGGAATTTGGGAAAATGTGGAGGTGTGTGGAAATAGTAGAAGGCTGGATAAAAGTAGGCTCTGAGTTTGTCTCTGTGTACTTACAATAGGCCCCACTCCTAGACTAAAAGGCTTATTTTGCCAGAATACAAGCCACAGCATCCAATGGCAATCCTTAGGAATCTGGTTGATATGTAATCTGGTGGTACTAGGTAGAGGTCTTCACTTGAGATTGTGTAAGAATTTATTAATTAAAAGTATGTGGCTTTTGGTGACTAGACATATATCCTAGAGTGACACATCAGACCTTCACAAAATAAAACACAAATTCTGTGCCTTTTCATTATAGTTTCTTGTAAAATAAGCAGCACGGGGTGCTGGTTGGCACCATCAATAAATTCACTTTTTTGTTCTATATTTTCTTTAAATTCCATCAAACTTTATACATAGACAATTTTTATCTATAGATAAAGACAGTTTTACTGTTATTTTCCAATCTACATGCTTTTGGGGGGCCTTATTGCAATTGTTGTGACTTCCAGAAAAATGTTGAAAATAAGTTATGAAAGTCGTCGTATTTGCCCTGTTACCAATCTTTTGGAGAAAGCTTCAATAGTTCACATTTTATTATGGTAGCTATAGGCTTTTTAGATGACATTCATAAGTTTGGGGATTATTTTCACAATTTGGTGAGAGTTATCATCATGAATGGGTATAGATTTTCTCAAATGATTTTTGGATACATATCAAGATGATAATTTTTCCTTCCTCTTTTCTATTTATATTATAAATTACATTGATTTCATTTTTGAATATTAAACCAACTTTGCATTACAATGCAACTCCTGTTACTCCCTTGTCCAACTGCAACTGTGATGGGCATGTACAGTAATTCCAGCTTGAGAAAGATATGATTTGTTCAAGGGTTCAGACCTCTCAGGAATGAAAGTTTAGCTCATGAAGAAGACCACCAAGACCTACAGAGATAATAGCTTAGGGTTGAGGGGCCATTAGAGTGGATAGTAAAAGATGTACAGGATAAGTATCAGTTGTTGCCTCAAGACCAACTGTAGTTTCATCCCATTAGTGTCCCTATTTTTAGTTTCCTTTCACAGGAGTCCCATTGGAACCATGGAAGGGCTGTTCTCTGTACATGAATAGAGATGTAGATTAGCATAATGCAAGGGTGAACTGTGGCAACCATGGAAATGTGTGTCTTGGGTATCCCATCAGAGAAATGTAGTTATATGGAAACCTCAAGCTGGTACATCTTCTGCATCTACCTCAGCATTCATGTAGAGGCCACACTACTCTAGTATATGTCCCAAACTGATGACTAAGTACGGTGATGGTACTAGAGTTAGGATATTCCTGCTTGATGTGGGATTCCTCTAGTATACAGTGTTTGTTCTGGTACTCCTCACTGGCTTTGTCGTGACTTTCTAAGAGCTATGATGCAACGTGAGGCCCTTACTACCCAGTCTTCTTTCTTTTCTCTTGTTTCAGTTGTCAGACATGATAATAGTCTGAGGTTCTCCCAGCCTACTCCTGCTTTCCATTTATTGATCAAGATCATTTCCCAAATTAATCTCACCATTATAATTCAAACTTGATATCTACTTTCCAGAAGACTTCAGCTAACACAACATATCTGACAAAGGATTTGTATACAGAATATTAAAGAACTTCTAAAGCAATAATAAAAAGACAAAAAGTCATATCGTCTATAAAAATGGTCAAAACGTGAACACTTAACAGACACTTTACAAAAAAGATAAATGAAAGTCTAATAGGCACATGAAACGTCATTTTCCATAAGAGAAATGCAAATTTGAACCATCGTGACATAACAGTGAGAGTATAGAACCACCAGAAATACACTTATGTGGTAGTGTAAAATGGCACAACTACTTTAAACAAAATTTTAGCAGTTTATTATAAACTTTAATATGTACCTACCCTATAATGTAGCAGTTCCATTTCCATGTATTTTCACAAGAAAAATGAAAACACATGTACACGTAGACTTTCATGTGAATATTCAGAGCATCCTTATTCAAAATAGCTAAAATGTAGAAAAATCCTCAATATTCATCAGAGGGATAATGGATAAATAATGTATGAAATACTAATATAGAGTGGAATACTCCTCAGCAATAAAAGTCTAATTAAAAGAAAATGAGCATAGAGGGGGATCCAAAATGGCAGCATAGGAATATCCTGACTCACCTTTTCCCATGGACACACCAAATCTACAGCTACACATAGATCGTTTTCCTCTGAAAAAGATCTGAAAACTATATGAAATGCTCTGCACAAGAATAAAGGACCACATCAAGATGGGAAGGAAAGGAAGAGACATGGTCTCACAAAAAGCCCATCCCCAGCACAGTGTCACACATTAGGGAGGGATCTCACCAAACAGGTGCTTTTCCTGAAAGAGTGAGGACAGCCCACATCAGGCACCCTGGGCCCTGAAATATGCACCAGAAATAGGAGCTCCCAGACCATCTGGATTGGAAAAACAGTAGGGCTGACATCTGGGTTTCCCAAAGTGCTATAGGAAACTGAGTTACCCTTTTTGAGGGTTCACCATGAGACCCAGTGAAAAAAGCAGTAGTTTGAAAAGCACCTACATTATGTGTGAGAGAGATTCATTTGTTGATCTGGGAACATTGTCTGAAGGGGTGGGAGACAATTGAGATGTTCCTTGGAGATGGAGGCAATTGTACTCTCCATATAGCATGCTAGGATGTTTGGGTGAGCTCATATGTGGCACCTTCTCATCACCTTGCTGGGATGGGTAGGGGAGAGCAGTCATAGCACTTGCTGAGACTAGAAAGTGCAGATGGCTGTAGTGTTTACCCACTACCTGGATAGGGTGGGTGAGCACAAATAGTAGCAGAGTTCTCCTGTTCCCTAGCTAAAATCTGTAAGCACAGGTGGTTGTGACACTCCCACCCACTGACTGGGGATGGCAAGCACAATTGGTCATGGCATTCTCCCGCTCTAGCATAAAGCTGATGCATGCACACAGACAAGGCACTTGCTCTCTGCATTGCTGAGCCCACAGGTGTATGCCATCAACCAATTTTCCTGCTATATTTCTGAATCTGGTGAACATACCCAGCACATTACACTCTACAGCTGCCTTGCTAAAGACAGTGAGGGAACACAACTCATACAGGGAATAGGCCTAGATTGCCCAGCTATAGCAGCAAAGAGGGCTGACATTCTAGAGCTCCAGAAGACTATAATAATTGGAGGGATAGCTCTTGGGAGGCCACCACCAAAGGATACTGCAAAGACAGCAGACTAAAACACAACACCAATCTTTCTGTATAAAAGGTTTATTTACTTAGACTGGAGCTTTAGCATGAGGGACAGGCTTTAGGTTTCTTTCACATATAGAGGCTAAAGAGGCTATCCCAGGGAATGTAAGCAGAGAACCACTATCCCTGTGTGCTCCCTTGGCCTTGATACAGCTCGATGATACTTCCCAGAAAAGAGATTATACACTCATCTGCAGCCCAGATTTTTGCAACTGTCAACCAGGAAGCATCAGCAGGACTCATGGTCTGGAGGCCAATGGGAATTATGATTGTGACCCAACAGGAATGAATAAATTTTCATATTTAAAACTTGCTGACTGAGGATCTGGCTTCCAATCAGCCTGAAACTGGTGTTAAATGACATTATTTCCCTTGGATTACTGAGAGATCTTGGAATATCCTCAAAATGGAAGCATATCAATAATAAATCAGATGGTTTTAACAATCATAAAGGTTTGAGAGACAACCAAGAACTAGGCAATGTTGAATGAGAAGGATCACCACTTATACAAATCCACTCAGTCAAAACAGAGAGGTAGCTGTTTTACCGAATACATAAAAACAGAAACAGAGAGTCAGGCAAAATGAGGAAACAATATATTCCAAAAAAGCCAAGACAAAACTTCAGAAAAAAAGCTTATTGGTATGGAGATACATAATCTACTTGATAAAGAAATCAAAGACATGGTCATAAAGACACTCCCTGAACTCAGGAGAAGAATGGATGAACATAGAACTTCAACAAAGAGAAAAAACAAAATTTTCCAAACAGAAGTCACAGAGATGAACAATACAATAACTGAACTGAAATAGAGTAGAGGGTTTCAACAGTAGGGTAGATGTAATAGAAGTATGGAACAGTTAGATAGAATATAAAGCAATATTACTGACCCAGACAGAGCAGCAGAAAGAAAAACAGACTTTTAAAAATGAAGATAACTTAAGATACACCTAGGACAACATCAAAGATAATTAAATTTTCATTATAGGGTTCTGAAGAGGAGGAGAGGGAAAGGGGCAGAAAACTTCCCTAAATTAAGGAAGGAACATATATCCAAGGTCAAGGAATCCCAGAAAACTCCAAGTAAAATGAAGCTAGAGAGCCACACCAAGGCACATTAAAATTAAAATCTCAAAGGTTAAAGATAAACAGAAAATCTTAAAAATAGCAAGAGGAAAAAAATTGTTAAGTTCAAGGGAAATCCCATAAGGCAAGAGCTGGTTTCTCAGCAGAAACATTGCAAGCCATTAGAGTGGCATAGCATATTCAACATGATGAAAGGAACTAAGTTCCAACCAGGAATATTCTAACCAGAAAGGTCATTCAGATTTGAAGGAGTGATAAAGAGTTTTCCAGACAAGCAAAAGCTAAAAGAGTCAATCACCATTAAACTGACCTTACAAGAAATATTAAAGGAAATTCCTTAACCTGAAAACAAATGACAATAATTAATAACAGAAAACATGTGAAAGTAAAAATCTCACTTGAAAAAGAAAACATCTAGTAAAGGTAGTGGATTGGTCACTTATGAACTTACTAAGAATATAAAAATACAAAAGTAGTAATTTAAATAAAACTACAATAATTAGTTAAGGGATACATACAATAAAAATTCAAACACTGACATTAAAAGTATAAAATGTTGGGGATGAACAAAAATGTAGTTTTTGAAGGTGTTAATATTTAAACTGTTATCAACTTAAAATAGACTGTTATATATATAGGATGGTATGTGTTAATCTCATGGTAACCACAAAGCAAAAACATACAGTAAATGCACAAAAGAAAGTGAGAAAGGACTCTAAACATAACATGAATGAAAGACATCAAACCATAAGGGAATAAGGAAAGAGGAATGAAACAGAGAGGAACTACAAAAATAGCAAGAAAACAATGAATAAATTGCAATAAGTACATGCTTCTCAGTAATTACTTTATATATCAAAGGAGTAAAGTCTCTAATCAAAAGACATAGAATGGCCAAGTGGATTAAAAAACACATCTATATACTGTCTAGAAGAGGCTTACTTTAGAAGTGAATACACACTTAGACTGAACTGGAGGAATGGAAAAAGATATTCCATGCAAATGGAAATGAAAATATAGCTGGTGTAGGTATATTCATATCAGAAAAAATAGACTTTAAAATGGACTTTAATAAAAACAAATAGAGGCACTATATAGTGAGAAAAGGGTCAATCCAGCAAGAAGATATAATGTTTATAAATATAGATTCATGCAACTTGGGAACACCAAAATACAGAGCAAATATTAACAGACCTAAAGGGGGAAATTGGCAGTAATACAATAAATAGGGAATTTTAATATCACACTTACATCAATGGATAGATCATCCAGACAGAAAACCAATAAGGAAACATCAGCTTTACATGACACATTAGACCAGAAGGACTTAATAGATATACACAGAACATTCCATCCAAGAGCAGAAGAATACACATTCTTCTCAAGTTCACACGGATCATTCTCCAGGACAAATCACATATATTAGGCCACAAAACAAATCTCAATAAATTCAAGGAGATTGAGATCGTATCAGGCATCTTTTCTGACCATAATGATATCAAACTAGAAATCAGTTACAAAAAAAAACACTAGAAAAACTGTAATACATGGAGGTTAAACATGTTACTTAACAACTACTGAGTCATTAAGAAATAAAAGGAAAAAAAAAACTAGAAACACTTTAAAACACAGATATGACATGCCAAAATCTATGGGGTAAGGCAAAAACATTTCTAAGAGGGAGCTCATAGCAATAAAGGCCTACCTCAAGAACCAAGAGAAATCTCAAATAAACAATTTAACTTTATACCTAGAGGGACTAGAAAATGATGAGCAAACAAAATTCAAGGTTAGTAGAAGGAAATAATAAAGATAAGAGCAGAAATAGATGAAATAGTAAAAAGACAATAGAAAAGATCAATGAAACTAAGGGCTGGATCTTTGAAAAGATAAAAAAAATATTGACAAACCTTTAAGAGATTCACTAAGAATAATAAGGAGAATGATCAAGTAAATTAAATTAAAAATTGATTGAAAGAAGTTACAACTGATACTAAAGAAACATGAAGGACCATAGAAAACTACTATGAATGATTACATGCCAACAAATTGGAAAACCTAGAGGAAATGGTTAAATTCCTAGATATTTACAATATTCTAAATCATGAAGAATAGAAGAAATCATAAAGAATAGAAAATCTGAATAGACCAATTTCTGGCAAGGAATTGAATCATAATCAAAAACTTCCAAACAAACAAAAGTCTATCACCAGAGAGCTTCACTGTTGAATTATGCCAAACATTTACAGTAGAATGAATACCTATCCTTCATGAATTATTTCAAGAAAATGAATAGGAAGGAATATTTCCAAGCTCACTTTTACAAGGCCAGAATTACTCTGACATCAAAACCAGAAAACACACAAGAAAAGAAAATTTCAAGCCAATATCCCAGATGAACATAGATGCTAAATTTCTCAACAAAATATTAACAAACTGAATTTAACAATACATTAGAAGGATGATGCACCAAAACCAAGTGGGGTTAATTCCAGGGATGCAGGTGTGGTTTAACATTAGTAAATCAATGTGATGTATCACATTAACAAAGCAAAGGATGAAAATCACATGATGATCTCAATAAATACAGAAAAAGCATATGACAAAATTCGACATCATTTATGATATAATCAACAGTGTGGGTATGAAAGGAATGTACCTCAACCAAATAAAAGCAATACATAACAAAACCACAGCTAACATCATATTCCATGGTGAAAAGCCAAAAACTTTAACTGCAATATCAGGAACAAGGCAAAGATGCCCACTTTTACTATGGTTATTCAATATATTATTCAAATTAGTAGACACAGAAATTATGCAGGAAAAATAAATAAAAACATCCAGATTGCAAATAATTGGAAAACTGTCTGTATTTGCAGATGACATGATACTATGTATAGAAAACCTTAAAGATCCACCAAAAAACTTTGAACTAATAAACAAATTCAGGAAAGTTGCAGGATACAAATTAATATATACAAATCTGTTGTGCTTCTATACACTAATAACAAATTATCAGAAGTGAAATCAAGAAAATAATTCCATTCAAAAATGAAACAAAAAGAATAAAATACCTCAAAATAAATTTAACCAATTAGATAAAGACCTGTACATTTAATGTTATAAGATACTAATGAAAGAAACTGATGAAGACACAAGTAAGTGAGAAGATATCCCATGTTCATGGATATGAAGAATTAATCTTGCTAAAATGTCCAAATAACCCAAAGCAATCTAAAGATTCAATGTAACCCCTATCAAAGTTCCAATGTCATTTTTCAAAAAATATAACAAACATTCCTAAAATTTATATGGCACCACCAAAGCTCCTGCATAGCTAAAAGAATCTTTATGGAGAACAACAAATCTCATGTATCCAATTCCCTGATTTCAAACTACACTACAAAGTTAGAGTAATAAAATAAGTATGGTATTGGCACAAAAAAAAAACACAAGGTATGAGTCATTGGAAGATAATAGAGAGCCCAGAAATAAACCCATACCTATATGGTCAATTGATTTATGACAAAGGAGTGTACAATATTCTACAAAGGGGAAAAAACAGTCTCCTCCACAAATGAGACTAGAAACACTGGACAACTACTAGGAAAGAATGAAGCTGGACCACTGTCTTACACTATACACACAAATCAACTAAAAATAGATTAAATACTTGAATGTAAGACCTGAAAGCACAAATCTCATAACAAATGCAGTAAACTGTAAAAAGCAGCATTTGTAATTTTTTCTGGATATGTCTACCCAGGCAAAAGAAACAAAAGCAAAAATAAACAAGTGAGACTATGTAAAAAAAATAGTATTGCACAGCAATGGAAATCATCAACAGAATGAAAGGCAACCTATTGAATGGAAAAATATATTTTTATATCATATATCAATAAAAGGTTAGTATCCAAAATATATAAAGAAGTCATATAACTCAATAAAAAAAAGAAATGATTTTTATAAAGGCTGATGAGATAAAAGTGGTAAAACTAATTACTTCTAATAATTAGAAGAGCATCACCATATAAAAAGGTGTAAAAGAAGACATCATAAATACAAAATGTGGAGGAGGGTGAATAAAATATGTAGTGCTGCTAGAATGCATTCAAACTTAAGTGACCATCAACTTAACATAGACATCATATATGAACCAAAGTAACCCCAAATCAAAACCCCATAAAAGATAAACCAAAAAAGGAAAAAAAAAAGATAAACCAAAAATAAAGAGAAAGGAATCCAATCATAACATAGATCCAACTATAAAGAAGACACCTCACACAAGGGAAGAGAGCAAAAGAAGAAAGGCTCAAAGAAATACAAAAATGAACAAACAAAATGACAGAAAGCATTTAACAAAATGACAATAGGTACATACATATCAATAATTACTTTAAATGTAAATACTCTTATCAAAAAACCCAAGGTGACTGAAGATGAGGAGGCTCAATGTGTGGAGTAGGAAGCAAGGCATGAACCTCTTCCCCAAACACACCAAGGAAGCAACTTGTATAACAAATACAACTAAACCTAAAAATGAACTGAAGACTGCAGAACAGACCACCTACATCTGGGGAAGAAGAAAAGACCACACAGGAAAGGGTAAAGTGGCAGAGACATGATCGAGCAGGACACAAGTCCTTTCCCCATCCCAGCCCACAAGCAGGAGGAAGAAGAATGGATTGAGGAGGGGATAGGTACCCAGGAACTCTGTACACCTGGTCCTGGAGATCTGCTTCAGGAACATGAATCCACATTGTATTGGGTTCTGGTGATTAGTGGGAATGGACACCAGGGATAGTTGGAATACTCTGGGAGGCTGGGACGCCAGCTGCCTATGGAGGGCAGGCACTCTCCACTGGTCCAGCTGAGACCCAAAATAGAGACAGCAATTTGAAAGACTTGCCATCAGGGAGAAGGGAACCAGGAGAGCAAGTGTTGGATGGCACTCTCTCTGAAGGAGAAAGGGCAGGTGGATGATATCCCCCCAGCCCACCCTTGGCCCCACAGGCCAGGCACTCTTGGGAGCACTAGATATTCCATTCCCCTCACTGGTGACTCAACCACAAAGCATCACCCTGTGTACCACTAGCACCACCAGCCTACTTGGCCCAGAAGAATCAGAACTTGCTGCCTGGAAGGCTGAGGGAGACTCTCCTAGCTTTCACAGCCCTGTTTAAGCCCAGCTGAGGAGGCAACTGCAAGAGCCAGCTCTGAGAGCTCCTTCCACACCATGGGTGGCCAAGCCCAGTGCTGCATGCTTTGCTGCTCTTGGGGCTGCATGCACAACTTGCTGCAGCTGCTGCATGCCACTGTGGTCTCCCATCAAGCAACTTGATACCACCACTCACCCATGTACCCATGTGCCTTCCCACCACACATGTTATGCCACCTCCACGAGACTGCATAACCTTCCACCAAATGACTTTCTCTCTCCATGGATCCACACACGCAGCCAACAGATGACTTGGTGCTGCTGCTGCATGTCCACATGCTCTCCCAATGCATGGCTTGATACCACTGCTGGGTGCTCACATGCTCTGTAACTGGGTGACATGCCACCACCACAAGCCCATGCCCCCTGCTGTTGTGCAACTCACCATGTAATAACCCCAACCACCCCACTAACCCAGCAGCCCTGCCATCTCTGCAGGGATGGCAGAAGGCATTCCTGTCAACAATGATCTCAGCAGAGGCCACTGTTCTGATCAAAAAGTGCCAGCTGATGCAAACTACCCACTACAGTGGACTAAGATAAACCACTGCCAGGAGTCAAACAGAACAGCACACATGCCAATGGCTTACCAACAGCAACTGGGGCTCCACAGTGAAAAAGCAGCCACTGGAGAAGAAAGAGTCCTGAGCTTCTGAGCATCACAGGAAACCTTCTTCATAAAGCCATTATCCTCTAGACAAGGAAGCAGAGCAGATCCATCTAATACGAAGGAAGAAACAGAAAACCTGACAAAATGAGACAGAAGAATATGTTCCAAACAAAACCACAGGATGAGACGCCACAGAGGGCTAAATGAAACAGAGATCACCAAATTCTTGATAAAGATCTTAATGTAAAAGTCATAAATGTACTCTTTGATCTGCAGAACAATATGAAGATCTCAGGGAGGATTACAACAAAGAGTACAAGAGCTGAAGAATACAGTACCTGAAATAAAACATACAATGGAGGGAATTAATGCTAGATTGCTGCAAGTAGAGGAGATTATCAATGATATGAAAATTAGAGAACAGAAGCACAATGAAGCTGAGGAACAGCGAGAAAAAAGGACTGAAAAAAAATGATGAGAGCTGTGTGATCAATCCAAATGAAACAATATTTGCATAATAGGGTTACCAGAAGAAAGAGAGACAGAGGGATAGAAAGTCTCCTTGAGGAAATAATCATCAAAAACTTCCTCAGTCTGGGAAAGGAAATAGACACTTGGGCCATTGAAACACAAAGTGCCCCTAACAAAAGGAACCCCAGGAAGACAACACTAAGACGTTTAATAATTAAAATGGCAAAGATTAAGGATAAGGAGAGAGTTTTGAAAGGAGCCAGAGAGAGAAAAAAAGATTACAACAGAAATCCCATCAGGCTATCAGCATACTCAACAGAAACTTTATAGACCAGAAATGGGTTGCATGAAATATTTAATGTGCTGACACAGAAGGACCTTCAACAAAGAATCCTCTACCCACCAATATTATCATTCAAATTTGAAGAAGTGATTAAACAACTTGCATATAAACAAAGGCTCAAATAATTAATCACCACTAAACCATTTTTATAGGATATATTCAATTGAATCTGTAGATAGAAATGTTCCTAAGGCTAAACAGTTTCTCCTGTGAAAATAAACCACAGTAAAAGTAATAGACCAATTAATTACCAAGCAAGTGGAAATTAAAACAAAGGCACCAAAACCAACTATACACAATATCAATCAAGGGATACACAAAAAGTGCAGATTATGACATCTAATATATAAACTGTGGAGGAGGAAGAAGGGAAAAAGAAGTACTTTTAGTTTGTGTTTAAAATAGAGCAATCAACAACTTAATATAGATGGTTATAAATCAGAAAGTTTTTTAAACATTTGGTAAACACAAACCTAAAGCCCATAACAGATAAATGAAAACTTAAAAAAGAGAAATCAAACCACAATATTAAAGGAAACTATCAAAAAACAAAAGAAGTGTATAAGAGATGAAGAAAGGAACAGAGAGGAACTATAAAAACAAATGGAAAACAATCAATGAAATGGCAATAAGTGCACACCTACCAACAATTACCTTAAGTATAAATGGACTGGATGCACCAATCAAAAGACATAGAGTGGCAGAATGGATAAAGAAACAAAACCCATGTATATGCTGCCTATATGAGACTCATTTCAGAACCAAAGACATAAACAGACTCAAAGTGAAGGGATGAAAGGAGATATTTCATGCAAACAATGCGGAGAAAAAGCAGGAGTAGCAGTACTTATGTCAGACAAAATAGATTTCAGAACAAAGTAACTAGAGACAAATGATATTACATAATGATAAAGGGATCATTCCAATTAGAGGATATAACCATTATAAATACCTATGTACCCAACATAGGAGCACCTAAATATGTAAAACAAATACTGACATAAATAAAGGCTGAAAAAATTACAATGCATTCATTATAAGAGATTTTAACACACCATTCACATCAATAGACAGACCAACCAAACAGAAAATAAATAAGGAAACAGAGACACTGAACAATACATTAGAAAAGGTGGACAAAACAGACATCTACAGAAGACCCCACTAAAAAACAGCAGGATACACATTTTTCTGTGTACACAGAACATTCTCCAGAATAGATCACATATTGTCACAAAAAGACCTTAAAAAATTCGAAAGGATTGAAATTGTATTCAGCAACTTCTCAAACCAAAATGATATGAAATTAGAAATAAATTACAAAAAGAAAACAAAAAATCCTACAAACACATGGAGGCTAAACAACATGCTTCTAAGTAATCAATGGATCAATGACCAAATTAAAACAGAAATCAAGCAATACATGGAAACAAATAAAAACTAAAATACAACAGAGACCCAAAAGACCACCAAAAACTACTAGAATTAATAAATTTATTGATTAAAGTAACAGGATACAATATCAATATACATAAATCTGATGTATTTCTCTATACTAATAATACATTAGCAAAAGTGAAATTAAGAAAACAATTCCATTTACAATTGCATCAAAAATAATAAAATACCAAGGAATAAATTTAACCAAGGAGGTGAAAGACCTGTACTCTGAAAACTGTAGGACATAGATGAAAGAAATTGAAGATAACACAAAATATGGAAAGATAC
The DNA here is from genome assembly GCA_032199065.1 of Smutsia gigantea. Classification (NCBI taxonomy): domain Eukaryota; kingdom Metazoa; phylum Chordata; class Mammalia; order Pholidota; family Manidae; genus Smutsia; species Smutsia gigantea. Next base: position 52,889 of record JAVSCE010004497.1, read on the forward strand.
ATGATGCTCATAGATAGGAAGAATTTGTATTGTTAAAATGGCCATACTCCCCAAACCAGTCTATCGATTCCATGCAGTCCCTATCAACATACCAATGGAATTTTCCACAGAACTAGAGCAAATAATCCTAAATATGTATGCAACCACAAAGACCCAGAACAGTCCTAGCAGTCTTGAGAAAGCAGAATGAAGCTGGGAGTATCATGCTCCCCGATTTCAAAGTATACTACAGAGCTACAGTAGTCAAAACAATATTGTACTGGCACAAAAGTAGACACATAGATCAATGGAACAAAATAGAAAGCCCAGAAAAAAAAACCATGCACATAAAGTCAATTAACATGGAAAAGGAGGCAAGACTATGAAATGGGGAAAAGACAGTCTCCTCAATTAATGGTATGGGAAAACTGGACAGGTACATGCAAAAGGATGAAACTATGTCACTGTATTACACCATAATCAAAAGATAATTTAAAATGGATTAAAAACTTGAAGTTAAGACCTGAAAGCATAAAACTCCTAATAGAAAATACAGGCATTAAACTTTTGAATATGAGTATTAATTTTTTTCAGGACATGTCTCCCCAGGCAAGGGAAACAAAAGCAAAAATAAGCAAGTATGATGACATCAAACTAAAAGTCTTCTGCACAGCAAAGAAACTATCAGCATAAAAAAAGGCAGCCTACTCAATGGGAAAAGATATTTGCAAATGATATATTCCATAAGGTGCTAAAATTCAAATCATGTAAAGACCTTATACAACACAACACCAAAAAAATAAAACAGTCTGATTTAAAAATGGGCAGATGACTAAAATAGACATTTTTCCATAGAAGACATATAGATGGCCAGCAGACACATGAAAAGATACTTAATTATCAGGGAAACCAAATAAAAATCACAATGAAATATCATCTTACACAAGTCAGAATGGCTGATATCAACAAGAAAAGAAATAACAAGTGTTGGCTAGGATGTGGAGAAAAATGGAACCCTTGTACACTTGGTGGAAATGTACATTGGTGCAGCCATTATGTAAGGTAGTATGGACATTTCTCAAAATAGAATACCATATGACTTAGTAATTCCACTTCTGAGAATTTACCTGGAGAAAACAAAATCAAAAATTTAAAAATATATATGTACTACTATGTTATTGCATCATTATTTACAATAATCAAGATGTGAAAGCAACCTAACTTTCCAACTATAGGTGAATGAATAAAGAAGACATGGTATGTATACACAATGGAATAGTACTCAGTCACGAAAAAGGATGAAATCTTGATATTTGTGACAACACGGATGGACCTAGCGGTTATTATGGTAAGCAAGCCAAATCATACAAGGAAAAATAAATACCATATGATTTAATTTATATGCATAATCTAAAAATAAACAAAAGACATACAAACAAAACAGAAATAGACTAATAAACGCAAAGAACAGAGTGATGGTTGTCATAAGGGAGGGTTGTACAGGGATGGATGATATAAGTAAAGGGGATAAAGAGTTATAAAATACAATTATAAAATAAATTAGTCCTGTGGATGAAAGTACAGCATTAAAATAACGCTCTGATGATCTGAACAGTTTTCCAAAGAAAACATACAGATGGCCGATAGACACATGAAAATATCCTGAACAACATTAATCATCAGGGAAATGCAAATCAAATCCACAGTGAGACATCACCTTACACCAGCAGAAAGACTATTATCCAGACAAGAAATAACAACTGTTGGCAAGGATGTGGAGAAAAGGCAACCCTCATACAGCGTTGGTAGGAATGTAAATTGGTGTAGGCACTATGGAAAACAGTATGGAGAGTCTTCAAAAAATAAAAAATAGAGATACTGTATGGTCCAGCAATTCTACTATTGGGCATCTATCCAAAGGAAACAGAAACACTAACTCAAAAAGATATATGTACTCCTATATTTTTGTAAAATTATTTACAGTAGCCAAGATATGGAAACTACCTAAGTGTCCCTCAATAGATTAATGGATAAAGAAGAAGTGATATACATATACCCCATTACATACATATGTATATTAATGGGATACTACTCAGCCATAAAAGAGAATGATATCTTGTCATTTGTGACAACATGGATGGACGTTGAGAGTATTATGCTAAGTGAAATAAGTCAGACATAGTCAAATACTACACGATTTCACTTACATGTGGAATCTAATACAAAACAAAACAAACATCAAGGAAAAGAAAAAAACCCAGATTCATAGATACAGAGAACGGATTGGTAGTTTCCAGAGGAGAGGGGGCTTTAGGGAGGTGTGAAATGTGTGAAGGGTATTAAGAAGTACAAATTTTCAGTTTAAAATAAATAACTCAGAGGGATGTAATGCACAGCATGGGTAATATAGTCAATACACGTTATTAACTTTGTAAGTGGTCAAATGGTAACCAGACTTACTGTGGTGACCATTTCACCATGTATATAAATGCCAAAATCACTATGTTGTACACCTGAAACTAATATAATATTGCATGTCAATTACACATTAATAAATTTTTTCTAAAAGATAAGCATAGATTGTTCCATTTATATGAAAACTGAGGACAGACAAGACCATCTATGGTGAAAAATCAGAATGAATGGTTGTAAAAAGATGAAGAAACTCTCTGGGATGATGGAACTGTTCCTTATCTTGTTAGAGGTGTGGGTTGTACAAGTGTCTAAAGTCAAACTGTACCCTTCAGAATTTTGCTTTGTGTACTTCATGGTATTTAAATTTTTCCAAATAAAGTAATTATTAATATATAATAAATTCTAATTGGTAGGTTTGTTTCTCACTGTGATATGTGATAGCAATGCTGAAACCAGTTTTTTTATGTTGTAGGCTTGAGCAAATGGGTAAGTAAATTGAAGTTCATGTGTTCCAGGTTTCTTACTTTTGGAGAACAGAGCTACCAATATGGAAGGGGAAAGTCTTGGATGTGTCCTGTAGTACACTGCAATTTGAGTTATTAATGTGACCATACGGTGTTTATCAAATTTCTTTGGGGAATTTCTACATTGATCTGGAATGTCCTGTGACTTCCTTGAACCATCAGAATATGATGTTCTGGAATTTCTGAACCGTACCTTAAACAGGTCTAGCAGCTTCACCTTTAGCGTTTTTGAAGGCCTAAGATACCATGTAAGAATCCTCACTATCCTGCAGGAGAGACCAGATAGAAAGGCTCTATGAAGAGGCAAGGCCCTGATACTACATCGTGTAGCCATCCCAGAATCCAAACATCCCAGTTAAGCCTTCAGATAACTTTAGCCCCACTGACATCTGACTGTAACAACATGAAAGATTTCAAAGAAGACTACCAGTGGAACTGCTCAGTTTAGCCCAGGCAATCCACACAACCATGAAAGACAATATTTGTTGTATGAAGCCAATTTTTTTTGGAGTGGTTTTATTAAAGTAATAGGTTATTAATAATGAAAAACTTCATAAGAGAAAATGTAAACAATTGGTGATTCTGAGGAAAGGGTGTATGGGAGTTACTTTATAATATTATAACTTTATGTTTGAAATTATATGAAAAATAAAGTAAATTGAAGGTGTACAATATTGAATTAAGACAATTATTTTTTCTAAAACTGACCTTTAGACATACAAGATTTTAAAATACAAAAATACCCTCCACAATTATTCAAAACAATCTCATCTTTCATGTAATACTGAAACTTTGATGAGTTATTTAAAAGACAATGTTAAATCAGAAAGTTACCCACAGAGACATACTTAAAATGTGGAGTTAATTTTTTTATTTTGGTATCATTAATGTACAATTACATGAGCAACATTATGGTTAATAGACTCCCCCCATTATCAAGTCCCCACCACATACCCCATTACAATCACCATCCATCAGTGTAGTAAGACACTATAGAATCACTACTTGTCTGTGTTATACTGCCTTCCCCATGCACCCCCTTGCATTATGTGTGCTAATCATAATGACCCCTTTTCCCCCTTATCCCTCCCTTCCCATCCATCCTCCCCAGGCTCTTTCCTTTTCGTAACTGTTAGTCCATTCTTGGGTTCTGTAAATCTGCTGCTCTTTTGTTCCTTCAGTTTTTTCTTTGTTCGTATACTCCACAGATGAGTGAAATCATTTGATACTTGTCTTTCTCTGCCTGGCTTATTTCACTGAGCATAATACCCTCTAGCTCCATCCATGTTGTTGCAAATGGTAGGATTTGTTTTCTTCTTATGGCTAAATAATGTTCCATTGTGTATATGTACCATGTCTTCTTTATCCCTTCATGAACACATAGGTTGCTCCCATTTCTTGGCTATTATAAATAGTGCTGCGATAAACATAGGGATGAATATGTCTTTTTGCAATTGGGCTTCTGCATTCTTAGGGTAAATTCCTAGGAGTTGAATTCCTGGGACAAATGGTATTTCTAGTTTTAGTTTCTTGAGGAAACTCCACAATGGTTGAACTATTTTACATTCCCACCAGCAGTGCAGGAGGGTTCGCCTTTCTCGACATCCTCACCAACATTTGTTGTTTGTCTTTTCAATGGTGGCCATGCTAACGGGTGTGAGGTGATATCTCATTGTGGTTTTAATTTGCATTTTTCTGATGATTAGCGAGGTGGAGCATCTTTTCATGTGCCTGCTGGCCATCTGAATTTCCTCTTTGGAAAAGTGTCTGTTCAGCTCCTCTGCCCATTTTTTTATTGGATTATTTGGTTTTTGTTTCTTGAGGTGCATGAGCCTGTTATATATTTTGGATGTCAACCCCTTATTGGATATGTCATTTATGACTATAGTCTTACATACTGTAGGATGTCTTTTTGATCTACTGATGGTATTCTTTGCTGTTTGATATAGTCCCACTTGTTCATTTTTTCTTTTGATTCTATTGCCCAGAGAGATATTTTCATGAAGTTGCTCATGTTTATGCCCAAGAGATTTTGCCTATGATTTTTCTAAGAGTTTTATGGTTTCACGACTTACATTCAAGTCTTTGATCCATTTCCAGTTTACTTTTGTGTATGGGGTTAGACAATAATCCAATTTCATTCTCTTAGATGTAGCTGTCCAGTTTTGCCAACACCAGCTGTTGCAGAGGCTATTTCCCCATCGTATATCCATGGGTACTTTATCATATATTAATTGACCATATATACTTGGGTTAATATCTGGACTCTCTATTCTATTCCACTGGCCTATGGGTCTGTTCTTGTGCCAGTACCAAATTGTCTTGATTACTGTGGCTTTGTAAGTAGAGCTTGAAGTTGGGAAGGAAGATCCCCCCTGCTTTATTCTTCCTTCTCAGGATTTCTTTGGCTATTCGGGGTCTTTTGTGGTTCCATATGAATTTTAGAACTATTTGTTCCAGATCGTTGAAGAATGCTATTGGTATTTTGATAGGGATTGCATTGAATCTCTAGATTGCTTTAGGCAGGATGGTCATTTTGAGAATGTTAATTCTTCCTAGCCAAGAGCATGGGATTAATATCCATTTATTAGTGTCCTCTTTAATTTCTCTTAAGAGTGTCTTGTAGTTTTCAAGGTATAGGTCTTTCACTTCCTTCGTTAGGTTTATTCCTGGGTATTTTATTATTTTTGATGCAGTTGTGAATGGAATTATTTTCCTGATTTCTCTTTCTGCTAGTTCATCGTTAGTGTATAGGAAAGCAACAGATTTCTGTGTATTAATTTTGTATTCTTCTACTTTGCTGAATTCAGATATTAGTTCTAGTAGTTTTGGAGTGGATTCCATGGGGTTTGTTATATACAATATCATATCTTCCACAAATAGTGACAGTTTCACCTCTTCCTTAACAATATGGATGCCTTTTATTTCTTTCTGTTGTCTGATTGCCATGGCTGGGACCTTCAGTACTATGTTGAACAAAAGTGGGGATTATGGGCATCCTTGTCCTGTTCCTGATCTTAAAGAAAAAGCTTTCAGCTTTTCACTGTTAAGCATAATGTTAGCTGTGGTTCTGTCATATATGGCCTTTATTATGTTGAGGCACTTGCCCTCTATACCCATTTTGTTGAGAGTTTTTATAATGAATTGATGTTGAATTTTGTCGAATGCTTTTTCAGCATCTATGGAGATGATCATGTGGTTTTTGTCCTTCTTTTTGTTGATGTGGTGGATGATGTTGATGGATTTTTTTGAATGTTGTACCATCCTTGCATCCCTGAGATGAATCCCACCCACTTGATCATGGTGTATGATCCTATTGATGTATTTTTGAATTTGGTTTGCTAATATTTTGCTGAGTATTTTTGCATCTATGTTCATCAGGGATATTGGTCTGTAGTTTTCTTTGTGTGTGTGTGGTGTCTTTGCCTGGTTTTGGTACTAGAGTGATGCTGGCTTCATAGAATGAGTTTGGGGGTGTTCCCTCCTCTTCTATTTTTGGAAAAGTTTAAGGAGAATGGGTATTAAGTCTTCTCTAAATGTCTGATAAAATTCAGCGGTGAATCCATCTGGTCCAGGGATTTTGTTCTTGGGTAGTTTTTTGATTACCAGTTCAATTTCGTTGCTGGTAAATGGTCCGTTTAGATTTTCTGCTTCTTTCTGGGTCAGTCTTGGAAGGTTGTATTTATCTAGAAAGTTGTCTATTTCTTCTAGGTTATCCAGTTTGTTCACATACAGATTTTCACAGTACTCTCTAATAATTCTTTGTATTTCAGTGGTGTCCATTGTGATCTTTCCTTTCTCATTTATGATTCTGTTTTCTGTTTATGTGTGTAGATTCTGTTTTTTTCTTCATAAATATGACTACTGGTTTATCTATTTTGTTTATTTTCTCAAAGAAGCAGCTCTTCGTTTCATTAATTTTTTTCTATTGTTTTATTTTTCTCAATTTTATTTATTTCTTCTCTGATCTTTATTATGTCCCTCCTTCTGCTGACTTTGGGCCTCATTTGTTCTTCTTTTTCCAGTTTCAATAATTGTGAATTTAGAATATTCATTTGGGATTGTTCTTCCCTCTTTAAATAGGCCAGTGTTGCTATATACTTTCCTCTTAGAACTGCCTTCACTGCATCCCACAGAAGTTGGGGCATTGTGCTGTTGTTTTCATTTGTCTCCATATATTGCTTGATCTCTGTTTGGTCATTGCTCCATTGATTATTTAGGAGCATGTTGTTCAGTCTCCATGTGTTTGTAGCCTTTTCATTTTCTTTGTACAGTTTATTTCTAGTTTTATACCTTTGTGGTCTGAGAAGTTGGTTGGTAGAATTTCAATCCTTTTGAATTTACTGAGGCTCTTTCTGTGGCCTAGTATGTGGTCTATTCTGGAAAATGTTCCATGTGCACTTGAGAAGAATGTGTATCCTGCTGCTTTTGGGTGTAGAGTTCTGTAGATGTCTGTAAGATCCCTCTTTTCTAGTGTGTTGTTCAGTGCCTCTGTGGCCTTATTTCCTGTCTGGCTGATCTGTCCTTTGGAGTAAGTGGTGTGTTGAAGTCTCCTAAGATGAATGCATTGCTTTCTATTACCTCCTTTAATTCTGTTAGTACTTTTTTCACATATGTTGGTGCTCCTGTGTTGGGTGTATAGATATTTATAATGGTTATATCCTCTTGTTGGACTGACCCCTTTATCATTATGTAATGTCCTTCTTTATCTCTTGTTACTTATTTTGTTTTGAAGTCTATTTTGTCTGACACAAGTACTGCAATACCTGCTTTTTCTCCCTATTGTTTGCATGGAATATCTTTTTCCATCCCTTCACTTTTAGTCTGTATAGGTCTTCGCATTTGAGGTGAGTCTCTTGTTATCAGCATATAGATGGGTCTTGCTTTTTTATCCATTCTATTCCTCTGTGTCTTTTGATTGGTGCATTCTGTCCATTTACATTTGTGGTGATTATTGAAAGATATGTACTTATTGCCATTGCAGGCTTTGGATTCATGGTTACCAAATGTTCCAGGGTAGCTTCTTTACTATCTAATTTTAACTCACTTATTACATTATTATAAACACAGTCTTATGATTCTTTATTTCTCTCCCTTCTTTCTCTTCTTCCTCCACTCTTTATATGTTAGGTGTTTTATTCTGTACTCTTTTGTGTTTCCCTTGACTGATTTTGTGGATAGCTGGTTTTATTTTGCATTTAGTTAGTATTTGGTTGGTTTTCTTTCTTTTCTGTAGTTTTATTTTCTCTCAAGACATCTGTTCAGCCTTAGGAGCACTTCCTTCTAGAGCAGTCTTTTTAAAATACACTGTAGAAATGGTTTGTTGGAGGTAAATTCCCTCAAATTTTGCTTATCTGGGAATTGCTTAATCCCTCTTTCAAATTTAAATGATAATCTTGCTGGATAGAGGGTTCTTGGTTTGAGGCCCTTCTGTTTCTTTGCATTGAATACATCATGCTATTCTCTTCTGGATTGTAAGGTTTCTCCTTAGAAGTCTGATGATAGCCTAATTGATTTTCCTTTGTAGGTGATCTTTTTTCTCTCTTGCTGCTTTTATTGCTCTGTCCCTGTCTTTGATCTTTGCCATTTTAATTATTATATGTCTTAGTGTTGCCTCCCTTGGGTCCCTTGTGTTGGGAGATCTGTGGTCATCCATGGTCTGAGAGACTATTTCGTTCCCCAGCTTGGGGAAGTTTTCAGCAATTATTTCTTCAAAGACACTTTGTATCCCTTTTTCTCTCTTCCTCTTCTGGTAACCCTGTAATGTGAATATTATTCCATTTGGATTTGTCACACAGTTCTCTTTATATTCTTTCATTCTTAGTGATCTTTCTATCTCTCTCTGCCTCAGCTTCTTTGTATCCCAGATTTCTATTTCATTAACAGTCTCTTGCACCTTGTCCAGTCTGCTCTTAAGCCCATCTATCAATTGTTTTATTTCTGTTATCTCCTCTGTACTTCATCCTTTAGCTCTTGTATATTTCTCTGTAGGTCCATCAGCATGGTTATGACTTTTATTTTGAATTCTTATTCAGGAAGATTGGTGATTTGGGTCTCACCAGGCCCTCTCTCTGGGGTTTGAGGGATTTTTGAGCTGAACAAGGTTCTTCTGCCTTTTCATCATGATGGAAGTGATCACCAGTGAGTAGCACGTGTGTGCGCTAGGAGAACAAAGTCCCTACCTGCCTGCTGCTTGGCTTGCCCATCTCTGCTGCCTGTGCCAGTCAACTGCACACAGGAAGCAGCCTCTGGGTTTATCCCCCTAGCTGCCATGGACGGGGCAGCCCTCGGGATGGCCTAGGACACTGGCAGTGGTTGTAGGCGATCAGCACATGTTCACCATGAGAACAGAGCTCCTACATGCTTTTAGGACTCCACACTGGCTTCCTCTTGCTGTGCCATTCAGCTGCGTGCAGGGGGCAGCCCCTGGGTTGATTCCCTGAGCTTCTGTGCATGGGGCCACTCTTGGGATGGCCTAGGCCACTGGCAGTGGTTGCAGGCGATCAGCACGTGTTTGCCGCAAGAACAGAGCTCCTACATGCTTTCTGGACTGCATCAGCTTCCTCTGCCTGTGCCAGTCGGCTGTGTGCAGGGGGCAGCCTCTGGGTTGATCCCCTGAGCTGCCATGGGATGGGCGGTCCTCGGGATGGCCTAGGGCACTGGTGATGGTTGCAGGCGAGCAGCACGCGTTCACCATGAGAACAGAGCTCCTACATGCTTTCCGGGCTCCATGCCGGCTTTCTCTGCCTGTGCCGGTTGGCTGCGTGCAGTGGCAGCCTTTGGGTTAATCCAGTGAGCTGTGCTGTGCGGGGCACCCCTCGGGATGGTCTAGGGCACTGGCAGGGGTTGCAGGTGAGCAGCGCATGTTCGCTCCAAAAATAAAGCCCCTTTGTGCCTTCCAGATTCTGTACTGGTCTCCACTGTCTGTGTTGGTCGACTGCATGGCAGGGGGTGGCCTCTAGGTCTGGCCCCGTTATCCGTACACTGGGAGAAGCCTTCCGTGTATTTGCTGTGGTTGGGGCTGCTTCCTGGTTGCTCCACAGCAATGGCGGATCAGCCAGTTCATTTGCAGTACCAGCGAGGTGGGAATGAATGCAGGCTGCTTATCACAGTGACAGGCTTTGGTGCTTCACTGCCACCCAGGGGGTTAGAGCGCCTGAAGTTCTGGTTATTTAGCAGTCCTGTCCTTCCACTCCCTCCCCCACTCTAATTCTTTTCCTCCCACTGGTGAGCTGGACTTGGGGGGGTGCTTTGGTCCCACTGGGTCACAACTTTGTATCTTACCCTTTTTGTGAGATGTTCAGTTCTTGCAGTTGTAGATGTAGCCTGGCTGGTGTACTGTATCATCTGGTCACTCTTTTAGGAATAGTTGTATTCGCTGTATTTTCAAAGTATATATGGTTTTGGGAGGAGATTTCCGCCACCCTACTAACGCTGCCATCTTGAGACTCTACCCCTCCTAAAATTTCTTAAATGACAAAAATATGGCAAGAAAAAAACAGAGAAGTCAGCTAGATGCAAAAACACTCAAATGATAGTTGAATTTTTCTCAAATTAATTTAAGGAATTTTTCACTGGCCAACTGGTTTTAGAAAAGTAGGTTTTAGATAAAGTTTTCATTTAATTAGATTTAGGTAAATTAAAATATTTTTTAGGTAAACTGATCTTGAGGCTCAGGTCATATCAGGAGCTTCCCTAGCATATCTACCTTCCTAATTAGGTGCTTGAAGAATACTGCTTCCTCTAATAATTCAAACTTTATCTGGTTAACTCCTGTACATTTTCTAGGCTTCAGCAAAAATCTAGGCAACTGGGTGGGCTTTCCTTTAAATTGTTTTTATGTAAGAACAGTTTGTTCAGGGGAAATGTCTGTGAATAAAGGGCCTATAATTTTCTGCCTTTGCTTCTCCATCTGTGCAGTGGACCTGTCAGCTGGGCATGTGGTTCCATATTCTTTTCAAAGGCTGAGTTGTTAAAATATAGAAGGTGAAATAGAATGACTTTAGCAACCATAGTCTATAGTTGGAAAGGAAGGCCAGAGGAACTGATGGCAGGCTCAAAGACTTTTCCCAATTATACTTCTCTACTCCAGTCAGGGAAAGAGCCCAGCTAGATAGTAAACCTGGGCTAAGAAGGGTAAGAGGTTGGGTACCCCTTCCTATAGGTTTAGATTAAGACTGGGGTATGAAAGCCAAGAAAAGATAGTACATAACCAAACCCAAATACACTAAGTATGACATTTAAGTGGTGAGTCAAGAAGCTGGGTCACCAAATCCCAAAATCTGAAAGCAATCCCAAATGGGTAATCAGTCAAACAGCCAAGACATTTAGTTGTAGTTGGCAGAGCACAACTAGAGAGTGTGATGGATGTGAGACATAACCTAGTAGTTTTGTAGGTAGGGGTAGTTGTATGTCCCAAATGGTTAAAGGTAGTAATTAAAGACCCCTTGCTTATATTCCCCTCTCCCGAGGTATGAAAGT
>JAVSCE010004498.1:0-375704 GCA_032199065.1 Smutsia gigantea
AATTGGTTATACTCAAGTTCCTGTGATGGGGCATTCCTCATTTTATATTAATTTTCCAAAGGTCTTGCTTACCCTGAGCAGATGAACCCCTCCGGTCCTGCCCCCTTTGGGCAGGCTTTTTCCACAAATTCTAAAAACTGTGTAAGCTGCTGTTGCCCTACTTTCGCTCCACGAGCACGGAGCATGTTTTTAAGCATATTTACAAAGAGCAGCCTGCTACTACCGTTTCCCGTGAGTACTCACTATTTTGTGTTGCTCTTCTTACCTTAATCCTGTGTTTCACCGCTGCTCCCCTTTTTGCGAGTGGCCCTCGGCTTTTCTGCGGTGGTCCTTGACCATATCCCCTGTGTTCAGGTCCCTGTTCGGGCGCCACTTCTGACGGAGCCAGCCGTCAGCAGTCGAACGGTTCCTGAGAGGGGGGGCTAGGATTATATTTACAAAGATCACAGGAGGACAATCCATCTTGTGCAGAATGCCGACGTCTTTATTTAGGGGCCTATATTTATACATAAGAAAGGAGGAGGCGAGAAGCTTAAAGGTTAAATTCTCAGGCTATTGGCGTTACAACAAAAGCACTTCCTTATTATACAGAGTTGTTTTCTTAATGAATTTTCCCGTTCCATGAGTCAAGGAATGATCACTCTATTCTAAGGTCATCACGTCTTCAAAACAACTTGTACAAGGACAGAAGCTACAGAATAAACAAGTTCTCTTTACAACATGGAGGAAGTTCACAAAATGGCTTCACTCATGTCAAGCAGTAACCAAACACGGCTCCCCACAAAGAAATGTCCTATTGCAATGTAGTCCAAGAAGACTGGGGAACATAAAATGTCAAGGAGTTTTTTGGTGGAATCTTATATGCTGTACATGACTTCTCCCAAATTTGTATTAAAGATTTCAGTGCCTGCTGTGTTTAGGTTTCTTGTAGAAATAAGGGAAGATACAGGGTTCTGTCTTTTGGTCCCCAGTTGCAGCATGTTCAAAACAGATTCCACACATGCAGACACAGATATTAGAAACTGCTGGCTGATGCGGGATCATTCATATATACGCATTTTGGTTATATTTCAACAATGGGAAGCAGACAGACTGTTCTTCAGAATCATTACAAATCAACTTCTTGTATTAGTACAATATTTGCTCATAAGTCAGACTATTCAAACCTCCTGGTATATTTTTGTTGCTATTATTATTTTCTTTTATAAATGTCATAATTTAGCAATCTCTGTTGGTGGAAAAATGCCAAGACTTCAGAGAAGAAAGGTGAAAGGAATGGATCAAAGAATGGAAATGTGAGCGATCAGGAAGCTGGAGGAGGAAATAAGAAAAAAGGTTCAGAAAAGCCCAAGGAAATGAGTTTGACCATTTTCCAGTTGAGCCTTGGAAAAGAAAGAGGAGGGTGGGGAGAAAGCTGGGAACATAGTTCAATTCACACATTAAGGGATCAGATAGGAATGGGGGATAAAGAATGAATGGTTTTCCCAGTCTTTAAAGAAAGGTCTGGTTATGGAAAGGCCTACCATGAATCAAAATTGCAAGGGGTGGGCTCCATGAAGGAAATGGCACCATGATAGAAAAATTGTATAAAAGAAAAATTATCCCAAACCTCATCTGCAGGAGAAACTTTTTGATTAAGTTAAGGAAAGGGCTTCGCATTTCTGAAAAACTTAAGTGGTTTTCTGATAAAATTTCATGTGATTTAGACTTGTTTGGGGAACCTCACCCTCACTGACTGTCACTTATTAACCAATTGTTGACTAATTTTAAGCCATTCTTTTCCATTTGTAGCAAATCTGCAATGCTGAGCTAACATTCTCTCTCTAATGTTCCTAATCAGAGTAAATGTTTGAATTTACCTCCTAGAGGCTTTCCTTATTGCAATATTGTAGCAAAACTTTGACTTATAGTCTAAAACTTTTTCTTTAACATTAAAATCATTTAATAAACATGACGGCTGTATCATCTCAGAAGCTAGGAGTCTAGTGTTACTGTAGAGAAAATGAAAGTTCCTATGGCCAGGATTCTCACCTGACCCTGGTTGGCTTGCTCACTGCACACGTGTGGGCAATACATTATTATTGACTCTATATAAAAAGCTCCGCCTCATGCTCTAGGCTGTGAGGCTATAGGAGAGCAGAGGCTGGACTGGTGGCAGCACCAAGCACGGAGACTGAGATGCCTGTGGGATCCAAGAGACTCAGAGGCAGAGACCAGCTTGCTGCTTGCAGACTTGCTCTGAGGTGTATGGGATTCTAGCATTGACCTGCCACTATTGGAATTAAGTTGGCTATAAAGCCTTTCACCTCAAGAACATTTCATTGTCATTTTTTGGTCTTACCAAATCGAAAGTGAACTTACCCAGGACTGAAACCCACTGGCAAGACAGTTACTATAATTCTGCCAGTGAAACAGAGAACAGCTACAAAATGAATGAATGAGAATCACTATCTATGTGCTATCTGCCCCAATATATTTCTGTGGCACCAGAGTGGACACTATGTATTTAGTGGACTCTCTGTTGTGTCACTCAGATTCTCTGTCATGATAGCAGGACCTATGCTCTGAGTTCCTAGGAGTGTCACCAGTGGTTTCTGGAATGGCCTTCAGCTAGAGAGAACTCCCTTCCTCAAGGTCATCCTCCCCCTCTTTCCTGAGGGCAGTCCACAACCAATAACAGGTTGATATTGGGCTCCAAAGGCCTGAAACTTCACCTCACTTTTGGACAATCCTGAAGGGTGTGGGGAAGTTGGGTTCCTATAGCCAGGAGCCTCACTGAACTTAAACCACTTGATGATGTAACTGGCCTGTTGCTAGGCTACTGCTTCCACACCTGTAGGCCATAAGCTATTATTGCACTATACAGAGAGCTCGGCCCAGTGCTCTGGGCAGAGGTAGAGACACTAGTGCTCAACCTACCGCTGGGAGAACAAGCCGTGTAATAAATCCTTTCACCCCAAGAACATTTTACTGTCATTTTCTTTGGTCACAATGAATCCATAGTGAACTTGCCTGGGCCTGAAACCCATTGGCAAGACAAGGGCCATCTGAGTTCTAGGTATCCTTTTGTCTTCTGTTGGGACTGTATCCCAGCCCAGCTGTCTCTTTTCTTCCCTTTCCCACCCCTGGTGCTGATCCTGGAGGCTGTCCTAATAAACTCCTGCTCTGGTCTCTCTCAGGTCTGTTTCCCAGCACCTCTCCTATATCCAGTAGAAAGAGCAGAACCTGGTGGAAGAATTGGTGTGGGTAGATTTTATTACAGACCAGAGAGCTCTCTGCTGCTTTTCCAAGAAGCAGCCTGGCTCAAATCCAAAAGAAAAAAATGTTTTTGATTCTATACAATTTTCTCGTAGTGAGGGTCAGCTGGGGAGTGAGGGTGGAGGGAATGGTTCTTATGTAAAAGAATGCTTAGAGAGATCCTTATGCTTTCTGTCCTCTGAAATCTGGATTCAAGAGCTAATCAGGAGATGAAATGTTGGACAAGCCAGTAAGTCAAAGATAGAGACAGTGGGAGTCTTAAATCTTGGCACGGGACATAGGGTCAGATTGTGATAATGAACTAAGGTTTAGCAGGGGATTGTGAATTTATAAGCCGTAAGTTTCAAAACTCAAGTGTGTATAAGTAATGCCAAGACTATTAAATAAGAAATGACAAATCTCTTGAATCCCTCCTTCCTCTTAGAGATCATCAGAGCCATCTGTTCTACCACTTTTAAAGCTGCTTAAAAATAATTTATTCAGGTCTTACCTAAAATGTATTTATATATATTTATAAATATACATATAAAGACTTAAACAACACTCTATTGTTGGGTCATCATTCATTCAGTAGCATTTTATTTAATATGTATTTTTGCCTGCCATATCTGTATGTGCAAGCTTATTGCTAGGTCAACAATACAAACATTTTTTAAGGAGAAAGGAAAACTAAAAAGAAATAAGTGCGATTATTTAAATTGTAGAGGAAGATAGAATCAGAAGCACGTGTGATTTAAGGTATTTTTAATAGGGTTCAGTGCAGGTTCTATAGTGGATCACTATTGACCGATGTAGGGAAGACCCGCCCCCCACTTTCCCTACTGTTCTATGAGGACAGCTGCCCGCTGCTTCACCCCAAATATGTCTGGCCTTGTATGGAGCCAGATGTCTGGCCTTTAGAAACCTGAAAACACAATGTGTTGTACCTATGAGCAAGGAGCTAGATAAGGGCCTTGAAGGCCAGACACCTAGCCATGAAGGCCACACGCATGCACGTCTTTAGTACTTATGTAACCATGAATTAGCACTATAGAAGTATAAAAAATACAGCTTTATGCAGAATAAAGTGGATTCTTTTGAGCACCCTCCATTATGACTCCCATCGCCTTCTTTGCTCTTCGCATTGCCCCAAAACCTCAATGGTGATCCCCAGACCCCAACAGCCATGTGCTTATCAAACAAAAGCTTTTATCTTATAGCAGCCCAGGTCTCAGTATACACCATTCCTGCTTTCTCCACTGCAGTCACAATAGCTACCTTAAGAAAACAAGAAAGTGGTACATTTTATGTTTTAATTGGGCAGAAGTAATATATCAACAAGGTAATACCTCAGCCAGGTTGCATTTGTCTGATAAACTCATTTCTACTTAATATCTTTTGCCAATGGAGCAGAAGGTGCTCAAATGCAAAAAAGGGAGAAGCTCCAGGCATTTTGGATTGTCATATATTCACTCCTCACAATTTCATCCTCATAAACCTAAGGGGAAGGTATTCATATCATTTTGCAGATGGAAAAACTGAGACTAGCCTCAGAGCTAGACTAGCGCTCTGAAGTAGGCCAAGGCATAAAGCAGAAAACTGTCCTCATGGGATACCTTGATTATGGGCAGCTCCAAGTAAAAATAGGACCCATCAAAACAGAGGCAAGAATGGTTGAGCCCATGTAGTAAAGGGTTAGTGAAAGAAAACTCTAAGGAAGGCAAGACAGTACAGTGAAGGGAAGAGAGACTTCACAGTGGATTCCTTGAGCTGAATAATCATGAGGCCCTGAAACTCTTGGAGTCTTCATTTTCTTTTATGTTAAAGGAAATAATACCTACATCAGAAATTGGTTTTGAAAATTAGGTAAGACAATGTGTGTAAAACACGAAGCTGTACCTGACACTTGGTAGGTTCTCTCAATCCACATTCCTTTCTTCTATTTTCTTCTTTCTGCTTCAGTTTTGTTCAGAATGGTATTAATTCTAACAGAAGAGGATAGGAAATCAAAGCTAGTTAAGATAAAGTTCATGAGGAAGGGAAGAAAGATAACCACCATCCTTTTTAAGTGAGAGAGAATGAATCAAAACCCAATCTGTACTATGTCAAAAGTTGTAGGACCTTTCAGGCTTGAGAACTTAAGTCTGATTTTAGGAACTTCCTGATATTAGAGAAAAGATGTGTGGAATTTTGCTTTGACATTTTCCACAGAGGTACTTTTGAATGTTTCCCAATAGCTGAAGCCTGTAAACTACCCTTTCCCCAGCATATTACTTGTCTCCCAGGAATTTACAAGACTGAAGCCATATGGTGCATGTTCTTAAATTCCCCCAATTGCCACTCCACAATCTCATGTTGACTAGCCTCTTTTCTTTCTCCTTTCCTGTGTCATTCCTACAAAGTTGTTGACTAAGTAGGTAGACTTGAAGGTCTCAATCTAGTTTATTAATATATTCAAATACAGGGCAGGAGAATTAGAACATAGATGTTGAAAGCCAGGGGACAAAAATCATTATTCAAGTATTGGTGACTTCCAAAGAGGTTCTTCAGAATCAAAAGAGAAGGCCTGGAGGGAAGCAGGGCCAGAATTCCAACCCTAATCAACAGATTATAAGGAGAATAGAGAAAAGAGGCTGATAGGTCCGCCTGCCTGGTAGATGAGGGTCACCTGGCCCGGCAGGGGAGGGTTTGGGGTATGACCCATCATCTGGATTTTCATGGCTCTTATATTACTTAGAGACTCGGAGGTATCACCCTCTTCTTCTCCCTCTGCTTTCACTTCTGTTTTTGCTTCTATTTCTATCTTTCCATGTAGCTCACACTATCTTCTGAAGAAAGATGATAAAGCCTATTGCTACCTAGGCTGAACACACTTCCACATCTGGATACCCCAGTTCTAAGGGCTACCCCATGCCTCTTTTTAGATCTGTTGACCCTGGTTTAATTAGGGAGGTCAAGGTGCACAAGACACTAACATCCTAATGTTGAAGGGACAATTTGAAGCTGGTTTCTAAAGGGTACTGTAGGGAGCTAGAATTGTACAACTGCCTTACCTGTATGCCTAACGAACCCTTATATTGGAATTAAGCCAGAGTTGCCAGATTTAGCTAGGGAAAATATAGGATCTCCAGAATTTGAGTTTCCTATCAACAACAAATAACATCCAATGCAACATTCGGGACATACACATGTGCTAAGATGGCTGCGTGAGTGCCAGGTATAGTGCTCACATTCTCACCGGCAGAAAAGAGAAAGGCGGCAAAGGGCCTATCCGTTCCAGTTAAGGGCCCTCTTCTGAAGTAATAGCTTACACTTGGCCTACTGGTGCGATTCGTCCCATGGTCCCATTTCACTACCGGAAGACCGGGAAAGCAGTCTTTGTAAAGGCCAATCACATGCTCGGTTGACATCGAGGGCTGTTGCTGAGGAAGAAGCGGAATGTAGCGTCGGGGGTCAACTGGTGACCTCTGTCACAGAGGTGATGGGATACAGGCGTGTTTGGGAGGTAAAACAAGTCGAACTGGATTGAAACGAATGATGCTGATACTTGGTTGCAAACGCAAAAAAGGAATAAAAGATACCTTTGGATTTTATTTCAACCAGGTCAGTTTTACAGAATGGAGGGCGCGGCTAAAGGATGAGGAACTCAAGCGACTCACTTCCAACTAGAACAGAAATGCCCCTCGTCCAGACCCTCGGAGGCTCCTCGCCGATCCAACCTTCCCCTTCCTCTGGCCGTCCTTCCTGCCCGAGGAGCCAGCCGGGCGCCCTTTGCCAGAAGCGGCCGGGCCGCCACCGCGGCGGGGGGCGGCGCGTGCGAGGGGGCCGGGCCGGGGGAGGGGAGTCCGGGGATTTAGCGGCCCAGCCGGGGTCTCGCGGTGTCTTTCCGGGCAGCGCCGCGAGCAGGCCCGCCTCTCCGGCCTGGAGCGACAGGGCGCAGCCGAGAGCAGCCGCCGCAGGGGCCCAGTCGCCGCCCGCGCCTCGGACAGAGACCCTGGGCGGCCTGCCGCCGCCGCCGCTGCCGCTGCCGCCGCGCGCGCGCGCGAACCGCTCAGTGGAAGACGTGTCCGCGGCCATGGGCCTCTTCTCGCCGGAGCTGTCGCTGCTGCAGTCACCCGACCTCTTGGGCCTGGCCCTCGCCGCGGCCCTGCTGCTCCTCGTCCTCTGCCTGAGCGCCCGGCGCACCAGGTAAGCGCTCCCGCGGCCTCGCCATGCGGTCCCGCCGCCGAGCCACGCATGCGCCCTGGGCCCCGCAGAGCGCGCGCGACCCTGACGGCCCAGGGGTGCCCTCCAGGATTTAACGAGCAGATACCAGAGCTTTCTGCAGACCCTGGACTTATTTGGGAAGGCTTCTTCTGCCTGTTTCCCATACATACACGCACATATGAAAGCACCGAGACCGAGTTCTATTTGCTGCCCCAGTATAGATTGCAGTAAAGCCTAGGTTTGCATTACGCATCGATAGGCACCACTCATGGCTTCCAAAGAGACACATTTTGGTGCCTTGTTGTAGTGAGTTGATGTTTTATGGCCTAGAATTAATAAAGCATTTCGGAATGGGAATTTTCTTACATTTTATCCAGTTAAAAGTGTAATGTTCTAGAAAAGTGCCGAGGTAGGGTATGAACAGTAACTCTGGTTGCCTCTCCGTGCCTCAGTTTTCCTCACTGTACATCATCTGGAAAAACGACAGAATTGTACCTCATGGATTTCTGTGAGTACTAAATGAGCTTATAGTGTGCATTTTGTGCATTTGCTGTATTATTTTTATGAGAACAAAACAAAACAGTAAGAACAACAAAACCCAGAAATGTGTCACTTATTTATCTGATTTGAAATGTGAACGTAGAACAGAGAAGTCCAAAATAGAAGCATTCACTTTGAAATCACTGTTTTCCCTTTCTTGCCAGCTCATTTTTTCATGGTACCAGGCTCTTCGTAGCTTTTGAAAAACAAGCAGGTAAATTTTATTGGGTGCCTGTTGCTTCTTGTAGTTAGATCTCGCACATGCACTCACATACGCACAAATGTATGTATATATGTGTATGTGGTATAGGTTGTTTCTCAATAGTTTTAGAAAAATGGCACCATTGTACTGCATTCAAATACCTATGGACATTTCCAGAGAATACTCTAGAAGGGAGCCTTTACTTTTTTATCCCACCTGACTCTTCAGTACTCTTCCTGGAATGCACCATACCCTTTCCCAGGTTGCCTTTTTCGATGGCTGTGCTTCTTTCTTTAGAGCCCAAGAGGAGGATTTAGGGGACCTTTCCTTCAGTGTTATTTGATTCTATTTGTATTCTACCTTCTTGTATATCCACAGTATCAGCCAAAGCCACGTTTAAAATAAAACTTTGAGAACTTATTTTTAAGTGTTTTTAATTTTTGTTTCCTTTGGAAGAGCAAGCATTCCGCATCAGTGGTAGTAGAATTCTAACTTAGAAGATATGATTTGGGTCGTGCTAGGAAACCCAGCATTTCCAGCAAGTCATTAATAATATATGTTTTGTCCAATTATTAGATACATATGTTTTTAAAAATCATTGTTTGGTCATAATGAACTTAAATATAGACACCTACTTTCCAAATTTTTCTAGAAGGCAACATATAAAAACCGAGTTTGTGTAGCAAGGCAGACTTTAAAACAAATCTCTATTATCCTGTCCCTACCTCCCTGTCCCCTGCAAAAGTGACAAAAATTAGGCCAATGAAAACAGTAGAAAATAAATTCTTATAAATTAATGAAACAAAAACTGGCACTAAACACTATGTTTGTTAAAGGGGACACTTAAAACAGAATCAAAAGGTCTATAATGAATAGGGGAAAGTGTTTACAGGAAATGTGATGGGGAGGGACAATAACACATATTTAAAAATCTTCCAGAAGTCTGAAATGGGCTTTACTGGCCTCAATCCAGGTATCAGCAGAGCTGCATTCTTTTTGGTGGATCTAGGAGGGAATCCATTTCCTTGACTCTTCCATTTTCTAGAAGCCACCAGAGTATAAATCTCTTGTTCATACTCTAACACTCCTGCCACTTACTTGTAAGGACCCTTATGATTATACTAGACCTACCCAGATAATCCAGAATAATCTTCCCATCTCAAGGACCTTAATTCAGTTGCATCTGCCTTTTTGCAAAAAGTCCCTCTTTGTCATGTAAGGTAACATATTCACAGATTTGGGGATTAAGACATGGACATCTTTGCAGGACATTATTTTTCCTACCACAGTATTTCCTTTGAACTCCAAAAATGTATGTCCACCTTACATGGAATATGTATCCACCCCATCCAAACATCCAAAAAAGTCTCAACCTATTAAAATATAAATTCAGTGCCCCAAAATCTCATCTAAATCTCATTGGTGCAAAGTCCCCAACCTCGTCATTTAAATCATCTAAGTCAGATGTGGGAATCTGGGTATGACCCGTCCTAGGGCAAAAATTCCTAAGAATCTCATGCGTCTCCCATGTGTGTCATAGGCATTCACTCCCTAAAACAAGAGGCTCCTCCACAGATACTTCCTGGATAATCCCATTTATATTCCTGGCTGCTCTGAGACCGCTGAGGAGAAACATGAGAAACATAACCTTTTAAGTAATTGACTGACACTCTGTACATACGAATGAGTATGTATGACTGAATTTTCAAAGGTTCAAAATAGCCAATGTAAGAGCAGTGAATCACTAAAGTAGTAATTAGTAAAAATTTATTGTGCACACCAAAAATACAGCTGACACCCTGGGAGCACTCAAACTAGAACATGGAATGAGGCTTAGGGGTCTATAAAACCACTTATATAGTGACAAAGTTGTGACTGTTCTTCCCAGTAGTTGGTTACAATATTACAGTTTTCAGTGGTTGCCTCATATCAACCTTGGGTAACAGTTTTGCTTGCCATTTCCAAAGGCATAGGCAAGAAATGATCCAGTCCAAGTTAGCCTTGCAAAATAAGCTGAATGACTAACCTGGTTCAGTCAGCTAAGAGAATCTTCAAGGCTGGTATGCCTCCCCATGGTTCTTCCCAGACACTGGCAAAAATTGTCCAGTCACATCCTTGACTTTCTTTCTAGAGCACTCTTTCATGACAGCAAATCCCCTACTTTTAGTGTCTTTTGCAGTCTGGATAGGCTGAGAATTTCCCAGGTCATCAGTTCCTGATTCCTTCATGTTTAATAGTTCTTCCCTTTGTCTATATTTTTACAATTGCATTTTACCCTAAGCAGTGAAAAAAAAAATAGGCTGCTCCTTCAACACTTTGCTTAGAAATCTAAATATCCAAGTTCATGGTTTACGAATTTTGATTTCCACATAACAGCAGGACGCAATGTAGCTAAGCTTTCTGCAGCTATATGAGAAGGATCCCTTTTCTTTAGTCTAATCCATGCTCATTTCATTTGAGCCCTCACCAGTAGTACCTTTAATGTTAATATTTCTACTTACAGTCTATTTATGGTAATGTAAGAGTTCTTTAAGATGATGAGTATTTTCTCTACCATACTCCTCACTTCCTTCTGAGTCCTCACTTAGGGAGTTGTTAGCATCCACATTTCTACTCACCATCTGTCAAGGCAAACTGAGATTTTTCTGTCATCTCAAAATCTCCCAGCCTCTGCCCATTGCCCAATTCCAAAGCCACTTCTACATTTTTAAGGCATTTGTTATAACAGCATGCCACTTCCAGTACCCAAATTTGTTATTCGTTTCCTAATACTGCTGTAACAAATTACCACAAATTTAGTGGCATAAAAAAAACACAGACTCATTCCCTTGAAGTTCTGGAGGTCAGAGTCTTACTGTGCTAGTTACCAAGGTGCTGGGAGGCATGAGACCTGCAGGCTCCAGTGGAGAACACCAGATGAACACAACTAACTTGCACCAGATGAGAAAAGCCTTCAAAGATTGAGCCCAGAAGAGAATGCCTCACCAAATCACATTTTCCAGAGTATCTCAGAGAGAACCCGCTTCCTCGGCAGGAGATTCAGAGGGTCCACAAACTCTGTGACCACTGACCAGCCTGACTAACCTATCTGGGTCATATTCCTTAATAGCAACTTCACAGATAAATGTGAGAAGCAAAGTGAATAAGAAATATGGTCACATTTTGTAAAGAGTGAAGTCACTTAGACACTTGGCTTGCACCATTAGGTTTCCTTGGCACGTCCCAGAGACCCTTTTCTCCTAGTGGCTGTTTGGGGGAAAAACAAAATGGGATAGGTTTCCATCCCTCTTTCAGCCCTCTCCCCAAACGCACAGATCCCTGCATCCTCGAAATGCTATAATTGGTAAGAAATAAGATTTAAATACTCTTACGATAAATTTTACTCAAAGTAAAACTTCAATGAATTGTTTTTGAGTTGTAAGATGTCAAGGTTATGTAGATAATGAGTTGTTTTGAAATGTTGTTGACATCACTTTATCACGTCAGTCAATTATTTCCTCTTTCTAATTACTTAATTAACTCCCAAACAGGACCTGTGGTGCGCTGCATCCCTCACATTGTTCCCACTGCCTAGAGAATAAGAACTGGGTTGCTGTCACTAGTGAATGTTTTTCTTGTTTCTTCCCCCTTTCTGATAACAAAATATAAGAAAAGGATGTGGGCAGCTGACAGCGAAGGCATTTTCTACTCAAAAGTATGCTGAATTTAACAGGTGTATTTTTGTGGTTTTGCATGGGAAGTGATAGGGAGATCTCCAACCCCTACTTGGCTCTTGATTTTAAACAACTGATCAGTTACAGCATGGTACTACATTTATTAAGCTGCAGAGTTCAGATTGTCTTGTTACCATTTAAAACAGATTTCAGGCTTGCTTCACTGTTTTATGTTATAACTTTAAAAAAGTTCCCTAAGATAGAGAATATTCCTGCTGTGTAACAAAGGGAACATGTGAGCTCTGGACAAACACGGCTGATTGTTTTTTGTTTTATCAGAGTTCAGAACGATTACTTGGGCCATCAGTGAGGATTACTTCATACTGTCATCACATGCTGTTGATAAATCCTGAATATCCCTTTAAATATATCATCTGTTTGCGTAAGAGAAAACAGTTCAGGAGTGATGCTAGATCAGCATAAATCTCTTACCTCGATCAGAATAAAATCTTAGAATACTTACCTTAGTAAAGTGGAACTATTTATGTATGTAACATCATCCATGGCTTCACGTTCCCTGACAATGGGACTTTCTTGTAGAAGGCAGTTTAGTGTAGGCACAGAGCATGGCTATGAAGCCAAATGAACCTGAGTCCAAAATCCAGCTCCCTCCTACTATGATGCTGACTTTTGACAGAAAGGTAAGAGAAGATGCAACTGCACAATGCCGAGGCCCTACTTTATATCAGACTCTGATTTTTTTGCATTTATCACCTCATTTAGTCTTCACTGCAGTTCATGAGATAACTGTTATTAAACTATTTCTTAAAGGAAGAGACTAACACAATAAGAGATTAACTAATTTGCCTGGGTTCGCATAGCTACTCAGGGGTAGAACTGGATTTTTGATCCCCAATTCAATTTAGGTATGGTAGATAGAATAAAGTTACCTCCACCCCAAAGTTGTTCAGACCTTAAGCCCCAGAACCTATGAATATGTTAGGCTACTTGGCAAAGGAGAATTAAGTTTGCAGATGGAATGGAAGTTGCCAATCAGTTACTGAACCATGGGGGATTATCCTGAACTATTTGGTGGGCCCTGTGTAATTACAAGTCAAAACTGGATGCAGGAGGCTGGAGATGAGGTTATCGACCGTTGCTGGCTTTGGGGATGGAGTAAGAAATCCAAAAGCTAAAGAATGTGGGCAGCTTTCCAGCAAAGCTGAAAAGCAAGGAAATAATTCCTCTCTACAGCCTCTAGCCCTACTAACACCCTGAATTTAAGCTAGGGAAGCGCCATTTTGGAAAGGTAAGATAATTTACATTGTTTAAACTGCAAATGCTTGGAAATGTGCATTGCTTCAGGCCACAGATTTGTGGTAATTTGTTACAGCAGCCATAGAAAACTACTATAGTAGGCATATCTCCCTGCCTTTTGCATTAAACTACACTGCCTTTTGCAAGAAGGTTCAGAGTGGGAGACTGCTGGTTGCCCATGAGAAGCAGGACAGAAGTGAACACTTTTAAATACTCAGTGCCTTCATTACTGTGCTAATACATCATAATTTGAGAATTTTTGGCCTTAAACTTCACAGACTATCATGGGCTCTTCATTGATGTCTCTCTTCCTTATCCATCAGCTCACATGTAGGTTTTGAATGTTTCTTATGCACCCAGCAACTTCATGATTCTTTAAAATCTTCTTGAAAATAGGACACAGTCTGTAGGCATTGAGATCCAGGTGTGATTTGGCTAGGAGATTTCTTATTTCCCAGATGTAGTTGCATACCTCCTTACTGTTCCCACAGCCAGGAGGAGAAAGCTGAGTTTGAGGACTTGAAGGCTTCTGCGGGAAAAGGCTGCTGTACTTCACTGATTTCCTTAAAGTAGTAGAGTGGAGAAAGCCACCAGCCACTAAGGAAAGGTTAACAGCTTCTTGTAGGAGAATATTTTTGTATTTTACTCAAAGTAAAATCCCACTGAAACTGCTTCAGGTTACTGTTCTATGAAAGGCAAAGGAGAAAATTATAGAAGGCTTCTTTGATGAATAAGAGAAGGTGACATCTATTATATCATGTATTTTTATAGCTGAAGTGATCAGTTTTATGGCTTTGGCATTTTTTTTTCCAACACAGAAGTATTTGGGATGGGATCATTTTTTGTCTACAGGAAAGTGGAAAGGACTAATTAAGTCTTTAATTGCTTAATACAAAATTTAGTAGAAATTTTAATAAAAGTGCAACCATAACAGGATTTAAATCCATTGTCATTTCTCCTCAGAACTTTATCCTAAATAGTTGATCATAATGAAGAAGAAACTTTGGAAGCTTCAGTTTAGTTTTAGCTCCTAGCACAGTATCTGGCACTGAGTAGATTCTCAGTGAATACTTATTATAAGAATGAAGGTGGATGGATGAATGAACAATTTGGAGTAGTGATTGTCATCTATTTCTAGTATGGATATTTTAGAGGTGTAGGTATTGATATCAAAATATACAAACTGTGTACAAAAGTGGTAAATCAAATGGCATATATATCAAGTTCTCTGCTGCTTTAATTAAAACATGAAGATTTTATAAACACATGCTTACCTATTGTGAATATTTATAAATGGAGAACATATTGATGCAATGATTATTCTTTAATCTAAGCTTGACTGAAAACATAGCAACTGGAGCGTGGTCCATTCCTAAAATCCCGGCTTCTGAAAATTCAGTTTAAAAATACATATTGTTGGAGATTCAAGATAGCAGCATGAGAGGTGACATGGAGGACTCCTCCCAAAACCACAAATAGTACAAAAATATAGTTAATTAATACAACTAATGCTAAAATAGCAAGAAGAAAGAAGGCTACACCAGACTGCATACAGACCTCATGAACAGAGCAGACCTCACGAAGCAGGGTAACATACCAACGCCTTAATCCGGCGGGACCCAGGTGCTTCCCCCACCCCAGCTCACCAGCAGGAGGAAGAGAAATGGAGCAGGGAAAGGGGTGGAAGCCTGGGACTGCAGAATACCTAGCCCTGGACATGTGCTTTGTGAGCAGAATCCTATAGTGTGTGGTGCTCTGGACATTGGGGAGCTCGGACAGGCAGAGTGCTTGCAAAATTGACATTCCGGCCACTTGTGGAGGAGGGGATCCACACCCGGCCGCGCTGTGTTGGAGGAAAGGCAGGCAGTCTGAGAGGCTTCCTAGCAGTGAGAGGGCTGCTGAAGGGGCAGCAGTTGCATGGACCTTGCTGCACGAGAGAAGGGAGAGCTGGACAAGGTTGTCTGGGTGCGCTCTGCCCAGTTGGTTGGGAACTTTGGGGAGCTTCAGGCGCTCCATCCCCCGGGCTGCCTACTCAGCTCCGAGGCCCCCCACTGTGACACACAGCCTGCTGAGCCTTCCTACTGGCCTGCAGACACCTGCTTGCAAACCCGCAGTCACTGCGCAGGCATCAGCCCAGCCAGAGGGAGGCCCCGCCTACAACAGCTAGAGACGCAAAGCACAGAGGCTTATACGTGTGTGCTTGGCCCATTGCCTCTGACACTGGAGACAGGGACCGCAGATGGGAATCAGGAAACAGATCTTTCATTTCCCAGACATCAGCTCGGCTCCCCTATGACCCCCACCTCACTCTAGGGGCTGAGCAGCTCCAGAGACTGGAGTTTCTGTGCACTAGTGAGCACCACACAGAAATATGAAACATCAAAAGAACATGGTTCAGACCAACATCTCACAAACCCCAGAAGAAAGGCCAAATGAAAATGAACTCACCAATCTTCCAGAAAGAGAATTCAAAATAAAAATTATAAACATGCTTATGGAGATACAGAAAAATATTCAAGAACTCAGGAACAAATTTAAGTCAGAGACTCAATCATTAAGAAATTCCATGACTGAAATGAAACATACAGTGGAGGGATTTAAAAGCACATTAGGTATAGTAGAAGAGACAGTAAATGGAATAGAAATTAGAGAAGAGGAATACAAGGAAGTTGAGGCACAGAGAGAAGAAGGAATCTCTAAGAATAAAAGAATATTGAGAGAACTGTGTGACCAATCCAAACGGAACAATATATATATATATACCAGAAGAAGAAGAGAGAGAAAAATGGATAGAAAGTGTCTTTAGGAGGTAATTGCTGAAAACTTCCCCAATCTGGGGAAGGAGATAGTCCCTCAGGCCATGGTGATGCACAGATCTCCCAACACCAAGGACCCAAGGATGACAACATCAAGACATATAATGAATAAAATGGCAAAGATCAAGGATAAAGACAGACTTTTAAAAGCAGCTAGAGAGAGAAAAAAGATCACATACAAAGGAAACCCCATCAGGCTATCATAAGATTTCTCAACAGAAACCTTACAGGACAGAAGGGAGTGGCATGATATATTTAATGCAATGAAGCAGAAGGGCCTCGAACCAAGAATACTTTACCTAGAAAGGTTATCATTTAAATTTGAAGGAGGGATTAAACAATTTTCAGATAAGCAAAAGCTGAGAGAATTTACCTCCCACAAACCACCTCTATAGTGCATTTTGGAGGGACTCCTATAGATGGAAGTATTCCTAAGGCTAAACAGATGTCACCCAAGGGATAGACAAAGAGTACAGAATATGACTCATAACATACAAAGAATGGAGGAGGAAGAAAAAAGATGCTTTAGGCTGTGTTTCTAATACCATACGAAGTGAGTTAAATTAGAACGTTAGATAGTAAGGGAATTACCCTTGAACCTTTGGCAACCACAAATCTAAAGCCTGCAATGACAATAAGTACATACCTATCAATAATTACCCTAAATGTAAATGGTATGAATGCACCAATCAAAAGACATAGAGTCACTGAATGGGTGAAAAAACAAGACCCATCTATATGCTGCCTACAAAAGACTCACCTCAAACCAAAAGACATACACAGACTAAAAGTAAAAGGATGGAACAAGATATTTCATGCAACTAATAGGGAGAAAAAAGCAGGGGTTGCAGTACTTGTATCAGACAATATAGACTTCAAAACAAATAAAGTCAAAAGAGACAAAGAAGGACATTACATAATGATAAAAGGGTCAGTCCAACAAGAGGATATAACTATTATAAATATCTATTCACCCAACACAGAATCACCTACATATATGAAACAAATACTAACATATTTAAAGGGGGAAATAGAATACAGTGCATTCATTTTAGGAGACTTCAACACACCAGTCACTCCAAAGGACAGATCAACCAGACAGGAAACAAAGAGACAGAGGCACTAAACAACATATTAGCACAGACGGACCTAACGGACATCTACAGAACACTCCATCCAAAAGCAGCAGGATACACATTCTTCTCAAGTGCACATGGAACATTTTCTAGAATAGATCATATACTAGCCCACAAAAAGAACCTCAGTAAATTCAAAAAGATTAAAATTGTACCAATCAGCTTCTCAGGTCACAAAGGTATGAAACTAGAAATAAATTACACAAAGAAAATGAAAAAGCCCGCAAACACATGGAGTCTTAATAACATGCGTTAAATAATCAATGGATCAATGACCAAATAAAAACAGAGATCAAGCAATATATGGATACAAATGACAACAATAATTCAACACTGCAAAATCCATGGGACACAGCGAAGGCCGTGTTAAGAGGGAAATATATTGCAATACAGGCCTATCTCAGGAAAGAAGAACAATCGCAAATGAACAGTCTAAACTCACAATTAATGAAACTAGAAAAGGAAGAACAAATGAGGCCCAAAGTCAGTAGAAGGATGGTCATAATAAAGATTAAAGCAGAAATAAATAAAATTGAGAAGAATAAAACAATAGAAAGAATCAGTGAAAGCAAGAGCTGGTTCTTCGAGAAAATAAACAAAATAGATAAAACATTAGCCAGACTTATCAAGAAAAAAAGAGTCTACACACATAAACAGAATCAGAAATGAGAAAGGAAACATCACTAAGAACACCACAGAAATACAAAGAATTATGAGAGAATAGTGTGAAAAATCATATTGTAACAAACTGGATAACCTAGAAGAAATTGCCAACTTCCTAGAAAAATACAACCTTCCCAGGCTGGCCCAGGAAGAAACAGAAAATCTGAAGAGACCAATTACCACCAAAAATTGAATTGGTAATCCAAAAACTACCTAAGAACAAAACTCCTGGATCAGATGGTTTCACTGCTAAATTTTATCAAACATTTAGTGAAGACCTAATACCCATCCTCATTAAAGTTTTCCAAAAAGTATAAGAGGAGGGAATACTCCCTTACTCATTCTGCAAGACCAGCATCACTCTAATACCAAAACCAGGGAAAGACAACACAAAAAAAGAAAATTACAGACCAATATCCCTGACTAACATACATGCAAAAATACTCAACAAAATATTGGTAAACCGAATTCAAAAATACATCAGAAAGATCATCCATCATGATCAAGTGGGATTCATCCCAGGGATGCAAGGATGCTACAACATTCAAAAATCCATCAACATCATCCACTACATCAACAAAAAGAAGGACAAAAACCACATGATCATCTCCATGGATGCTGAAAAAGTATTTGACAAAATTCAACATTCATTCCTAATAAAAACTCAACAAAATGGGTATAGAGGGCAAGTACCTCAACATAATAAAGGCCATATATGACAAACGCACAGCCAACATTATACTTAACAGCGAGAAGCTGAAAGCTTTTCCTTTAAGATTGGAAACAAGACAACAATGCCCACTCTCCCCACTTTTATTCAACATAGTTCTGGATGTTGTAGCCATGGCAATCAGAAAACACAAAGAAATAAAAGGCACCCAGGTTAGTAAGGAAGAAGTCGAGCTGTCCCTGTTTGCAGATGACATGATAGTGTACATAAAAAACCCTAAAGTATCCACTCCAAAACTACTAGATCTAATATCTAAATTCAGCAAAGTTGTGGGATACAAAATTAATACACAGAAGTCTGTTGCATTCCTGTACACTAATGGTGACCTAGCAGAAAGAGAAATCAGGAAAACAATTCCATTCACAATTGCATCAAAAAGAATAAAGTACCTAGGAACACCTAACCGAGGAAGCCAAAGACCTATACCCTGAAAACTACAAGGCACTCATGAGAGAAATTAAAGAGGACAGTAATAAATGGAAATTCATCCCATGCTCTTGGCTAGGAAGAATTAATATTGTCAAAATGGCCATCCTGCCTAAAGCAATCTACAGATTCAGTGCAATCCCTATCAAAATACCAACAGCATTCTTCAATGAACTAGAGCAAATAGTTCTAAAATTTATGTGGAAACACAAAAGACTCCGAATAGCCAAAGCAATCCTGAGAGGAAGAATAAAGCAGGGGGAATTACGCTCCCTGACTTCAAGCTCTACTACAAAGCTACAGTAATCAAGACAATTTGGTACTGGCACAAGAACAGACCCATAGACCAATAGAACAGACTAGAGATCCCAGATATAAAACCATGCATATATGGTCAATTAATATAGGGTAAAGGAGCCATGGGTAAACAATGGGGAAATGACAGCCTCTTCAACAGCTGGGGTTGGCAAAACTGGACTGCTTCATGTAAGAGAATGAAACTGGATTACTGTCTAACCCCATACACAACAGTAAACTCAAAATGGATCAAAGACCTGAATGTAAATCATGAAACCATAAAACTCTTAGAAAAAAATATAGGCAAAAATCTCTTGGACATAAACATGAGCAACTTCTTCATGAACATATCTTCCCAAGCAAGGGAAACAAAAGCAAAAATGAACAAGTGGGACTATATCAAACTAAAAAGCTTGTGTACACCAAAGGATACCATCAGTAGAACAAAAAGACATCCTACAGTATGGGAGAATATATTCATAAATGGTGTATCTGATAAGGGGTTGACATCCAAAATATATAAAGAGCTCATGCACCTCAACAAGCAAAAAGCAAATAAGCCAATTAAAAAATGGGCAGAGGAGCTGAACGGACACCTCCAAAGAAGAAATTCAGATGGCCAACAGGCACATGAAAAGATGCTCCACATCGCTAATCATCAGAGAAATGCAAATTAAAACCACAATGAGATATCACATCACACCAGTTAGGATGGCCAACATCCAAAACACAAACAAAACAAATGTTTGTGAGGATGTGGAGAAAGGGGAACCCTCCTACACTGCTGGTGGGAATGTAAACTAGTTCAACCATTGTGGAAAGCAGTATGGAGGTTCCTCAAAAAACTCAAAATAGAAATACCATTTGACCCAGGAATTCTACTCCTAGGAATTTACCCTAAGAATGCAGCAGCCCAGTTTGAAAAAGATATATGCACCCCTCTGTTTATTGCAGCACTATTTACAATAGCCAAGAAATGGAAGCAACCTAAGTGTCCAACCTAAGTTTCCATCAGTAGATGAGTAGATAAAGAAGAGGTGGTACATATACACAGTGGAATATTATTTGGCTCTAAGAAGATAGCAAGTCCTTGAATTTGCAACAACATGGCTGTAGCTAAAGGGCATTATGTGAAATAAGCCAGGCAGAGAAAGACAAGTATAAAATGATTTCACTCATCTGTGAAGTATAAGAACAAAAGAAAAACTGTAGGAAAAAAACACCAGCAGACTCACAGCATCCAAGAATGGACTAACAGTTACCATAGGGAAAGGGATTGGGGAGGAATGGTGGGAAGGGAGGGATACGGGGGGGGGAAAGGGGCATTATGATTCGCACACGTAATGCAGTGGCGGGGGACATGGGAAAGGCAGTATTTATAGAGAAGACAAGTTATGATTCTATAGCATCTTACCATGCTGATGGACAGTCACTATAGTGTGGTATGTGGGGGGGACTTGATAATAGGGGGTGTAGTAACCATAATGTTGTTCAAGTGATTGTACATTAACAATACCAAAATTTAAAAAAGGGAAAAAATACATATTGTCGGGTCTAGGTGCTTGGTTCCTATAACTGTGCTTATCATTCCCCTCCCTGGCATAGGTGGCCAGTGTGCTTTATTTAACAGATCGGAGGTCTTTTGTGAAACAGCTGAGCCTAGTTTTGGTAATCACATAGAATCACATGCTATTTGGTCTGTAATACACTTACATAATGGTGGGATGATTACTCATAAACTGTCAAAAGAGACCAACCTGTTGAAGGCATTACTTAGTGTGAGCTCTACCTTAGAACTATGAGCGCTAAACCACTTTATCTCAGGACAAGGAGCTTATTGTTTGGTCATGTCCAGTGAGGATGTAGTGTTACGTAGGAGACTGTTTTTCAGCAGTGCTTTGGGGGCAGGACGTGAGGGGGATGACCTTCCTTGGATGATGGATGGTCACCACTTTTGGGTTAGCTACAACACTGCTGACTCTACTTTTGTGCATTGAGTAGATAATACTATAGAATTATTTTTGACTTGCTGTAATAATGACAGCCAACACTTTTGAGCCCCTTCCTAGATGACTACTAGATACAGAGGCAGGTTACTTTATATTCATTATTATATTGAGTTTATTGAATCCTCCCTCATAATAACTTTCCTCATTTTATTGAGGTAAAAAGTCTCATTTAAATAAGGTTCATAAAGTCATATGACTAGAATGTAGTGCAGTTAGGGTTCAAATTCACAGTGTTTGGCTTTAAGCCCAACCACTTAGCACTATTTTTCTTTTTCTTATTTCTTGAAATTTTCTTACAATAATGTTCTGACCAATACACTTACCCTTTATCAAAAATTATTCAGATGTATTGTAACTTTTAAGCATTTCTAGTAGAAATTTAAGTAACATTTGAATATATATACATTTGAACTTTAAAAGAAGAACATGTTAAGTCCATAAAAAGCAGGCAATAATAGTCTTGCATTAAATTATGTGAAAGTCGCATTTGATGGACAGTGTGAGAAAATACCTCTTTTTCTTTATCCTATTTACTGGCTTTTGCACCCACTCATTTAATGACTCAGCAGAGGATTTGAGGTTCACTGTATGTGCAGAATACTGTTTGTTCAGATACAGTGGAGAACAGGACAGACTACTCAGGTCCCTGCCTTTGTTTTTTAAGACATGCAACAAAGTTGTACATATTTAATGTGTACAGTTTGATGAGTTTGGAGATAATATACATCCATGAAACCATCACCACAATCTATGCCATAAAATGTCTGTCACCCACAAAAGTTTCTTTCCACTCTCTTTAGTTATTATTGGTATGGTGATAAGGGAATTTAAGATAGTATCCACCCTCTTAACCAATTTGTAAGTATACAATACAGTATTAATACTGTATAATGGATCTCTAGGACTTCTTCATCTTGTATATATGAAACTGTACCCTTTGACTAATACTTCTCTGTTTTTTCCTCCCACCAGCCCTTGTTAACCCCCATTCTACTCTCTTCTATGAGTTTGACTATTTTTAGATCTCTCATCAGGTGGTATCATAGAGAATTTGTCCTTCTATGTCTGGCTTATTTTACTTAGCCTAATGTCATCCATGTTGTTGGAAATGGCGGGATTGCCTTATTTTTTGAGGCTGAATAATATTCCATTGTGTGTATATACCACATTTTCTTTATCAGCTTGTCTGTTGGTAGACATTTAGGTTGCTTCTATGTCTTGGCCGTTGTGAATAATGCTTCAGTGAACATGAGACTACAGATACCTTTTTGGGATCCTGATTTCAATTTTTTTGGATATATACCTAGAAGTGTGATTACTGAATCATATACTTCTCTTTTTATTTTTTGAGGAACTCCCATTCTCTTTTCCATAGTGGCTGCACCAGTTTACATTCCCACCAACAGGGTTCCCTTTTCTCCATATCTCACCAACCCTTGTTATCTTCTGTTTTTCGATAATAGTCATACTAAGTGTGTGGTGATAGCTCATCATGGTTTTGATTTGCATTTCCCTGATGACTAGTGATATTGAGCCCCTTCTCATCTACCTGTTGGCCATTTGTATGTCTTCTTTGGGAAAGTGTCCATTCAGATGCTTTGCCCAATTTTTAATTGGGTTATTTGGATTTTTTTTTTTTTTTGGCTATTGAGTTCTTTGAGTTCCCTATAGATTTGGTTTATATCATTGCTTTATTAAATATGGCTTGCAAATATTTTCTCCTTTTTCATTTTTATTGAGTGTTTCATTTGATGTGCTCCACTTATTTTTGCTTGTCCTTTGGTGTCATATTCAAGAAATCATTGTCAAGAAGCTTTTCCTCTGTGTTTTCTTCTAGTAGATCCTGCCTCTACTCACAAAGAATTATGAGCAGGCCGAGAGTCACACCCTAATCTTTCTAAAATTGGATGGAAGATCACTGTTTTCAATAGGAGAACCATGTTGAAGCAACCTAGAACCAAAGCAGAAGGGTATTTGCACCTTCTGGGAATCAATTAAAGACAGTTTAGTGTGTTTCCCATTCTAACAATCCTTCCTAACTGAATTATATAAGCTGTTGCACACGTCATTGCTTCAGGTACTATTGCACTTAGAGAAGCAGCATTAAATATTGTGTGAGAAAGTGTTACAGACAGTTCAAAAATTACTTGATGTAGCATAGCCTAGTGGTTCCTGATATGTCTCTAGAATGTTTTCAGGCTTGTGGTGAATGGTTAATCTTGCTTTGTATTTTGAATGACCGTTTTTTCACATGGACAAAGAATCTCAGTACTGTGTGCAGAATGTGTAACTTTGCCCTTATATTTCTTTGCAGACATGCATGCAACTTCTTGCACTGTACATTCAGTGTATGTGTGTGTGAATATATAAATGTATAAATATATGTGTGTGTATATGTGTAGATATTTCAAACTAGTTCTACCCTTTTTGCTTGTCAGTGTGTTGTAACATATGGTGTAGAATGTCATGCCAAAAGATAAAAATATTCCTAGAACATATGAAATCACCAGTCAGCTGAAGAAGGGTAAAGACTTTTGCCCATAGCACTTGTGACCCTGATGCATTTGTGGGCATTAGTACTTGGCTTACTACCCCAGTTCCAGAAACAGGACATATTTTGAAGTTAAAGTGGCTCTCTGCTTTTTAAGGGAGGAAATCCAAGAGTAGAGTCTGAAAATTTTATATTTCTACAGAAATTGATTTGCACCAGCATTTTCTATCTATATTGACATAATCCATATTTATTTATAGAACTTTCCCCTCTTATTTTAATCTCTAGATTAAAATAGAGTGCCATGAAATTGAGTTACCGTACAGGGAAGGCTGTGGAGATGAAATCCACACCCCTGCATGTGGATGGAGCCTTTGGGTTGTAGGTAACATGGCCACTGCAGAGTGTTACTAAGTTATTCCATGGGTGGGATGTTTCCACCAAAAAAGAAAGGCATAGAAAATCAAATCCCATGACATTCCTAGGGACTATGGAATAAAGTCATAGTAACTATGTTACTCAAGGCTGTTTACTCCCCATCAATAAGCAAGAGGGATCTGTAGTAGTTACAATATGCCTAAATTGTGCTACTCAGATTTTGCTCATTTTAGGTCTCAAGTAGACCCAGGTTTCCTTGTGCCACATTTAATGTTGTTTTCAACTATTTAATTAGATAAACATGAGGGGAAAAAATCTTCAGTAGTTACCTTTCTAGCCAAGGATTGAATATATTTTTTACCAGAGAAATAAACTAGTACATGAAATAGGCTAAGTGCCATTGCCATGAAATTTCTGGGTAACAGTTCTATAAACAGTACTCATGTTATTTGACAAAGAGCCAATCTTAACTATTTTTCATCTCATCACTAGTTATGATTGTTCTTTTTTATTCAATCACCCCTCCTAATTATCTTTTTTTTAATAAAATGACCCTTGGTTTTACAGGATGGCTCTGTAATAGTAAAGTATTGCTAAAGTACATCTTGACAGTGCCTCTCATTGTTTTATGATTTATGTTGAACCCTGCTATATTGAAATCCACTTCTTAGGCAGTGGTTGCCTTAACTTGAGATGGACATAGATTTCAAAAACATCAAGCAAAAGTCTTATTCCAGAAGCATCTGTATATTTTATTTGTTCTTATGCTTTTTCCTTTGTTCACTGGAGATCTACTATAAAGCTGTTCTTTGGGTGCCAAATGTAAGTTAATGAAATTGAGTAGGTAGCTAAAAGCATTCTTAAGTACACTACATTGGAAGATGTATGCAAATTGCATTTCCACTTTATAGGCAATTGTAATATTTTTAAAGGGCTAGTCTTTCCTTTTTAGGAGCCAGAATGACTGATCCATGTCAGTTTTCTCAATCTGCTTCAGTGGGACTAAGATAACTCAATCCCTCTTAGAAACTCTCATTTGTGCTCTTTTAAAAACAGTCATATTTGAGAAGAAATGCAGGCCAAATAGAATCAAAATTCAAAATAGTGTCTATTTTTGAACTTTTAAAGTTGTCACTCTTATAAAAAGGAACACACAAATGAAGAGTCTCAGACACTTTATTTATATGATAGGGGAGAGCCTTTTAAGTATTTTAGTATGACTCAAATTTGTAGGCTATCTCATGACCTGTATAATAAATTTAGAAGAATCTTCAGTTATTTAATACCTTAAAATTGATCATTCTTTGTCAAAAACTTTGAATAATGACAATTTTATAATTGTATTTATGGTATGCATAGATTTGTTTTCAAGTCTACTTCCTTATCATCAATGAAAAAAACAAGGAAGAAACATGCAGGGACATTTTTTTTCTGTCTGTCACAGGTTTACTTTAGAAAATGACTAAAATTTTGGCTATCTCCAGAGTATTCTTTTCACAAAGTCTCTCAAGCCAACTAAAGAATAATCCATTGATTGAGTTCTTTTCTTTTTCAACTGCTATTTCCAAGCTTTTATTTGAATGTTATAGCTAGGTCAAGTAAATAACAGAATACTTATCTTTATTAAAAGAGAACAAGTCAGATCATGATTCTTATGGAATCAGCAGTAATGAAAGCCCCTCAGCAGAGGAAATGGCATAGTAATGTTTCTCACTAACTTTCTCAGCCCCAGTTTTCTCCTCTCTAAATAAGGAAGTCAGATTAGATAATCACTTTGGAAATGATAGGATTCTGCAAGGACATTACCATTCTCAAAATAACCCCCCAAATTACATATATTTCAGCTATGCAGAAGGTACCCATCTTCAAACACAGCATGGTCTTTTCTGATTCCATTACAATACCCTTCTTATGCCCTGTAGACTCAGTAGAAAAGCTCCACCTTTGCCTTTCCCAGGCAAAGTTCACTGCCTCCTTCCCCGGATGTCCCCAGCACCTCAGAATTCACAACACAATGTATTATAAGTATCAGTCAGTATACGTCTCTCTCCAGCCAGTTTATCAGCAACTAGTATGAGAATCAGAATCTGCCTTTTACTCATCTTTGTGTCCTCTGCACCTAGAAAAAAAAAGTTTAGTGCATTGTTTATGTAATCAATAAATAACATATTAATAACTTAACAAAGAACTGTGTTTAAATAGAATCAGTGCCCATCATAATATGGAAAGAAAACCTTTGGACAATTTTCTTTGCAGTCATTATTGGTTCACAAAATGCCGAGAAACCTGGTATACAGTTGACTATAAAGATCATGACTAATGGCTCCACCTGTATCAGAACTAAGCCAGTTACTGGAATTCTTAGACCACTTGTAAATTAACAAGAGTAGTTTCAAGGGCCCAATATGTAAGGATCACAAAACCTTGAATCCCAGAATGAGTTTAGGGCCATGAGAAATATCTCATTCCTGAAGACTGAGATCAACACTGTTTTTGAGAATTAGAGAACAGAGTTGCTTTAAATGGATTAGTTAAGGACATTTGGAAATCTATGGATATCCCCAGATTTCAGATCACAGATGAGACGTCTATTTAAAAAAAAAAACCAAATTGAATGAAACTATTGGCACAGAAATGAAATAGAAGAGGGTGAGGTATTTGACCATCCATGTTTACATTTGTTCAGAATACTTTGAGTGTCAATATGGCAGAATGGTTAAGAGCACGGGCTTTAGAACCAGGGAGATAAAGAGAAGCTTGAATATGAGCTCTGCTACTTATTTGAAGCAAGACTTTCCATCAGTTGTTTTACGTTTGAGGACTGAAGTAGTGTGGAAGGCAGATGGATGAGTTTGAAAAGGTTTCATTGTTCAGACCCTGAAGGAGAGCAGCTATGCACTATACTATAGATGGTTTTTGAACTCCTACAATATGGAAGACCTTGAGGTGAGTAGAAAGCAGAGTTAAGATACTATTTCTGCCTCCAAGGCATATGTAGCTGAGTTAGGAAAACATACAGAAATAGGTCCCAGTCTTCAAATGTTCACACTTCCCTACTCTATTAATTCAGTTTTGCTTAACACCTGTGTTTGTTAGTGTTTACACACTTAGTTTCTTTCACATGATCCCTTAAAGCTGTGACTTCCACTGAGAGACTATTAGGTCAACTATTGCTACTGACATGAATTTCCCAATGATCACCAAGGCAAAAGAAATGGATTTTTGACCCCAATCCCTCTCTTAAAACCATGTTTTCCCTTTCATGTCTTCTTTTCAGTTCAGTTCAACAAAATTTAGCTGTCTACAGAGATGAAAATTTCAGTCCTCAAAGAACCCAAAAATCTATAGAGATACCTAAATAATCCAGCAGTTTCACTACATAGTGTGATAATCAGGATTGTGATAAACCACAGAGAAACAAGTGTTGAATGTGGGGCTGGATTAGAGAGAATCTTAGGAGTAGGAACTACTAGACTTGGTACTGGATTGCATGTGGATGGAAGGAAGGAGAAGGGAAAATGTAAGGATTACTCTTAGACTTATGGTCTAAGTAACATAGTTAATGTCATTTGATAAGTTAGAGACTGTTTAGGAGGATTAAGTTTAGGGCAGGAGGATAACTCCACTTTACTGGTATATTGAATGTGCAGTGTGTATGGAATACCCTGGTGTATTATCTTTGGCAGTTGTATACATGGATGTCATTATTTCTCTTCAATTCTACCTTCATGATTTTTGTTGGAAAAAGGGATAGATAGGTTAGCAGAAATAAACTGGGGTAGCTGCCAGTCAATAATCCTCCCAGATGTAACATCTTCACCATCATCTCATGTTACATGTAAGTGCTGTCTGCCATCCTTTCACAAGATGTGTTTTCTGGGCCAAAGTAATGGCTGCAGGGTAGGTATGTGACCTACATCTTTCACTTGAATTTTTCAAATTGTAATTGATAGGGAGAAACCCATTCATTTATGGTCCTGAAGTTGTAAAGATGTGAGCCTGAAAATGGCTAGCAGCCATTTGCCCCATCTTGAGAGAAGCAAGTCTATATTGAGAGAAAATTTAGCAGATAAACAGAAGAAAATTGAGCAAATAGCTAATGACCATTCTCATTCATTTGTTCAAATATTTCTTAAGTATCATATATGTTCTAGGCATTATTTTAGATGCTTAGAAAATACCAGTGAGCACAACAGATTCACACAAAAATCTGCACTTAAGGAGCTCAAGGACAGATAGACATTAAACAATAAACACAATGAATCAACAAATTATATGTCATGTTAGGAATAGTGTTATGGAAAAAATAGAGCAGAATAAGAGGGATCTGGAAGTGGGAATGGTTGTAATTTTATATAAGGTTGTTTTTTATATTTTTTACATATAGCCTTTATTGAGAAGGTAGTATTTGAGCAAAGAATTGAAGTGAAGAGGAGGAGGAGGAGACTGTGAATATCTGTAGAAAGAATGTTCTAGTCAGAGGGACCAACAAGTGCAGGGACAGTAAGGTGAGACATGCTTATCATCTCTGGGGAATTGCAAGTGGGCCAGTGTCACAGGAGTTGAGCAAGTGATGTGTAGTGTTGAAAATCAGGTCAGAGAACAAGTAGCCAGATTATGAAGGGCTTTGGCTTTTATTCCTAGGGAAATGGAGAGCCACTGGGGAATTAGGAGTACCAGAGTCAGGTAAACTGATTCACAATTGAAAATGATCATTCTGGCTGCAGGATAGTGGTCAGGGTGTAAGCCAGACACCAATCGGAGCTCAAGCAGTGATAGTGACTTGAGTTGGGCAGGTTGTTGGCAGTGGAAGTGGAAGTGGTGAGAAGTAGTCAGAATCTGAATTATTTTGAAGGTAAAGTTGTCAGTATTTCCTGAAAGAGTGAAGGTAAGACTCTAAGATTTGTAGCCTGAAGAACTGGAGGATAGAATTGTTACGAGCTGATGTACAGAACTATGGACAAGGTACATTTGGGAGGAAAGATCAATGTCTCAATTTATTTCTCATTAGGCAGTTAACTGGACATGTAGGCAGTTGTATATTTAAGTCTCAAGTTCAAGAGAGAGGTCTGGATTGGAAATATTAATTTGTGGATCATTGGGATATACGTAGAGAATTCCCTAATGAGAGCTGATGAGATGAAGGATCAGAGGACCAAGGACTGAGCCTTGGGTACTCCCACATCCAGAATTTAAGCAAAAGAAAACATAAAAGGAGACAATCAATGAGGTAGAGGAAAACCTTGAAAGGGTGGTGTCCAAGTGAAGAAAGTATGTCAAAGAAGTAAGACTGATAAACTGTGTAAATGTTGCTGACAGTTCATATAAGATGAAGACCAAGAAATGGCTCCTGAATTAGTGAGGTGGAGATCATTGTTGATCTCAACAAGAGACGTTTCTGTGGAATAGCAGAGCCAAAAACCTGTTTGGAGGAGGCTTAATGGAAGTGGGAAGAGTGAAATTGAAGGCAATGACTACAGGTAAGTCTTTCAAAAAGTATTGTTGCAGAGGAAACCAGAGAAATGGGGCAGTTGCTGGAGGGGGACATTCAGTTAAGGGCAGGTTTTTTATTTTTAGATATTTATATAGGAGAAATAACAGCATGTTTGAATGCAAATAAGAAAGAAAAAATGATGATACAGACCAGAGGTGAGAATTTCCTTGTGTTAATGAAAGGGTTAGTGTATTTGGGTTTTCAAGAGAAACAGAACCAATAGTATGTGTGTGTCTGTTTATCTGTATCAACATCTATATCTGTATCTGTATAGATGGATATATTACAAAGAATTGGCTCACACGATTTATGAGGCTGGCAAGTCCAAAACTTGCAGGGTGGACCATTACACTGAGGACCCAGTAAACAGTTGATGTTGAAGTTCAGGTCCAGAGGCCATCTGCTGCAGAATCCATACTGCTTGGAGGAAGTCAGCCTTTTTGTTGTATTCAGGCCTTTAACTAATTGGATAAGGCTGATCAACATTCTGAAGAGCAATTTGCTTTACTCAAGAGTCCACCAATTTAAATGTTAATCTCATCCAAAACACCCTCACAAAAATATCCAGAATAATGTTTGACCACATATTGACACCATGGCCCAGCCAAGTTGCCACATAAAGTTGACCATCCTGGGTGGAACCTCATGTGCAAGAGGAGGGTTGGGTTGGACAGGCGCGAGGTTTGTTCCTCCACGGAACAAGGCAGAAAGGCAGAGTGCCGGCGTGTGACACTGGTGGGCGGTTGTGCTGAGAGTCAGTGAGAGTTCTCTTCAGATGACTTCAGTTCTTGTGTAAAGTAGGAAGCAAAGCCATCTGATGAGAGTGAATATGGGGGACAGGTGTTAGGAGTTTAAGGAACCAAGGGAAGGGAAGTTGTGAATCAGTGTCTAGAAATATGGCAGAGTGAATGGAGTAGGGAAGTGTAGCCTGATCACTGGACAGAATTTGGGGTCACTAGAGGTTTGGGGTTGAAAGTGATCTGCCAGCAGGAATGTGTATTTTTTTCTAGCTGTGTTCACAGCGTCGGCAAGTATAGAGAAGACAAAGAGCATCATATGACTGGAGTTACTCTTTTGCCACAAGTGCCGTGTAGTGTGAGAGTGACAAGGGAGTTGAAGGAGTAAGCCAGGGAGTGGTTATGGTGACTGGCCCTGGAATTTAAGCTGGGAAACGGGCACTAGAGGACATCAGTGGGAGTGGGACTCTTAAGGTGGAGGAATCAAAACTGGATGTTTGCTGGCACTGCCGAGGCCAGTTTCACTCCTGACTTCAGTTTATGTGAACTAATCCCCTTTGAGCCTCAGTAGGTTGGGTTTCTGTTGCTGAAGTTGAAAAAAATCCTGCCAACTAAGGCACAAAATATAAAGAAAACGAGGGGAGGACCTAACTGATAAAACTTACACTCTCCAAACAAGTGGTTGTTAATTCTCACGGTATATTAGAGTTATGGGAATTAAAGTGTATCAGTTTTTTTTTAATGATGCTCAGATCCCACCCGAGGTTCTGATCCAATTAGGGAAGACTGAGGATGTTGTTTTAAAAAGACTGCCCATATAATCCAGTGCTCAGCCTGGGTTCAGAATGATAGTTCTAAATCCTCTCAGCTAGTCTTTAGTGACGTTTCAAATTATTTAGATGCTGCAAATTAATCTTTGAATTAAATGATCAGTTAATTTTTGGATTATCTCCACATGCTTCTGGGAGATTTATGGGGGATGGAAAAGGTGTTCAGATTTCCCTTGAACAGCTAACAGCCAGCCCCGTGTGAGGGCTAAGGATGCTGGCAATGGGCTGTGGGTTCATCCACACCATACATGTAACAGTGGCTCCACTCTCCAAGAGCTCACCATCAGGTTTTTATTTGTGTTATTGTTTGTTTAATGTTAATTATGGGGAGTATATTGGTTTTAGATTTATGGTTCAGTAGTTTTATTATTTATGGTCAATGAACACTTTATTGCAAATTAAGACCCCTTAAATAATCCGTGTATAAAGTATGCATGCCCCTTTTAATAGGCATTAATAGCAGGGCAGTAGAAATACTAGAAAGAGCTTTGGTCTGTGTGTCAGCAGAGCTGTGCTGGAGTTCCATTCCCACTCCATCCCAGCTCTGAAATTGAGGAAGTTTCTTACCCTCTTCATGCCTTTGGGCCCCTATATGTGAAGTGGGGTTTATACTGGAGCTCTAAGATTGATTTCAGCCCAAAAACTCTATGACCTAAGCCATAGTTTTATTTTTCTTCCCCAGGTTATTTTGAGATAGGTAGGTATTTTTTGGTTTTATGACTCACTGTTGATCTCATCTATGGTTCATGTATGACCTTGCTGTTGGAGTACCGCATGGTGTACAGATGGCAGTTTGCTTTCCAGTGTGGCTTTTAGGGATGCATTCTGGTGAAAAGTGATGGCATTGGTTCACAAAACACTATCAGTGAGAATACTGAAAAATACAGTTGAGGTAAACGAGGGGTAAGAGCAGTGGTTCTTGCTGGACTTCAAAAAGGAAGGAGAGCACGCTGCTGTTTAAAATACTGTTTTTAAAGCTTATGACCATCATACTCTATTAAAAATGTTCTTCTGAGTTAAACTGTTACATTTGTTAGCAGCATACAATTGAACAAAACAAATATTAATACTTGAATGGGCTCCATCCATTACATTTCACAGCAGTGTCAACTGCTAGTATATGCAGTTCCACATCTACACTTTCTGTATTTCCAGACTTCTACTTCTCTAAGGCAAATTGGTCTGCTCCCTCTACCCCCCAAATATAATCTTTGCTTGCTTCCTCGCTCCACGCCTTGGCCCATGCCTGCATCTCTATTCCAACACCCAGCCAAACACACAAAATATTTCAAATTTCAACACGCATGGTATTTTGTGCAGAGAAGTATAATGGACTGCTCTCTTTAAAAAAAATCAAAACAAATCCTTCAAAACAAACACAAACTATATGCGATTAGTTGCACAGGATTATTAGCTACCCATCAGTTCTGTTTTTGGTTTTTTGAATGGTCAAGTCAAGCACTTGGCTATACCTAAAACAAACAAACCTTTGAATTCAAATGCAGTCATCTGTCAAGTATATAATCTTAGATAAATTACTTGATTTATCTGGGCCTTAGTTTTAAGTAAATTCTCCTAAATAAATTTTCTCCTAAGTAAGATATATCTCATAGTTTTGATCTGAGGAATAAATGAGATAGTGATGTTATGTGCATAATACAGTGTCAGTTCACCTCTTCTGATTGATTTTTGTACATTATCTGCCTGCCTACATACCTATTTATTAATGTAAGAAATACCTGAAAAACATTTATTATTCACCCTAGTTATAACAGTGAATAACGATGAATTTAGCAATGGATAATAATAATAATAAGAGAGGGTAAATGTTTGGGAGGGAAGAACACTACACAGTCTTGTGGTTAATTTTGGTTCATAAGATTAATGCATACAAATTATCTGGAAGCCGATTGGAGGGATTGGAACTTTTATGTAATAAAGACCACAAAAAAATAGTTTCCTCTCAAAAAGGATATGAGCTGTTAAAATATATGCCTTTAATCCCATGCAGATTTGTGCTGTAGCAAACAGTTGGTAGCCCTAATCATCACATTATTTAATCAAGGTTCCAAATGCATTATGAAAACTACATTTAGTAGCCTGTTTTCTTATTTATATTATCTTCTAAAGCTAATTCCACCCAGGTATTGATAATTCATTGTCTTAATTTCATTGCATGTAAATTCTTCTCAGTGTTACTGAATTCTAAAAATGTTGGGAGCTAATCGTTCAGTTAATAACGTAAATAAAATTGACCATTAAACTAAAACTGAAAAGGAGTCAGAAAAGAAAACCAATATGATCACTCATGAACAGGTAGATTTATTCTCATATCATATCAAAAATAATTTTTATACATCCCCAGTGACCCTTTCCGATTTATGTAACTTTG
This sequence comes from Smutsia gigantea, assembly GCA_032199065.1. Lineage (NCBI taxonomy): Eukaryota > Metazoa > Chordata > Mammalia > Pholidota > Manidae > Smutsia > Smutsia gigantea. The sequence goes on from JAVSCE010004498.1 coordinate 33,555, forward strand.
CAAGTAATTCTTTTAGATAAGATACAATTGTAAGTATAATGTTCTTACTGATGCATAAAAATCTACTATAGTAGGTTTTTGAGCTGTAATTAGGATAACTTTCATACCATGTGACTCTCCATAAGCTGAATGTGTATGTTCTGTGCTATCATTTATAACAGTTTTTGCAAACTAAAGAAATTTTCACATTTGAAAATTTGGAAAGCAGTTCAGAATCTCAACTCTGGAACATGCCTGTCTTTCTCATTTCCTGCCTCCCTCAGAAGCCCTACATTTCTCCTCACCATCGGATATGTATAGGAGCGAACGCTTTGAAGACAGTACTGTACACAGTTCACACAAGGTCTTGTTAAGAAGATGAGACTACATGTTCAACCATATGGAGTGCTGAAATTTTGGGGAACAAACCAAAATGGTAATCTGAAGTCTTATTTAGGAAACAAAATTTGTGTGACTAGAAATAGACCAACTCCTAAATATATTCTGGTTTATGTGCATTCAGATATAAACCACATGTCACTAAGTAGGGTTTAAGTTGGTCAGTAGAGGGCAGGCATATTTTTTACCTAAGAAATGTGTACACTGGTCCCAAAACTGATTATACTCTTTCCTAACTTTGATAATTTCAAGTCTTTTCTAGCCTAGTGACAAATCTATACTTATATGTACATATCTTTTAATACTGTCAATCCCTTGATGAAATGAGTGTTCAAGACAATTTTGATTATGAATTATGATTTCAGAAATCTCATTCTTATATTTCAATTTTTCAAATTATCCTATAAAATTTTCTCTGAAATTTGGTTTTCTCTTAGGCTTATAACAACTGAAAATATGTCAACTCCTATTAGAACTTTTATATTTTTTTCCAAAATAATTCCTGTTACCCAAGATGCACAGTTACGGTAAAGTGGGTTTAAATCGCTTAAGTTTCAAACATCAGTATCATTCTTACTAATTAACTGCTTCATCTTAATGCAAATGATTTAAACGCTCTAAGCTTCAGTGCCCCTGTTCATAAAATAAGAAATATTATGTTTCATGATTTCTAAGACCCATTCCTGGTCAGAATTTCCATTTTCATAAAAGTCTAACATCCTGTATTTATAGTTTGATCATTTTCCATATTTTTTCTATAAATCATTCACCTGTCAGATTCTTTGTTTAGTATTTCTTATAATTTGGCATATCACTGCTTTTTGTTGCCAACCCTTTGATTTTCTGTACATTTCTCGTGCAGTTAATAGAGGGAAACACATTGGAATTTTTTTTTAATAGGATAAAAAGTATAGATAATTAAGAGATGTAAGTCATCATAAACAGCATAAAGCCCACCCATTAAAAATGAGAAAAGTTGTGGCAGAATTATTCAGGGACTTGATTTTGGTTTAGAAGAAGCTCTGTGAACTCAGAAATTAAGATTGATGACCTCTCACATTTCATCGTGTATATCCCCTTTTAGCTGTGTCTACAGCTATAATGTTTCTACTCTGCTGTAATCACTGGTTTGTGCCATTTAAGAATAAATCTTTGATTCAAGTGAGCTATAAATGGCCCCAGATTTCTGTAACCAGGGTTCTAGTGTCTTCTTCATCATTGGGTTCAGAGCTGACCAGGCTGTGAAGGCCACCTGAAGAGTTATTTAAATTTAACTCCCTTGTCCTTCCTCTTCCCACAATGCAGCAGGACCCCAGGGTGCTTGGTGAACTCCTTGGCCAGCACTTGTTTATCAACAGACCTTGCCTGAGGCTTGTCATCCTCTAAATGGTGGTCAGAGTTGTCTGATGCCCCAGATGGAAGATAGCATAGTGTGATAGAAAGAGAGGGACTGAGGGATCTGCCTCTGACCAGGTAGGTGGCACTGATGTCTTAGCTTCACTGTTTTAAAATACAGGTTTTACTGTTATTCAGCTATGGTGAATAATACCACACCAAGTGGGGTAGAACACAGGGAAGCCCCAGGGTTGTCAGATGGCAGAGAGAACAAGGGAAAACATAGGGAGCCTTTATTGTCGTCTCTCTGGGAAGGAATGGTTGAGGCAGGGTAACAGGCTTAGGATTGGCTGGTTTGAATGATGTTGGCAGGAGCTGGGGCATAGGGCTATCCCTGCTTTCCTGGTGCCTGGCCCTAGAGTGATTAAAACAAGGGGATAGTTGTCCAGGTTGGCTGTTAGCCCGAATCCCCCTGAAAGCAAAGCCGGGGACAGAGCCTCCTGTGCAGGTAGTTTATTTGAGCATGTGACCCCTGGGAGGAGGGGCAATGGCTGGGGGCAGGAGAGAAAGCCAAGGTTGTGTTATGGGGGTGGCTGCCACTCATACTCGATCTAGTATGGCCTGAGAAGCTTCATGGTATGTATCTGAGGACTTTTCTCATGGGAGGATCATGGGCAGGAAGCATTTATGCACAGACCCCCATGCCATATTGGACGAGGACCGTCCTACCAGTGTGAGCTCCTCCACACTGCCAGCTGGCACCTGTGTGAGTATTCAGGGGATTTTACGGTGGCCTCTGCTGTAGTAGCCAAGAAGCTCAGGGTAAAAACAAGAAGTGGGCAGTGCAGATTGGGGAGGTACTGTTCTGTGCACTGGGGTGAAGCTGGTAAAAGCCCTTACTGAGCTCGGTCAGCTGAGTAGAGGCCGGTGAGAGCAGTGGGCTGAGAGGGTCTTCAGGTGGCACTGACCATTGGTGATCTCTGTACCTCCCGTAGGTCTGGGGAGACTCCCTGACCCCTGTAAAGGCTAGGTTTACGCTAGGAAAGTACCATCTAGTCCTAACTAAGGACTTCTTGAACTTTCCCTCTCCCATCCTTTTTCTGAAGAATAGAAAATGGAGAAACTAAAAGAAACGTATTAGTCTGTTTATAAATGAGTAAGCACGTTGAGCATTAGTAACCCTATTTTATGTTCATACCCACTGTGTGCCAGACTCCATATAGCCCATGATCTCACTAGATCTTAGCCACACTAGTATGAAGTAGGTATTATTGCCCCCCACACACACTGGAGGAAATTGAGCCTAGGAGCTGCACTGAATTGCCTAAGGCCACTCCTACGGAGCAGTTGAGCTAAAATTCAAGCATGCCTCCTATTTATGCCTAGCTTCTTACTTGTCATACTCTAGTAGTCTTTGGGTGAAAGGAGGAAGACCTTGGCCCTTACTTGGCCACTTGAGCTCTCACCCTGGGAACTCTACAAAGTGAACTCACTTCTGGGACTCTGGGCTTATCAGCATCCTCCAAGTGAGGCAGCTGGGGACCTGGCCCATCTCCATTGTAAGTGCTGGAAATCCCCACTGCGTTTCTGACTCAGCGATGTGCGTCTGAGCCCATGAATCTTTAAACTGTCTGGGTGAGCACACACTGAATTTGAAAGTTCCTGGAAACTGTACCTTTTTTTTCCCCAGAAGTGCTAGAAGGCTACATTTTCTCTGTACTCAGAAACAAAATCAAACAGCATGTCAAAATTTACAAAGAAAATTAGCATCAACTTCTTTGAATCTCAGTTTTCTCATTTATGATATAAGGATGTGGATTTCATGATCTCTATAAAGTTCCTTCCAAGCTCACTTCTGTGAGACTGAGATTACACCGATGCAGATTGCAAGAAGGTGGAGGGCAGGGGCATGGTTTCAACAGGCCTTTCACTTAGCACAGTGTAGATCCTTTATCTGTATTTGCCAGGTAACAAGGAATACAAAGCTGGCAAGTCCTCTTTCTGCATTCCTTTTCTCTGCTCCTTGATAGTGTTCATCCTGTCCCAGCACTTATAAATCTGCTTCTAAAATAACCCTGTACTAAAAAAATGGTTGGACATCACATTGTATTTTACTGTGAAGGGTCTCGTCAGTATACCCTCTTCCCCAGGTGGATTTGCATATTGACATTTATATCTAATTGTGATTAATTTATTTATATCTAGTTGCAATTAAAAGATGTACCCATCCCCCACACGATTCAAGAAATTTCACCTGTCAGTCAATTTCATTTTTGAAGGCCCAGGCTCTTCTGAGGCTTTAAAAACATCCTATTGGACATAAAACCTAAATTTCCCAATTGGCCTGCATTGTAGGAAAGAGTGCTTTCCACTAAGGACAAGAGGGAAAAATGAGGAAAAGGAGTGAAGATTTGGGTATGAAGTGACCACAGGCACTACTGTGGAAGCCAGACACTGCTTTCTCTGTTGCTGGCTGCAAACCTACCAGGTATAAAGCATGAAAGGTGGGTAAATGATGTGACTGTTCAGAACGGAGCCAGCTATGGTCCAAATCCAGCAACCCTTGTACCTCTTTCTGTATGGTGTGTAAACTAGGAATGGTTTTTACAGGTGAATATTTGCAACTGATTGATGATTGAGAACACTAACTTGGAACTTCAATTCGGTGAAATGTTAATCCCCCCAGAATTATTAGGCCTTTCATTAATAGGTCTGAATTACCAAAAAACAAACAACTGTACTCAATTATTAGTATTGTATTTTAAATTTCATCAGTGAGAGATCTGTGGAAATTTTGTTTCCCTCTTGTTATGTAAGTACCTACATAAAATAGTTGATTTTGCCTCTTGTCCCACAATGCATATTTACTATACAGCTCTTTACAGAAATAAATTTTCCAGCCCCTCCCTAACAGGAAAAGAATTCAGATAACATAAAAATAATAAGGCAATGGAAGAGGCTAAAAGGGAACAGAGGAAAGTAAAATAATGTTAGAAATAAAATGGGAGAAGCAGAATGTTCTTTCTTTAATCAAGTGAAATACTTAGATAGAATCTTTAAGGACTGGCCATCTTCCCCTTACCCCAGGAACCATGATCTTCAATGTAAAACACACAGGTGCATACACACACATGGCTCACACACATGTACTTGCACACACATGTGTGCACACATCCACAGTCCACCTGCTATGAGGGAACTGTGCCTCTGAGCCCGAATCCCAGCTCTGCCATGAGCTCACCGTGTGATATGGTGAGTTATTTCCCCTCTGGCCTCACCACGATTCTTTAAAGTTGCCAGTGTAACTTGTTATCATTAAAGTCGGTGGGTTTTCTCACTTTTGATCTCCTTAAAACTCCATCTCTGGTCTCCACAATGCTGCTCTCAAAATCCTTTACTGACTCTTTTGTTCTGGAATCATCTGCATAAAGGCCTTGCCCATGGTACTGTCCTCAACTGTCTGCCCTTCCTTCTTCACACTTTCCCCCAAAGATCACATGCCTTCTTGACTCTGATCATGTCACTCCCCTTCAGTACCCTGACAAAGGTCAGACAACTGTCTGTGGCATTCGAGGCATTTCTGTCAGCACCTCTGTCCCCAGCAACCCTACCAGGTGGTGCTTCCTACCCTGCCTGCTTCCTGCCCTGCTTTAGCCTTGCTGACTGGCTTGCATCCCCATTCCGGGGCTCACTCCTGCCTGCTTTGTCTACCCAAACCCTCAGTCTACTGCCCTCGCTACTTTGCTGGACTAATTTCTAGTCCTTCAGGTCCCTGTCTGTCTTGATGCCAACTCTGTTAAGCAAATTATGTTATGCATTTAAACATTGTTTCAAAATTAATACATCAGATTATCTTTCTAAGCACCCTGAATTACTGTCAGGGCAATCACAACTCCAATGCTAAGACATTCCCAAACACCAACGCCCTCTTACAGATGTTAAAAATGAAATTGATCAATGTAATACATCAAGTTTGCACAAATGTAACAATACTAAAAATATCCCACTACTAAAAAAGAGATCCTGCACTTTTTGGATAGGATTTTTATAACTTAATCAGATCATGCATGTCCCTTTCTTATTTTAGACTCTACATGGCTTCCTGTTCATCTCTTTCTGAAGAGAGCACATCCTAGCTGGGGTGGAAGGGCCTCCCAGAAGCCACCACCACCACCCCCCCCTGGTGCACCGACCCCACTGACCTCTTTGTTCCCTGGACTTGTGAACTGGTTCCCCTTTACAGCCTTGATCTTTCAGCTGGAACTCAGTCCCCACATTCCTATGCCATGCTCAAACATGTCATCCAAAGTGCAGCCCGAATGTCATCTTAGAGCAGTGTTGTCTTCCCGCTCTATCTAAAGCTATCTTTTCAGTCTGTCAAATGAGTCCATTTCATTTTCCTTATAGATTTATCACAGTCTGAAACTTTCTGCCTCATGTATTTGTATACTTACTCTTGTCTGTTTCCAATGACTAGAATGTAAGCTTCTTGAGAGCAGGAATTTAGTCTATTTTGCCATTACAAGATCCCTCAGTTGTCCTTCCACATAGTCATTCCTTTAGGATGCATGGGCAAAAGTCAGTCCAAAAGGGGTTGATTCATTCTCTGTAGGGAATGGGTTGCTTTCCGTCAAAGCGAACATTGATCTTTGATGTGACAGGGTTACATGTTTGGGTTTCAAGGAGTTCCTATGTGCACTTGGCTAATAGAGAAGGCCAGGTTTGTTTGCAATGCGATGTTTGTTTGTTAGCCAATGCAGTGCTAAATGTTTACACAGTGCTTCAGATTTTAACAAAACAAAACAAGTATTTCATAAGCTATCAGTAAATTAAAATCAAGAACAGCCCAGATAATAGGTATTTGGCATTGTTTTTTTTTTTTGGTTTTGTTTTGGAAAATTGCTCCAATATTTTTATGAGAAATTCCTGTCTTTTCAAATCTGAGCCAATCATCTTCATTTTAAAAAGACTGTTAAACATTTCAAGAGAACCATTGAATTCCAGTACATTCTAAGCAAAAGTCTTCTCTAAATCTTTGGTGGAAAACAACATGTCAAACATTGGAAAACCTTAGTAATTCATGTTGGACCTTTACTTGTTGTATACTCTGTTAACTTTTCCAGATTGTTAATCATGTATGTGTGTGTGCTATCTGTAGTTTCTCTCAAATTTCTTCTCATCCCTTCAACATGTAACAGAAATAGTATATGCAAAGTGAATTTACCAAAACTTTCATAATCCCTGGCTAGAAAACCTAAATCAAAGTATTGTAAGAAGACATTGATGAGTACCATTAAAGTATAGAAATTTCTCAGATTTTACTTTCTTCATACATTGTAAGAGAAATTATAATGAAAATTATGTATATTTGTATATAGGGTCTAAGTTTCAGAGGTATATATAGATATGTGTGTATGTGTGTGTGTGTGTGTATATATATATATATAGAAAAAGACATAAGGTTTTGCAGTTTCCCTTCAAATACTGTAGTGTATAATTTCACACAGAGAACATTAAAAATATATATATTCTTTCCTTGAGTCCCATTCTGTATCTCTTACCACCTACCTCAGCTCTACATAATATCCCATATGTCTTTCCTCATTACTAGCATATTTTAAAGTCATTAGAACTCTGTGGTTAGCAGAGATACACTGGAGAACAGCTCATAATTAATTTAAACCTCTTGAGGGAACTTCAGAGAGTTTATCTTGTTATATACATATACATACACACATGCATATATACGCACAAACACATACCCCCCCAACACACAATTTATTTTAATAGGAAGTTGGACATGACATTTAATTATGAAAATATATTTCAAAGTATGTAACCCTGCTTGTAAGTAAAGTACTCTTTCATAGTTTTTACATAATCTCAGGTGTGTACCATTCATGATCTAGCTAGAGCACTGATTTGCTTATAGGACCTAGAACCTCCTACTTAGATTTTTGTCTGGTATACATCATGCATCAGGTAGTGGCATCTGCTGGCAATGAGTGATATTGCTTTCTAATTCTATAGGTGGCCTGGCTTTTCATTGCAGTACATCCCTGGAAAGAGGATTATGGTAGTTTGTTTTTAGAGCAAACATATAAATGAAAAGATAAATAACCAAACAAAATGGCAATGATAATCTACACATTGACTGATGTGTGACATATGGAAGGGAGAAAATGAACTTTTATTGTGAATTTACTGTGTGCCTGTGTGGTGATGTGTTCTTTTATAAGCTCTCAGAGAAGTTAAGAGAGCAAAGAGGTTAAGAAACATGCCCAGGTTCACAGACTGGGGAAGGCAGAATTGAAGTGAAATCTGATCTTGTAGTAAAGAGGTAGAATGACCTAGTTTTGAAGCAAAAAAGAAAAGGCTATTCAGACAAGAATTTGGGTGTCAATGAACACTCGTATACTGCCTGTTGTGGTATATACCACGTCAGTTTTTCTGTAGAACAGTTTTCCCATGTGCACGGAAAGCCTTAAAAAATGTGCATGCTGTTTGACTAAGCAATTCCAATTATAGTAATTTATCCTCAGGAAATAATCATAGAGCTGCTTGAAGATTTAATTATCGCATTATGTATCTGTATGTGATATATATATGTATGTATATGTGTGTGTGTGTATATATGTATACACATATGTACTATATTTTATTTATTTTTATTTTGCTACTGTTAATGTACAGTTTACATGAGCAATATTATGGTTACTACACTCCATATGGTTAAAAGTCCCCACCACCTACCCCATTACAGTCACTGTCCATCAGCGTAGTAAGATGCTATAGAATCACTATTTGTCTTCTCTATGTTATACTGCCTACCCTGTATGCCCGCCCCCTGCTACATTAATTGTGCTAATCGTAATGCCCCTTTATCCCTTATATCCCCCGCTTCCCACCCATCTTCCCCAGTTTCTTTCCCTTTGGTAACTGTTACTCCATTCTTGGGTTCTGTGAGTCTGCTGCTGTTTTGTTCCTTCAAGTTTTTTCTTTGTTCTTATACTCCACAGATGAGTGAAATCATTTGATACTTGTCTTTCTCCACCTGGCTTATTTCACTTAGCATAATACCCTTTAGCTCCATCCATGTTGTTGCAAATGGTAGGATTTGTTTTCTTCTTATGGCTGAATAATATTCCATTGTGTATAGATACCACATCTTCTTTATCCATTCATCTACTGATGGACACTTAGGTTGCTTCCATTTCTTGGCTATTGTAAATAGTGCTGCGATAAACATAGGGGTGCATATGTCATTTTCAAACTGGGCTGCTGCATTCTTAAGGTAAATGCCTAAGAGTGGAATTCCTGGGTCAAATGGTGTTTCTATTTTGAGTTTTTTGAGGAACCTCCATACTGCTTTCCACAATGGTTGAACTAATTTACATTCCCACCAGCAGTGTAGAGGGTTCCCCTTTCTCCACATCCTCGCCAACATTTGTTGTTGTTTGTGTTTTGGATGTTGGCCATCCTCACTGGTGTGAGGTGATATCTCATTGTGGTTTTAATCTGCATTTCTCTGATGATTAGCGATGTGGAGCATCTTTTCATGTGCCTGTTGGCCATCTGAATTTCTTCTTTGGAGAAGTGTCTGTTCAGCTCCTCTGCCCATCTTTTAATTGGGTTATTTGCTTTTTGCTGGTTAAGGTGCGTGAGCTCCTTATATAATTTGGATGTCTACCCCTTATTGGATATGTCATTTATGAATATATTCTCCCATACTGTAGGATGTATTTTTGTTCTACTGATGGTATCCTTTGCTGTACAGAAGCTTTTTAGTTTGATATAGTCCCACTTGCTCATTTTTGCTTTTCTTTCCCTTGCCAGGGGAGATATATTCATGAAGAAGTTGCTCATGTTTATGTCTGAGAGATTTTGCCTATATTTTTTCTAAGAGTTTTATGATTTTATGATTTCATGACTTACATTCAGGTCTTTGATCCATTTTGAGTTTACTTTTGTATATGGGGTTAGACAGTAATCCAGTTTCATTCTCTGACATGTAGCTGTCTAGTTTTGCCAACACCAGCTGTTGAAAAGGCTGTCGTTTCCCCATTGTATATCCATGGCTCCTTTATCGCATATTAATTGACCATATATCCTTCAGTTTATATCTGGGCTCTCTATTCTGTTCTACTGGTCTATGGGTCTTTTCACCAAATTGTCTTGATTACTGTCCCTTTGTAGTAGAGCTTGAAGTTAGGGAACATAATTCCGCCTGCTTTATTCTTCCTTCTCAGGATTGCTTTGGCTATTCAGGGTCTTTTGTGGTTCCATATGAATTTTAGAACTATTTGCTCTAGTTCATTGAAGAATGCTGTAGGTATTTTGATAGGGATCACATTGAATCCGTAGATTGCTTTAGGCAGGATGGCCATTTTGACAATATTAATTCTTCCTAGCCAAGAGCATGGGATGAATTTCCATTTATTAGTGTCCTCTTTAATTTCTGTTAAGACTGTCTTGTAGTTTTCAGGGTATAGGTCTTTCACTTCCTTGGTTAGGTTTATTCCTAGGTATTTTATCCATTTGGATGTGATTGTGGATGGAATGGTTTTCCTGATTTCTCTTTCTGCTAGGTCACCGTTAGTGTATAGGAGTACAACAGATTTCTGTGTACTAATTTTGTATCCTGAAACTTTGCTGAATTTAGATATTAGATCTAATAGTTTTGGAGTGGATTCTTTAGGGTTTTTTATGTACAGTATCATGTCATCTGCAAACTGGGACAGTTTGAGTTCTTCCTTGCCAATCTGGATGCCTTTTGTTTCTTTGTGTTGTCTGATTGCCGTGGCTAGGACCTCCAGAACTATGTTGAATAAAAGTGGGGAGAGTGGGCATCCTTGTCTTGCTCCCGATCTTAAAGGAAAAGCTTTCAGATTCTCACTGTTAAGTATAATGTTGGCTGTGGGTTTGTCATATATGGCCTTTATTATGTTGAGGTACTTGCCCTCTATACCCATTTTGTTGAGAGTTTTTATCATGAATGTATGTTGAAATATGATGAATGCTTTTCCCACATCTGTGGAGATGATCATGTGTTTTTTGTCCTTCTTTTTGTTGATGTAGTGGATAATGTTGATGTTAGTATTTGTTTCACATTTGTAGGTGATCCTGTGTTGGGTGCATAGATGTTTATAATAGTTATATCCTCTTGATGGACTCACCCATTTATCATTATGTAATATCCTTCTTTTTCTCTCTCTTCTTCTGGTACCCCTGTAATGCGAATATTGTTCCATTTGGATCGGTCACACCATTCTCTCAGTATTCTTTCATTCTTAGAGATTCTTTTTTCTCTCTGTGCCTCAGCTTCTTTGTATTCCTCTTCTCTAATTTCTGTTCCATTTACCATCTCTTCTACTACATCTAATCTGCTTTTAAATCCCTCCATTGTATGTTTCATTTCAGATATAGAATTTCTTAATGATTGAATCTCATCTTAAATTCTTTCCTGAGTTCTTGAATATTTTTCTGTACCCCCATAAGCATGTTTATGATTTTTATTTTGAACTCTCTTTCTGGAAGATTGGTGAGTTCAGTTTCATTTGGCCCTTTTTCTGGGGTTTGTGAAATTTTGGTCTGTACCATGTTCTTTTGATGTTTCACATTTCTGTGTGGTGCCTACTAGTGCCCAGAAACTCCAGTCTCTGTAGCTGCTCAGCCCCTGGAGTGACGTTGGGGTTGTAGGCGAGCAGAGCTGGTGCCTGGGGGGGAGGAAAGATCTGTTTCCTGTCTCCCGTCTGCCCTGCCTGTCTCCAGTATCACAGCCAGTGGCCAAGCACACAGGTGTAAGCCTCTGTGCTTTGCATCTCTAGCTGTTGTAGGTGGGGCCTCCCTCTGGCTGGCCTGACGCCTGCGCAGTGACTGCAGGTTTGCAAGCAGGTGCCTGCAGGCCAGTAGGAAGGCTCAGCAGGCTGTGTGTCACAGTGGGGGGCTTCGGAGCTGAGTAGGCAGCCCGGGGGATGGAGTGCCTGAAGCTCCCCAAAGTTCCCAATCTGGTGGGCAGAGCGTGCCCAGACAACCTTGTCCAGCTCTCCCTTCTCCTGCACAGCCAGCTCTGTGCAAACCCTATGCCTTCAGCTGTCCTCTTGCTGCTAGGAAGCCTCTCAGACTGCCTGCCTTTCCCTTGTCTCAGAGCAGCCAGGTGTGGACCCTGTCCTCCCCATACGGCTGGAAATTTTTCTCTCAAGCACTCTGCCTGTCCCAGCTCTCCTTCCTCCAGAGCACCACACAGTGTAGATTTGTGCTCGCAAAGCAGATGTCCAGGGCTGTGTGTCCAGCAGTCCCAGGCTTCCACCCCCTCACCCGCTCCATTTCTCTTCCTCTGGCCGGTGAGCTGGGGTGGGGAAAGGGCTTGGGTCCCGCTGAGTCAAGGCTTTCGTACCTTACCCTGTTTCATGAGGTCTGCTCTGTTCGTGAGGTCTGTATGCAGTCTGGTGCAGCCTTCTTTCCTGTTGCTGTTTTAGGGTTAGTTGTATTAACTATATTTTCACACTATCTGTGGTTTTGGCAGGAGTTCTCTGTCTCACCTCTCACGCCGCCATCTTGAGTCACATTGTACTATATAACATTTACTATAACAGTGAAAAATAAATGAGCTATGTAATAACTAAAAACAAAGAGTTGTTAACATAGGTTATAGTATATGCATACAAAGGAATTATATTCATCCATTAGGAATATGTTGTATAGAAATATTTAATGACCTGAAAAGTGCTTTATGCCTCATTAAGTGTAAGAGCTGCTTTGTGCTTCTGTGTGATGCTATTTTTCAATAAAACTCTATATACATATGAGTTTTGTCGGTTTACAAAGAAGATATACCAAAACACCAACACTGGTTATCTCTAAGAGATAAGATGACATTAGCAGGAAGCTGACATAAAACGACAGGAAGACCAGGTGTTGCCATAAGGATGGCATCCTGGCATATGGTAAAGGGGGGGGCAAGAGGCATCTGTATGGGTGTACCCATAGCACCAGAGATGTTTGAATAGCAGCCATGGTGCCTGGAGAGTATCCCTAGGATATAAGTCACTTTGTCCTAGAAAAATTGGGAGACTTCCAGTTTTTCAGAGCAAAAGATAGGAATTAGGGTTGGCCCTGGAAAGCCGATGCAAAGTTAGGGCAGAGGGAAAAACAAGTCCAACTCAGTATTGAGTTATTGAATAAATTGTCCCAGGACCCTTCACATGTCCTCTTGATAATAGTCCAGATAAGCCTGTTCCCTCTCCTGCACAACACTAAATATTTAGAGAATCATTTGTCTGCAAATAGATGAAGCATAGTGTCTTGTGACCTAAAGGTTGCATAATGAGTTGGGAAACATACAAACAAAACTAAGCCAACAGATGGAATCAATGCCTTTTTTTTTCCACTTAATTCTTCCCTAGGAAGCAAAGGTGATTAAATTCATTGCTTTCAAGCGTGCTTTTAGATTGGTATCATTTGCAACATCTAGCTGTTTTGAACCTTGCTAAAGGTTTTGATCGTAATGTCTTGGAGAGAAAAAGACATTAGACTCAGGTCAATAGATCTAGACCCAAGATCTGCCATGCCTCACTGGGAAGTCACTGCAACTTTTTAGATCTCAGTTCTCTCATCTGTCAAGTGTGATAAAATGAGAGTCCTGAAACTCCAGGACTCTGGAACTGAAACTTTGCTCTTAATTTTTCATACCTTTATCTTCTGTCATATCTTCCACTCCTAGCCTCAGGTGAGAAAGCCGCCAAAAGGAAAATCCATCACCGAAGGTCAGCCTAAGGAGAAGGCTGGCCCTTCTCTCTTTTTCTGGTGTATCCTTGCAGACTGGCTGTATGGCTAACAATCTGAGAGCACTTTAGCATGCATCATTCATCCACTCATCCATTCAAGAAATATCAAGCACCCAGTTTTGTCCCAAATATTGTGCTAGGTCTTACTAGGTAAACACAATTTAACAGATATCTCATTCCTGCTGTCAAGAAACTTTCTATGTAGTGGAGGATTTTCAATTCTCATACTATGTAACTCCCTAGATATTTTGAACTTCCTCCCTCTTCTACCGCTCAGCCCACACTGCTTTTATTAAGAAATATTATGATGGAAGTTTATTGAATGTAAGAATAGCATGGCGGTAGAAATATACTGAAAACCACTGGCCTAATGCAGGTGAAGACTCATATATGAGCAATTACAAATTGCCATCATGCAGTTAGTAACTGCATGAGTATTCTTTTGGCCATAGAAACACAGCCTTATGAACATACTGAACCCCATGTTTCCTATCCTTTTTCCAGGAGTTTCTTAAACATCCAGCTTCAGGACTCAACAAGTACTATAAATCTATTTATTAAATTGCCCTAACATCCATCTATTTCTGTTCCCACTCACTGTCCCTTAACCCAGTTTTCCATCTTTGTTTACCTGGATTACTACAGCACCACCTACTCATCTCCCTGCCCTCCCTGAATCCATTTTCCTTAGTATAGCCAGAGTGATCTTTCTATAACACAAATTTGGTCCTGGATCTCTCCTGCTGTTATGCATATAAGGTCTAACCCCTCAGCACAAGTTACGTTAACCTCTTTGTATCATGCAGTATTGTGATCATCTGCATAGTTATCTTTCTCCTACACAAGACAGAAAGTGCTCTGAAGATGGAGACTGGTTTTTTCATCAGTAAATGAATGCGCCTAGCACTATGCCTGTCAGAGTAAGTGCTTAACAGTATTTGTTAGGTGGACGTAGGATGTCAGTTTGGAGGTCGTATTTAGTTGAAGTCATAGGCACAGATGAAATCTGGATATAGGAGGTGCTCAGTATGGGTTTTACTAATGAATAGGTACATAATGATGGTTAGTAGACTAAAAACAGACATAGACGATAGAGCCCTGAAGAATGCTAGCATTTCACTGGGTGATGGGAGAAGGTAAATCTGTGAGCTGGAAAAGACCAGAATAAGACAAGGAGAGAATGTAGAAGAAGCTGAGAATTTCAGTAAATGCTTCTCCATATCCCAGGCCCAGCCCAAGGGCAGTGACTGATGGGTTGAATGAATGGTGGTCTGCAGCTTCAGGTTCTGCAGCCAAACTGAATGCCACGGTGCCTGAGAAGTGTTTGTTGGGTTTGGCAGTCAGGGGATCCTCGGTACTGGACTGCATAATTACAGTGTTGGAGCGTTTGGTGCAGAGGCCCAGGGTGGCAATGGAGGTGAGGGAGGAGAGACGGCTAGTAGAAGACAAAGGAAGAGATACATTGGGCAGTACTGAAGTGTGACTCTAGAGGAAAGGGGAGTTTGTTTGTATATAAAGGTGGGAGATTTGTGAGGATATGTGCACACCAAGGGTGAAAAACCACCTCCCACCTCACTGCTCACCAGGAGGCCTAGCCCCCCCAGCAGATACTTTGGTCCTGGGCAAAGCCTCCTGCATAATGGATGAATTGTGAGTTCAGGAGTGCAGGTGTTTACTGGCAATGTCAAGGAGTTGAGGAGGATGAGGTGAGAACTACCTCAACACTGGCTGAGCTTGGGGGCCTGAGCAGCATCTGATATCCCCAGAACAGAGGAGTTTTGCCAGTGAGGAGGGGCAAGCATAGATCTTCAGGTTGTGAAGATGCTGCTGCTTCCAGAGCAAAGTGCAGGGTCATGGGCCAGCCCATGGCTTTAATTTTCCCCTTTCAAGAGTTCAGCTTTGTCCACTGAGTGATTTAATACTTTCTGCTGCTGTGTAATCTTTATATTTCTCTAGGAATAATCATGATGATGATGATGGTAAAATAATGGTAACCCAGGTACTGTGATCAGTGCTTTTATAAGCACTATCTTATTTCATCCATCTAAGAACACAGTGATATAGATAAGATCACAACTCCCATCTTATAGATCAGTAAAATCAGTTGAATAAATGAATATTTTCTATTAATTTATAATAAAGTTAATGGCAAAATAGAACTCTTTTTTGTAAACTTGCTTTGCAATCAAATTTTAGGAATAAAATCTTTCATAAAGTGAGGGCATACACAACGTTGTAGACTTATAAATGCAGATTACGGTTAATTACATTCCACAAAAGGCGGTTGATCACAGGGTATGTCAAAACATCCTTGTAATCTCTTTTGTGTCCTTGGAGAGTTAGGATATAAACATATGGTGTCTAGAAAAAATATATAGCATTGAGTTGCATACCTTTTCCAAAATTTTATATCTTAAGTAATGAAAAAAATTTTTTAGTTGTTTACTATCCTCTTTCTAATCATTTATCTTTGAAATTAAAATATTTCTCTCAGATAATGGTTAAAAATTTTCTTGCCCTCAATGTTTGCACTAAAAATGCATCAGCAAAATAGTATTTACATAGCTCACAAATAAAACATTGTTTCTTTTAAAGTGCCAAAACGCAAATGCATTTACGATCAATACTTGAGTCTTCAGTCATTGCAACCAACTAAATACAAAATATATTTTAATATATTCTATGAATGAATGATGACAGCACACAGGAATGACAGTGTCTCTCCTGTTATTCCCTGTGCAGTCCTTGCAACTGTTTTTCTTGTGGTAAAAAAAAAGGTGGGGGGGAAGAATGCCTGGCTTTTAAAGTCATCTTAAAGACCTGCCTTTAAATAGACAACAGAAGCTAAGGAGATCAACACTGGGGGAATCTTAGCTGCATTATTAATCTACCTTTTTGTATTGCAGAGTTATTACACATAATATACATGAGAGTCTACACTGTAGTCTTAACAAAAGACATTAGCTATACTGACTTAAGAAGGAGATTTTATTCTGACCTCCTCAATACCTACTCCTTTCTTTTTAATTCAACTTAGATTCGGCAAGATAATTTAATGCATTTGAAAAATTTTAGTGGAGAGAAGTACTCCTTAATATCAAATAGATGAAAAAACATGCGTTGAATGGTTGACTCAGGGGCTTTCACTAAACTGGCTGTGAATGCTGAAACCATCTGTTTTTCTGGACGTTGTCAGGGTGAGTGTGGCAGAGGGAGCTGTTTGAAAAGGGACGCTTTGGATGATGAACCAGTCCATTGTTTCTAAGCAATTCACTTGCATTCAGAGGCTCTACCCAAGCGTACTATAGAGCAATCAAAATCAAACTATTGTTTGTACCAATCATATTGATCTGAAAAGAACGTGGTGGGATGACCCCATTGTAGATGCAAATAGTTGTTCTGAGCAGCTGTATGCTGGCCAATATGTACCTCAGTAGGAAACAGGCTTGGAAGCTAGAGGGCTCTCTGCACCCTACTGGGTAAGGAAAAAAGATTATAACAGATTGAACTGCAGTTAAGGGAGTAGTGGAGGCAAGGAACACACAGATCTATTGGTATTAGTGGTAATTTTCTCTCACAAAAAAAATTGCCAACATTAACTCTACTCTGTGGTGGCAAAACTAGATATCTAGTATCTCCATAAAATTAGATAATGACTTAAAACTATGGCACAAAAAGTGATTTGCTTTGGTTGCAAATGTCAAGTCTTGACTAGTCCGGCAAATTAGAAAATGCACACTCTTACCTTATCTGGAATTATTCACACATTGTTTAAAGTTTCATAATGTATTTACAACTCAGGAAAATGTAGAAACAATCTTGATACTGCAATATTTGCATGAATATTAAAAAGGACATTTTTGTCTGCACAGAGAGCAAATGTAAACACACAAAATGAAAATTATGCTGTTTAGTTTTTAAAAATAACCCGAATACTGTCTTTTATCCATTAACATTTAAGCTTTTTGGTTGTCCTTGTCACTTCATTGCATACATGCTAATATCTTCTCATATAAAATTTAATCTGTTGAACTAAATGAAGGAATTAGTATCAGAAAGACATCTTTCATTAAGCAATTAACGAATCTCTCCAACAAATCTACAGAAGCATGTGTTTATAGTTAATAATTATTTTGTATGATCAGCCAATTATAACACATGCATCCATTTTGCTTTAGTCATGACATTACTATACCTAAACTTACTGCCACTGTACTATAGAGTCTTAATAAAAATGTGGTTGAAACTGGTTGTTTGCTAAAGATATACATCTATAGTTGATTGACTTTCAAAATTCCTCTGTGGCTCAGTTAAGACCAGTGGCAGTTCTCTCAAGCAGAGCTATTTGGTTGTGGATAAAATTTTGCTTTATATTGTGGTGCAAACCAGAAATAATAGGGTAAAGTTAAGAAAATTCATAGGTTCATGGAATATGTTTAAAAGAACGCACAATGCCATATGTGACAACTGACCTTTATTGTCAAATATGGAGGCCATGGTAAGGCTTTAATTTGAGTTTTCTGAGAAAATAAAAGTATCTGAGTTATGCACGATTTTTATTGCTTATATAATCATTTCTGAGCAACACTTTAATTAGCAGCCAACCCTGCTTTCCTGAATATATTCAGTTGTCTTCATGTCCACTGTGAGCATGGGATGGGGAACCTGTGGAGTAGTCTATCATGGCAAATTCAATCCATCACTAGGTTGGCAGGCCTGTGTTATATGAAAGAAAAACGCTAAAAGCTATTTTTTAATTGAATCTCTGATTTTTTACTTGAATTGACATATGTGTGGATGAAATAGCTATGAAATATCTGTAAAATAAACTCCATTGGTTCAAACTTTCTGTTTTATGTATGCAGTTAATAAACACAGACAATATTTCATTATACTAACACTCAATTGATTATATTTTTAAGAGAAGGAGACCAATCACATTTTTTAATGCCAAAATAAAGGATTTATTCCAAAAAGCAATTTCCAGGTTATATTCCTACTATGGGTAAACATTTTCCCAAATTTCTCATGCCTGTCAGTAGAAATAACTATCCCTGTGGTTAAGTGATATTCTGCATGATGACCTGAGGTACCATAATGACATGTCAGCCACCAAATAATAATTACATAATGTTTATAATACTGTACCTAACAATAGTTACTTATTATTGGAGTTTATCATGTACCTGTGGGGAAGTTCAATTTCTCTACATGGAAAGAAACAATTCACTGCTCTAACCTCATAAAATGAAGAGTATATTAGTATGTGTTATGGGCTGGATTGTGCCCCTCCCCCCCAGCCAAGTTCATATGCCCTAACACCCAGTACCTCAGACTGTGATTATATATTTGAAGACAAAGCCTTAGAAGAGGTCATTAAGGTTAAATGAGGTCATGTGGGTGGGCCCTAACCCAATCTGAGTGATGTCTTCCTAAGAAAAGGAATCTGGACACACAAAGAGGCACCAAGGATTGGTATGCACAGAGCAAAAGCCATATAAGGACACATCAAGAAGGTAGCCATCTGTAAGCAGAGGAGAGAGGATTCAGAAGAAATGAAACCTGCTGGCACCTTTGAGGTAGGTTTTTGTATTTAAGTACATACAGATAAGGAAACAGAGGCTTAAAGAGATTCAGACTTGCCAAGAGTCCCACAATTAATAACTGGGAAACTTGATTTTGAACCCCTGTCTATGTATCTTCAAAGCCTTTCCCTTAACCACCATGTTAAATGTTTCACCTTTGGTAATTTTATTCCCATGAGTGAATTTATTGGAAAAACTCTACTTGTTCTGATTCTCTAGTATGTAAATCTTAACAAGATAAGTGAAATTTCTCCAAGACATGCTAACAGAAATACTTTAAGTTTATAAGAAAAGTATGTTAGAAATAGAAATTATAAAATAAATAATTTAAGAAATTAATAACATTGCTTTTTAATGTAGTAAATGTATTCATAGGGAAATTCAACTTCCTCATATGGAAACACTTTACTGCTCTAAGCCAATAAAGTGAAAAATGTATTAGGTATTTTTAGGCTGTGTCATTTACTGTGTTTTTCTTCTGTATTGGGCTAAACTCCATGAGTCAGGGAGTGGTGAGAAGTTGAAACTGAGAAAACAAAATAATCTACTTGTTATTTACTCTTATATCCCTGGATGGAGGGGCAATATTTATCAAAAAGGTACTGTGGACATAATAATACTTTTTCCTTTTGTCCTCTTCTATGCTGGCATGACTTGATATCTTAGTATTTGTCAAAAAGAAAAACAAAAACTTACAGACCTTTTTATTTTTTAAACATATAAAGAAGGCTTAATGTAAGCTATATAGAAGTACTAAATTAAAGGCTTGTAATAGATTGAGGAAGTAAGAAAGTCTAACACAATACACTCATCAGAAAATAGAACATTAATGGTAATACTCACACATTCCAAAGGAAGTAGGCAAAGTTGGATCTCCCTCTTCCATCCTATGGAATGTTTATCTCCTTGATCATGAGTCAGCCCTTGGCTTTTCCTCAATGATCTGCTTAAGACCGAAAAAAGTTCTGGAAATGCAACCCAGTACCCTATAGTGGAGCTATGCCAGTTGTCCAGGACATGTCAACTTGAACCCATGTTCTAATAATTGAAATGCCAATAATTAAAAGTATCTGGTGCTTCCAATCATGGTTCCGAGTCTGTCCTTTGTTGAAGACATAATTTCTAGACTGTGCTTTATAGCAGAGCATTTAGTCACACTTGAGAAGAAAGCAGAATCCACCTGCTGTTGACGTTATGGAATGGCTGTGATTCATGATTACAGTGACCAATATAGTATTCGAGGGTAGGAGACTATAGTTTTATGTTAGAGTCTAAAACATAACTGTTTTATAAGGATTTTATTGTGTTTAGTTATTAAAAAATATGTTCAAAAAATTTTGGGGGAGGGGCGTTAATCTAGGATCTAGTCATGGGAAGACCAAATCAAGAGTTATTAGTGGAAAATCTGGTCATTTGATTTAAGAGAGAGGATCCTAGATGCCTGGGAAGAAAGAATCACTGTTCTTAATGATTCTACAGGAATCATTAGGAAACTGCAGGAAAGCAATCGACGTTTTAGCTTGGCTACTTATTAATTAGAGTGGTAATACAATATTTTTAAGTGAACATAGAAGGAAACAAAGTTATAATGAACCTTTGCATTGTTAGAAATGAGAAACTTTTTTTAATAATCAAGGATCTGATAAAGTAAGCAAAAAAGGATAGGAAATTGTTATAATATATAAAAGGCTATAAAGAAAAATAGCCCTTGCTACATTTATTAAAGAGGAGACTGAGTTCTCCAAGACCAACTTGACATTTTAACAGATAATATAATACTAATATTTTTTCCAGTTCTATTTTCATGAGTTGTTTTTTCTTATGAATAAAGCCATCAAAATGCAGTTTTGCCAGTTTTAACATTTTTCAGTGCTTCTTTTCAGTCTTGTTATTTGCAGTAATTATAAACCAACACAAGTGAATTTTACAAAATTCCTAGTTTTCTGTGGGTATTCAGATTATGTTTTCACTATCTTCTTTTACATTCTAGAAAAGCCAGATTAAGAAAACATTCTTTCCTTTGATAAATAAAATGCATCTTACTACCTTGCATAGACAACCTATTTCTCTACTACTTCTCCTCCTAATATAGTTTAATCACCTATATTAATTATAATTTTTAACTCGAATAACTTCTATTTCTCAGAAAGAACTGAGAGGTAGGTAATCAAGAAAGACCTGTCACATGCCAGGATTTTAACAGACTAGCAAAGTTCATAAGCACATACAATTTGACCCCCTGCAGCCATAAATATCCATTTTACACCCTCTTACAGAGGCAAATGTAAACACATTCATTAATACAACCCAAGGTTAAAAACACTCCACAAATATAAAAATGGGGAGCAAAAATGCAAACCCTGCTTTGAACTAATGGTTCAATATATTACACTTAGAAATATCCAAGTATTTGAAGATTATCTGCTAAATAGCTCAATGTAGTATTTGTCCAGGGTCTTAATGCTAACTAAAGATCTTTGAAATTAGATTTAAATTGATGTAGTAAAAACATATATCCATTGTTATAAAATATTTGGATGACAATTCAATTTAGTTAAACACAATTTTCTATTTTTCATATCATAGATTATATATGGGAGTAATGGTAACCTATCTGGTCAATAAGTTAGTATTAGAAGTTTAGGAAATTTTATATTAATTCATCTCCTTTTTGTTATATACAAATTGATTGCTGGGATTTTAATTGGAATTGTTTTGAATCTATAGATCAAGTTGGAAAGAATTGATGTCTTAACAATATTGAGTCTTCCAACCATGAAAATAGAATATCTCTCCATTTATTTAAATCTTTAATATCTTTTATCAGAATTCTATAGTTTTCTGCATATAAATCTTGTAATATTTTGTTAGATTTATACCTAAATATTTCATTTTTTTGGTGCTATTTTAAGTGGTATTGTGTTTTCCATTTCAATCTCCAATTTTCATTGCTGGTATACGATAGCAGTTGATTTTTTTGCATATTAAACTTGTATCATGTAGTCTTGCTATAATTATTAGTTCAAGGAATTTTTTGTTCAATTTTCTGGGATTTGTACATAATAAATCATGTCATCTACAAATAAAGACCGTTTTATTACTTCCTTCTTTGACTCTCCCAATCCATCTTTTATTTTCTTTTATGGTCTTACTACACTAGCTAGGATTTCCATCATGATATTTTATAGGAGTGGTGAGAGGGGACATACTTCTCTTGTCTCTGTCTTAGGAGGAAAGCGTCCAGTCCTTCATCATTAAGCATTATGTTTTTTGTAGATGTAATTTATCAGGTTTGGGAAGTTTCCCTCTATCCCTAGTTTCCTAAGTTTGTATCATTATGGATAATGTATTTTGTCAAATGCTTTTTTTCCATCAATTAATATCATCATATGACCCTTCTTCTTTGGCCTGTTGATATGGTGGATTACATTTGTTGATTTCCAAATGTTGAATCAGTCTTGCAAACCTGGAATAAATCCCACTAGGTTATGGTGTATAATTGTGTTTATACCTTGCTAGATTTTATTTGGTAATATTTTGAGAGTTTTTGCATCTATGTTCATAAGACATAGTTCTGTAATTTCCCTTTCTCCTAATATATTTATCTAGTTTTGTAATTCAAATGAGTCTGGCCTCATAGGATGTTAGGAAGTGTTAGGAAGACTTGTGATTTGGTATCATTTATTCCTTAAATGTTTGGAAGAATTCACCAATGATATATGGGTCTGGTGCTGTCTTTTTGGAAGGTTGTTAATTATTGATTAGATTTCATTAATACAGGCCTACTATATTAATAAAAAATAAAATTTTTTATTTCTCCTTTTATGAGTCTTGACTATTTCTGTGTTTCAAAGAATTGGTCCATTTCATCTAGGTATCAAATTTGTGGGCATAGATTTGTTCATAGTATTCCTATGTTATTCTTTTAATGTCCATATGATCCATAGTGCTGGCCCCTCCATTTATTATACTGGTAAATTACATCTTTTCATTTTTAAGTAGTTAGCGTGGCTAGAGTCTTGCCAATTTTATTGATATTTTCAATGTACCAGCTTTCAGTTTGGTTGATTTCTTTCTATTTTTCCCCTTTATTTTTAGTTTAATTCATTCTGCTATAAGTTGTATTATTTCTTTCCTTCTCCTTGCTCTAAGCTTAAATTGCTCTTCTTTCTCTAACTTCTTGGAGTAAAATGTTAGATTATTGATAGTTCTTTTATATGTCTATCTAATGCTACAGATTTCCCATTAAGACCTATGTTAGCTGCATCCCACAAGTTTTGATAAATTGTATTTTCATTTTTACTTAGTTTAAAATATTTGTAATTTCCACAGCTAACATTATACTTAACAGCGAGAAGCTGAAAGCTTTTCCTTTAAGATCAGGAACAAGACAAGGATGCCCACTCTCCCCACTTTTATTCAACATAGTTCTGGAGGTCCTAGCCACGGCAATCAGACAACACAAAGAAACAAAAGGCATCCAGATTGGCAAGGAAGAACTCAAACTGTCCCGGTTTGCAGATGACATGATATTGTACATAAAAAACCCTTAAGAATCCACTCCAAAACTACTACATCTGATATCTGAATTCAGCAAAGTTGTGGGATACAAAATTAATACACAGAAATCTGTTGCATTCCTATACACTAACGGTGAACTAGAAGCAAGAGAAATCAGGAAAACAATTCCATTCACAATCGCATCCAAAAGAATAAAATATCTAGGAATAAACCTAACCAAGGAAGTGAAAGACCTATACCCTGAAAACTACAAGACACTCTTAAGAGAAATTAAAGAGGACAGTAATAAATGGAAATTCATCCCATGCTCTTGGCTAGGAAGAATTAATATTGTCAAAATGGCCATCCTGCCTAAAGCAATCTATGGATTCAATGTGATCCCTATCAAAATACCTACAGCATTCTTCACTGAACTAGAGCAAATATTTCTAAAATTCATATGGAACCACAAAAGACCCCAAATATCTAAAGCAATCCTGAGAAGGAAGAATAAACAGGGGGAATTACATTCCCTGACTTCAAGCTCTACTACAAAGCTACAGTAATCAAGACAATTTGGTACTGGCACAAGAACAGACCCATAGACCAGTGGAACAGAATAGAGAGCCCGGATATAAACCCAATCATATATGGTGAAGTAATATATGATAAAGGAGCCATGGATATACAGTGGGGAAATGACAGCCTCTTCAACAGCTGGGGTTGGCAAAACTGGACAGCTACATGTAAGAGAATGTAACCGGAACACTGTCTAACCCCATACACAAAAGTAAACTCAAAATGAATCAAAGACCTGAATGTAAGTCATGAAACCATAAAACTCTTAGAAAAAAATATAGGCAAAAATCTCTTGGACATAAACATGAGCAACTTCTTCATGAACATATCTCCCCGGGCAAGGGAAAGAAGAGCAAAAATGAACAAATGGGACTATATCAAGCTGAAAAGCTTCTGTACAGCAAAGGACACCATCAGTAGAACAAAAAGACATCCTACAGTATGGAAGAATATATTCATAAATGACATATGCAATAAGGGGTAGACATCCAAATTTATATAAAGAGCTCACGCACCTCAACAAACAAAAAGGAAATAAGCCAGTTAAAAAATGGGCAGAGGAGCTGAACAGACACTTCTCCAAAGAAGAAATTCAGATGGCCAACAGGCACATGAAAAGATGCACCACATCACTAGTCATCAGAGAAATGCAAATTAAAACCACAATGAGATATTACCGCACAGCAGTTAGGATGGCCTCCATCCAAAACACAAACAACAACAAATGTTGGCGAGAATGTGGAGAAATGGGAACCCTCCTACACTGCTGGTGGGAATGTAAATTAGTACAACCATTGTGAAAAGCAGTATGGAGGTTCCTCAAAAAACTCAAAATAAATATACCATTTGACCCAGGAATTCTACTCCTAGGAATTTACCCTAAGAATGCAGCAGCCCCGTTTGAAAAAGACATGTGCACCCCTATGTTTATCGCAGCATTATTTACAATAGCCAAGAAATGGAAGCAACCTAAGTGTCCATCAGTAGATAAATGGATAAAGAAGAGGTGGTATATATACACAATGGAATATTATTCAGCCATAGGAAGAAAACAAATCCTTCCATTTGCAACAACATGGATGGAACTAGAGGGTATTATGCTTACTGAAATTAGCCAGGTGGAGAAAGACAAGTATCAGATGATTTCACTCATCTGTGGAGTATAAGAACAAAGCAAAAACTGAAGGAACAAAACAGCAGCAGACTCACAGAACCCGAGAATGGACTAACAGTTACCAAACGGAATGGGACTGGGTAAGAGGGGTGGGAAGGGAGGTGTAAGGGGGAAAAAGGGTCATTACAATTAGCACACATAATGTAGCGGGGGTGAGGGTTGGGTGGGGGGCTATGGGGAAGGCAGTATAACACAGAGAAGACTAGTGATTCTATAGCATCCTACTACACTGATGGACAGTGACTGTAATGGGGTATGTGGTGGGACTTGATAATAGGGGGAGTCTAGTAACCATAATGTTGCTCATGTAATTGTATATTAATAATAGCAAAATTAAAAAAAACAAATATATATATATTTGTAATTTATCTCAGAACTTCTTTGATCGATATGTATGACCCATGTGCTATAGAAATATGTTGTTTAATTCCAAATATGTGGGAATTTTCCAGGTATCTTTCTGTTACTCATTTCTAGCATAATTCCATTGTGTCAGAGAACACACTTTGTATGACTTCTTAACATTTTGTTAACATATCTTTTATATCCCAGAATGTGATCCATCTTGGCGAATGTGCCATGGAAGCTTGCGAAGAATGCTGCATTTGCTGTTGTTCTTTCTCCAGTGCTCTTCCTTTCTCTATATAGATCCAACTTTTTGACCTATATTATTTTCCTTCTTCCTGAAGAAATTCTTTTAACATTTCTTGCTGGGCAGGTTGAGTGGTGATAAATTCCCCTGTTTTTGTTTGTCTGAGAAAATCTTGATATGTCCTTTATTTTTGAAGGATGATTTTGGCGCACAAAGAATTCCAAGCTGTCAGTTTTTTGTGTTTTATTTAACCCTAAAGATTTCAGTCTACTTCTTGCTTACATGATGAGAAATCTGCTATAATTCTTATTCTTGTTCCTCTTTAGGTAACAGGTTTTTTCCCTCTGATTTCTTTCAAGATTCTCTCTATGTCTTTAGTATTCTGCAGTTTGAATATGATATGCCTTTGTGTAGAGGTTCAAGACAACTGTATAATCCTCTCTGAGCTTCCTGCATATGTGGTTTGGTGTCTGTCATTAATTTTGAAACTTCTTAATCATTATCACATCAAATATTTTTCTGTTCTGTTCTCTCTTTTCCTCTGGTATTCCAATTATGCATATTTTCCATATTTTGTTATTGTTCCACAGTTCTTAGGTGCTCTATTTTGATTTATTATTATTATTAATAATATTTTCTTTTACATGCAGTTATGCAAGTTCCATTGAATTATCTTTAAGCTCACTGATTCTTCCCTTGGCTGTTGTCCAGTCTATAGAGGAGCCCATCAGAAGCAGTATTTGTTTCTGTTACACTGTTTTGATTTCTAGTATTTCCTTTTGACCCTTTTTTAGTTTCATTTCTCTCTACTTATGCATCTGCTCTTTTATGTTGTGTACCTTTTCCATTAGAGACATTAATATGTTCATCATAGTTATTTTAAATTCCCTGTCATATAAATCCACAATCAGTGTCATATTGAAGTCTGGTTCTGATACTTGCTTTGTCTGTTCAGATTGTTTTTCCCCATTGATTATTAAGATTGTTTTGCAGTTCCAGCTTATATAGTTATTTTTATGGTTCTGCTCTACCATGCAAAGTGTGTGCATGTGTGTGTGTGTGTTAGAATTCTGGTCAAATAATGAAGCACTTACCCTAGGAGGTCCCGGGTTAATGTTTTCACTTTGCTTTGATGTACCATATAACATAAAGCCATTTAACATATACCTTTAAATTTGCTATTATCTTTTAGCTTCTCTTTGATTTAGTTGTGAAGTCTTCCTTCCTTGGTCTCATACTGTTCCTGAGCTAGGATTCCTTTTATGAAATTTTCTGCCTTAACAAAACTTCCCTGTGATTGCATTATGAAGAAATTTGGAAATAGAAGAAATTCCTTGAACACTTTGAAGTTGAATTTCAGTTGTTTTCCTGATTTTTTTAGAATCATGTGGTAATTCCCTGGAGTTTTTCTTAATGATTATTAAAATCATAATCATTGTAACAATTGCTTCTAACATTTACTGAACATTTAGTTGGTGTCAGCTTCTTCACAGAGCACTTCATATAAATTATGAGAGAATATAATGAGAAATAATTATAAGAAATGATATAATTTTCTTCTACTCAACAAATGTAATAACTTAAAATTTGAATACATCCTGAAGGAAAAAAACAGTCCTTTGCACATCAATATTGTTGATGTAATTATATCTTAGACTTTTTCCTAGCTGAGGCAAGGGCCTAACAGAGGGTAGGGAAGGATCTTTTTAAGATCCAGGCACTTCTTGCCAGGTGGCTCCAAGGGCATGAGACTTGCCCTCCAAAGAAGAGCTACAGGTGATGGCCACTGAAAGTACCAGTGGGATCTAAAATTAGATTATACTTAGCAACAACACACTTGGTAACTTGGCGGTATAATATAAAAACTTAAACATGGCCCTAGTTTAGAAAAGGAACAAGCCTATTGCCTGGAGATACTGGTAATGCATGATAATTATACTTTCCAAATCCTCCCATAGAAAACTCAATGAGCTGTATTTACTTCTTTCTGGTGTTATAAAAATTATGTATCCTTTTATGTGCAGAGACAGTTCCTTGGGGATGAAGAGTTATGCATGCTCATTAACAGAAGAATATGTGCCACAGCAGGTACTGCATGCTAAACCCAAGACTTATGACCCTATTGTCCACATGAGTGGCAAGCATAACTTCTTCATTGTGGTGGTGAATGAGCGGCTGAAGAGATAACGATGATAATGAAAGAGGATAATTTAAATGTTCTTGCTCCATACTTAGGTAAAATATTCAGATACATTTCAAATTAACCATGCTTCTTCAAAGGAGGTTGGAACCCAAGTGTGATTAAAACATTACTTTTTTGCTTAATTTCCTGTGTTTTGAAATGGAAGATAACTTTGGAATTCTGTCTTAGACTTGGCAAAGCACTTTGTCCTGGCTGTGAACCTTGAGAACTGGTTTTAAGTCTTTTCATCTAAAAAGACTTTAGATTATTCTCATTGGTCTTTCTAGACTGACTTTCCCGGACTCTGTTGGAGAGTATATTAGCATAATCTTTGCCTAAAGATTTCTACTTAGTCAACTGTTCCCTATAGTCCTTTTCAGTTTAGAAGAATGAAGTGGTGGGACAGATGCGGTCACTTTGATGTTGTAATCCTCATGATAATTATTCTTTTCAAGAATTCAGATCCTTTGTGTCATTTGCTATTATCATCAATGTATATGTTGTGTGTAGGCCTGATTCATAAGAATTTTCATGAAAATTAGGCCATTGGTTATAAATACACCAAAAGATCTCAAGTGAGCGAAAAATAATTTGTGAAGAAAAAAATAATTTAGGGAAAGCAAGAACTCTCAGAATGTCATTAGGAAACCTAGTCAACAAAGAGAAATGTAAATTATTACATGTATCATTTAAAAGAAATAAGATGTATGTAAATGTAGGCTTCAAAATTAAGTTAAATAAATTACAAGAGATTTTGTAATAGTATATTGTCTTAGATTAGGTTCCTTAAGAGGCAGAACTCATGTGCTGCAGCTGCCAGGGAAACCTTACAGGAACAGGGAAAGCAAGACCTGGTAGGAGGAAGCTGAGGGGGGTGGGGGTAGCCATCTCAGAACCTTCCAGAGGATAGGCATTGGCCTAATCTTATAGAAGAACTCCAAAATATAAATGATTTTATATGTGTTGAAGCTTCATACTCCCTTACCTCCTAATCACTGGCTGACATCACTGGGTATGTGGGAACATCACTGACGCTCAGGCCCTTCCCACTTTCTACACCTGCAGCAAGTGACTCCACCGCCTGAGAATTGTCTTCTGAAGAGCTGCAGGCTGGTCTGGCCATCAGAGCACCAGATTGCAAATTCAGGAGTGGGGTATGAAAGGAAAAAGGGATTGATGAAAGGCAAAGACGGGATGCGAAATCAACAGTCCAAGCAGGTTTATTGCCAAACCTGAGAAGGACCCCTCTGTTCTGGCCAGCAGAGCAAAGGAAAAGGGGTCTCTTTTACAATAGCCAAGAAAAAACAGGCCAAGGGGCTTTGATGGGTTCTTTGATGGGAGGGGTCAGGGAAAAGGTGGGCTTGTGGCTTGCTGACGTGTCCTCTGGAGAATGCTTGTAGCCTAAGTAGAATTGAAACCTAGGTCTCTGATATGGTGGGTCAGCTTATTCAAAAAGGCGGTACTCCTGTCCAGATTCTATCAGGGTATATACAGAGATGGGAAAAAGGGATGGAGGAGGTGGTTCGACATTTCTGCTATAAGATGATGGCTGTGTTTCTTAAGAGTAATACGAAAAAA
The DNA here is from genome assembly GCA_032199065.1 of Smutsia gigantea. Lineage (NCBI taxonomy): Eukaryota > Metazoa > Chordata > Mammalia > Pholidota > Manidae > Smutsia > Smutsia gigantea. The sequence continues at coordinate 63,244 of JAVSCE010004498.1, forward strand.
ATATATAAAAATTCAATGAGGATATTTCAAATCTGTATAATTTCTCAGGTTAAGGAAACAAATCAAAACAGCCATATTAGGAATCCTTGTGTGTTGCTTTGTTCTTAATCATCTAACAAACAAAACCCACTACTTATTGAGCATCTTCTGTAGGTCAGGAACTGTATCAGATGCTGTAATCACATTAACTCTTTGATCCTCAGGGTGGGATTATGGGTATTATTTCCCCCATTTTAGAGAGGGCAGGGACCCAGCCAGACATAGGTATGCCAAAAATGATTGTCAAATGAGAAATAAATGAATATGCCACACTGATTCAAGCATAGGCTGGCTGTATACTTTAGTCCCTTTATCCCATTAAAATACAGCTTGTAAGTAAGTGGGCACTCCAGACACAACTGTTTGTCTGTCTGACTCTAAAGCCCCCGGTGTTTTAATTTGTTCTTGTATACTGACTTTCCAAAAGAAAATTGTTGTTAAATACTTTTAATCTCTATTTCCCAAGTCATGATGGTAACTCCCTGCATTTGTGCAGTGCACACAGACCACGCAGCCTTTCACTTCCATTATCACATTTAGTCTTCCCCACTTCCCGTCAGGTAGGACACCCTTTTTACAAATTAGGCAGCTGTTGTTCAGAAAGGTCGTGTAACTTACTCAAGGTCGTGGAGACAGAAAACAGTAGGGCCAATGCCAAAGCCAGCTCTCCTGACACTGAGTCTAGTGCTCTTTCCAAAATAGGAAGTTGTTTTGGTTATATACTTTACGTTGTAAGTTTCCTTGTGGGATTCCAAGTATTTTGCAGAACTTGGATCATTACAGGGTCATAAGTCAATACATATTTTCTAAGCTGATTTCTATGAAATTGCATTAAAACGAAGGGCATTCTGATCCCTCAAGGTACATATTCAGTTGTCTATAGTTTCTCAGATACATGTAGCTTTATGGGGATGGCCTCTGGTTCATTTGAAATTATCTCTGAAACAACTTTGCTGACTCGAAGATGAAGAGGGAATAAGAGAAGCAACTGAGCTTTTTTGTTTTCCTTTTAAAGATCAGAGGGTGAAAGGTTTCTTATTGTGCATACTTGTTGCATAGAAGGAATATATTTTTCCTTTAGTTTCATCAAGAAGGCAACACCTTAATTAAACTCCAGTGGGCCAGCTTAATTAAAAAATGTCAGTTAGATCCTCATAAGGGGACCAGATACCCATGCAACATACCGTCTGCTTCCTTTGTGATTATGCAGAAATCTTTGACTCCACACCCACCAGGACATTGCTTAGTGGCGGTCGGCAGAGTTTAGAGTTTCTGAAGGCAGAGCAGGCCTTTGGTGGGCCAGTGAGAAGTCAGAGGTGCAGTGAAGATACATGAAGTAGATCATGAGCATTTAGAGACTTTCTTCTCTATCACTGTACTAAGGGATTCATAGTCACATTTTCTGTTCTCATCACCAAGAAGCTATATAAGAAGTTAGTCACTCTGTCCCTGCGCCACTTCCTTACTCTTGTCCTCTCTCTCTGCTTTTCTTTCAGTTTCTCTGTTTCCCTGATCTGGCAGGCTTAGACTCTGCCATTTTGTATATATCTGAAAATCTTTTAGTACCTACTTCAGCCTAAACCAGAGACTCCCATCAGCAAGGAAGCTTCCTCCCTAAACCCCAGGGCAAGAGGGTGATGAGGGGCTTCAGGGTCACAGTGTGGTGAGGGTCCCTCTTCTAGGTGCTCTAAACACATTATCTCATTTCACACCTGTTCAATTCTTACCTCACAGATGGGGAAAATGGAGGCTTAGAGAAATTCAGTGATTTCCCCAAAATGATCCAACATTTAGAGAAGCTAGGAATGACCTGAAAAGCATCCAAGCAGACTTGCTTTTCAGCCATCTATCCTTTTTATTTATGGAAGTGGCTTTATTGTTTTAACCTGATTATATAAATACTCATACTTATTTTGAAAATGTAATATATCAGAATTATATGCAGTTTTTTTCATTGAGGACCTTTTAAAAAAAACTTCCTTTTGTTATCAGCTAACCTTCCATCCCCTATCTCCTACCTGCCTCTCCTCCAGTACCTGCCATGATCATATCAAAAAGCTGTTACATAACCTTTCAAACCTTTCTTCAAGAATGTATAATCAAATGAACCCACATGTGTACATACACGTGTGAATAAGGGTTGTGCTATCATTTTCGGTTTTTTTTAAATGTGTTCTTTGCAGCTTACTTTTCATTAGAAAATGCTTCATGGAAAAATTTCCTGGTCAACTGGTATGGCTCTAACACATTCTCATAAAGGCAGGTATGTAATATTCCATAGTGTGGATGGTCCATAATTTTTCTTTGTTTCAGTTTTTTTGTTTTTTCTTTTCTTCTTTTTTTTTTGCCCCAAGAAACAATTCTGCACTAAATACCTTTGATCACATGTGACTTCATTATTTTTATGGGATAGATTTCCTAGAGGTGAGGTTTTTGGGTTGAAGATGATGTGCATGTTTTATTAATGCCTATCTCCAGACCGCCCAAGCAGTTCCTAGGACGTGGTCATACCTTTTATCAGAAACCCATCAGACATACATAAGAATGGATATGTATGTTCCCCCCTAAAAACTGACTTTCACAAATCCAGACTACCCCTTCTCAAATGTGTTAGCAACATTTCAGCCTAGGATTAGGTACATACTGGAATCCACAGGATCAAATTGAAAACAAATTGACAGGCATAGGTTATTTTCTTGTGTATGCCCCTACTGAATTTCTGGGTTACTTAAAACTCACTAGAGTCCTACAGATTTCCTTACTGAGCATTTGGATAGCAAATTGTCGCATAGCAAATCAATTTGGATATGTATTTATACAAACTCTCCCTGTGATGTATGGTTATAGAATTATAGGAATTTGGGGCTTGAATTGTTACACTGATGGTTCCTCCATACACCCTATAGAACCCTCTGTGAATCATGTCTTAGGGGATATGCCTTTGAAGCATACCACAATGTTATCTCATTTAGTGCTTTGCTGAAGGCCCATTTCCAAAATGTTTTTCAAAATGTTCAAATTTTTAAAAAGAATGAGACATTTATTTAAATTTACTTTAAAGACCACTGATTCAGGGCTAATGATTATATAGTTTATTAATCCAATGTATTTAGCAGGAAAAAAAGCCAGCTACAATTCACTTACAATTGAGATTTTACTCTATTTTAACGTTATTTTAATGAGCTACAGATTTGAATGTGGGCTTTGTTCATCTGTTGCTTCCGCTCAATTGCAATTTCACCCTAAGAAGACACAAGACAGATTGATCAGGCTTCCAGTCATTGTGAGGCTTAAATGAAGTGAACAGGGCCTTATGTTTCTGAACCAAATGAGAGGATTAAGGCAAAAAGAAAAGGCAAAAAAATTTTTAAGTTCCTCCTTCTCCCCCCAAAATTACTCTATAATCCTTTAAATCATCTGTTTGCTAGTCTTAAATTTGCTACTACAGTACCCCAGTTTTTTTAGGAGAACATCAGAGGATGACATTATAGAAATGGAAATTGCAAACATCACACAACTCTTGGTATGTGTAAATGTAAGGGGAAAGCTACTGTCCCATCTCCTTTTTTGACACATTACAATTTCAGTGCAAAAGCATTTTAATTACATTAGATTTTCTTTAATGGGTAATGTCCTTATGTCCAAAAATACAAAGCTATTTATCATCTAAATACTCTGTTAAAAATTGTTCCATATATATATGATTTATTTAAGTGAAAATAAAATTTAAAAATAATTTTTGTAGTTAATGTTTATAGTTGTACTTTCAACAATGGGTATGTATTAGGGGCATTTCTCTGATGGGCCGTATGAAGTCTCGCAAGCACACAGAGGACAGGTTTTGGTACTCTTGTTTTCAGTGTACATGGGTGGCCTAGAGAAGCAAGAACTTCCAACAGGCAGTTTTCCATTGCACTTACATACTAGCTATGCTGCTTAATATGAAAAAGGAACTTCACATCCAGAAAACAGAACTTACAAAGTGGTCTTAAAGAAGCTATTATGACAGCTTTGGCCAGCCTCATTCATAAAGAATTAATTAGAATTAATCATAGTTCTGAACTTCCATGATTCAATCTTCTGATAATGAGCATGGTATGCCTCCATTATGTTACTTTTTTTAATCATAAAATGCTTTATATGCAATGCAAACATCTATCAATAATCATATTTTGATAAACTATGATTTGATGGAGTAATCCAGATTCTGTTGACTAATTTAAATAATATAATAAATGAAAACATTTGCAGTAGATATTACAATATGAACTATTATTTTGTATATTAGATATACTCCAGGACAGGTGTAATGTGTATTTTTAAAACTTCAGATTTCCATAGGAGAGCTCACTACTGAAAAATTCCTATTGCTAATGCTATGCATTAAAAATATTAATCCTAAAATCATCCTTCACCTACATTCATATGCTGGTCTTGTAAAGTGAGAGAGACCTATTTTAGTTTTCCTTGAGAGCTTGTTGCTTATATTAATTTGTTTCTTTCATATTAATGATAGATGTGGTAAGACTAAAAACTATATAAAGTAAAATATAGAAACTAAGTTAAAAAAAAAAGTACAAAGACACTGTCTATGTGAGTCTGGCTCTGGAAAGGCACAGAATTCCCTCAGAGCTGTTGTCCAACAGCCGGGGCAGGTGTTTATCTTGGACTTGAGCTAGCTGTGTAACTTGCTGAATGACAGCGTTGTTTGTGATTTAATTGAAAGTGGGCTTTGTTTTGTTGTTTGTTAGTTAAAATGAATGTTGACATTTTAGTGCATGCCCTATTAAAAAGAACACAAGCATAAAACCAAAATAGGCAAGAAAGTTGAGATTGCCTTTACAGGTAAAGAACTGAGTAAGAATCAAGTGTTTTTTTCAATGGTTTTTCGTTTGTGGTTACATTGTAATATTTTAGATTTTGATCCTGTTTTGTTTTTGAAAATAGATTTTTGTTTAAAGAAAGAAATGTTTTATTTATATATTTAATTTCCTATAAAATTTTACATAAAGAAAAAACTTATTTGAAGCACTTTATACATATATTAAATTCAAAATACAATTGAATCAAAATATAATTGAAAGACTTTAATCAAACTCTGATGAAAAATTTTGCCAAAACATTTGTTACACAGAGGCCATTATGCCAGTTATTAATTATGATAAAATTAAAAGTGCATTTAAATGTAGTTTTATAATGACATAATTTAAAAGAATATATTTTATCACAAGAGATTTACATTTGTTTAACTAATATGTCTTTTTAAAATATGCACATGCCATACATTTTGGCCTCAGACAAAGATTCATGAATTAAAATTACATAATGACATACAACCAACCTTAAGGAGCTTAGTTTCCTTTTGATGGCATGTGTGTACAGCGATTGTGTGATGTTTTTGCATTGCTTTGAGCATTAATGTTTTCTCTGAATATTCTGTGTATCTAACCAAGATTGTGGTTCATTTCACTTAATGGTCATTCACGTAAAATTAAAGCTTTGAGAATATTATTTGCTTCAGCTAATACCAGTTATATTACTCTTTTATAGGATGGCTGATATTTTCACAGAACAGATTTCCCAGTCTCTTGACTTTTTGATTTTATAGTACTGTTTCTTTCACTGAAAACACGCTCATAGTAAGTTCAAGGTGAAATTTTCAGGCTCAAAGCTGTAAGTCAGTTTTCATGTAAACAATTGGCAACAACCATCTCTGACATCATCCTTTTATTCATTCAGCTTTGCATTCTGTTATGTAAATCACCATACCTATGTGTTTTTAAAAATCACTCTTCCTAATGGGCACATTAAAAAATCCTTAGGTATTTAATACTTTTTCTTCAAATACACATAAAGTGGGTGTATTACGCCTGAGATTAAAGGCCAGTAAGGCAGACAAAAGGGACACCATTGCAAATTAAACCATAAAGTTCTCAAGTATTATTAAGAGGTTCACAGATACTATGTTCCAATCAGGCTCAATAAGGGCTGAATTCCTATTATGTTTCTAAAGCCTCCAAAAAGACATGGGAAGGGACTCAAGAGTTAAAGTCACCTAATAGAAAGCACTGAGGCCAAGAGCACATGAATGTATGACTGGGTAATGGGCCTTTCATCTTTGAACTAAAACAGTTCAGTTCAGTTGGAACTGAAGTTTCCCCCTTTGAGAAAGTTTATTTTAATGAGTTTCCATTTTATGCGTGGGCTGCTCTTTAATCCAGGCTGTTCCATTGAAATCTTACCCAATGAAGATGCAAGACAGATTGTCCAAGCTTGCGGCTATTGTTAGAGGTTGATGAAGTGTATGGGCCCTTATGGTTGATAACAGAAGTAGACGGTCAAAGCCAATAAATAAAACTTTAACTCTGATTGTTGGGTGCTTTATGCTGAAAAGGTTGCCATTAGCATGGATCCTTGGTTTTGAAGGACTTGTGAACCTAAAGGCAGCTTGTAGCTCTGTCACACAAACTAAGTCACTTAGACAAGCAGCAGTCTGTCCTAGCTGGTCAACTCAGTGTGGCTTTTAAAATTCTAGGCTTCTTTTTAGAAATCAGCACTGTTAATATCTTGACAGATGATTAATTTAACAATGCGTGGATTGGCTGCAATAGTGATTTATCACAAAACTGGCTTAAGGAGGTCGTTTGTGCTTTGCTTTGTGATGTCTTAATGTAAATTTAAGAATTAACAGTTTAGTATATTTTGAGTGGTTGATACATGAGCATCTGGGGAAGGAGGATCTTTTACAAGCAGTGTTAAACATGGAACCATCTCAGGCGTCATACATATTGGATGCCCATTCAAATGACATTTATATGCTCTCTCCAAATTTTTATCTTTCTAAATCCCATTTCATCTAATTTTTTGGGTGATGGATATGGTCAGTCACATACCCATAGTTGTCCTAAAACCTACCAAAACTATGTATCAAGAGTGGGTGTTCCTTAAACATCTGCCCCAGTAACATCAAAATTATAAAACACTAATTAGCACTTTAGGAATTAGTGCATCCCATAACTATTTAAATCATGACCATTGTAGCTCAACAGAGGGAACCTGGTTGACCTTGAAGGAGAGACCCCACCCATTACTGCCTGGCCACTGGAATGTTTGTTAGGCCCTTGAAGCATTCTACCTCATATTCACCTTTCCACTTCCCTCAGGAAGATCAACCTCTAAGATTTTTGAGGCAGGGACACAAATGACAGCTGTTAACCTACGTCCCGCATTTGCCATAATGCAAGGGACCCTACTCGTCTAGAATGGACCACTCTGCCCACATGAAGCTCTATCAAACTTGCCACCAACGCAAATGACACCATTGGCTAACTTCAGACCTAGCTGTGAACCTAGTATCTACATTATGGAAAATATGGAGGCAGGATCCTGGAATTGTGGCAGAATGGGATAGTCTCTCCTCCTCTTCTCTGTATTTTCTACTAAAATCTGTAAAGTGAGTAAAGTGACTAGCAAGGGTAACAATGAGAGAAGTCAGAGACAATGAGAAAACAAAGAAAGTGGGTTAAGAAGCCTCATGTGGAGAGGGAAACAAGTGTTGTTTCTCATTTATGTAAATTATCCAATGGGTGTCCTTTCATGTCTTTTTTCCCTTTTGAAGAACACAGTATACAGTTTATGACCATGTTCACAGTGATTTCTCATCTCTTTCTCAATAAGATTATAGTTATTTTAGTCTCTTAATATATTTCGGTGGTGTCAGACTTTTTAAAAAAATCATCAAAAATTTTTCCAGCATTTTTCTCTTACAGAAAGGAAAATTTAGGTATTAAGATGTCACTGTGTTTTTAATAACAGACTTCTTAGAGTAACACAAATCGTAATTTCTACCAAATTTTAAGGTAGGCATGCTGGAAAACAATTGGTTGTAGGCCATGGGATCCATCAGGGTCTTAGATCTTTTATCAAAGTTCCCTAGGCCTTTATTCTTAGATTTTGTTGTTTAATGGTTTGAATTCCCAAATAAGGATCATGATTGTGGGCAGCTTTATTCATACACAGAGAGAGAGGATTCTACATCTTTCTGCAAGACATGTCCTCTTCTCTCTGCATCATTAGATTAAATATTTGTTTATAATGTGATTAACTGTTGAGTTTATCCTGTTGATAATTCTTAAACCTTTAAAAATCTCATCATCATGGTATGCAGCAGTTTGTTCTGAGAGTAGAGTGTTGAGGACATCAGTTTCATACGGTATGTGGCACAGAACCAGAAATGGGACACAGTCATGTCCAGATCTGTCTGTCACTGAAGAATGACCTTAGACATCCTGATCAATTCGGACAAGTCACTGACAGTTTACAGGGGAAGCACATGGGTGACAAAGGACAAGCAAAGGCTACGTGTGTCAAAAGAACCCTGCAATTCCCACTAGAAGGAGTCAAGTTGCTGACAACTCTGATATTTGGGTGCTCTTGGTTTTCTTTTTAAATATGTCTTCGGAAAATCACAAGTGTTCATTCTTCCAGATACAGTTTTTTCCTACTGACTTAGTCAATGGCTACATGGCAGGTCACACTGATTTGAATACTAACATGGTTTTGGTCTTTCTGTCAGTTTGCTTATGAAGTTGCACACATTTATTGACATAATTCTGGATTCTGGGTAATAAGGGGTAAATTGCTATTATTTATAAAAACTGTAATTGAATTGAGTTATTTTAAAATCATGTTTAGCATAAAATGGGCTCTTCTGGCTCATGTTTGAGTCTTTAAATGTTCATGTCTGTCCCTTGCACCGATGGAACGGAGGCTATACAGCATAGTGGATAAGAGATTGGATTCTGACACCAGACCTCATGGTTTGAGTTCTGGATCCACCTAAGAGTTGGGCTACATTTAGCATACCACTTAATATTTCTGGAAGTCAATGTCCTTATCTGAAAAATGGGGATAAGAGCTTCTACCTCCTCAGTTTGTGACGGTTATGTGGGTTACTACCCACGAAGTTTTTAGGTCAGGATTCACAATATGGGAGGTGCCATATATGTGCTTGCAATTATTGTTGTTATGTTGCTGAATTTTTATATATCTAATATGTAATTTCTATGAGTTAACATAGAAAAGATCCATAAGTTTAAAATTTTGGTCAAATTTGGGAAAATTTGGCTATTATTCCTTGTAAATGTTTTTGTGTCCCTCTCTTTCTCCTCTCTTGCTTTAATTCCAATTACTTGTATTGCTCAGGCTGCTTTATATTGTCCCACAGGCCATTGCAACCCTTTTATTTCTTTTAAGTCATTTCTCTCTTTTTTTCTTCCTTTTGGATAGTTTCTATTGCTATTTTTTCAAGTAGACTGATCTTTCCTTCTACAGTATCTAATCTGATCTGCTGTTGATCTCTTACAGTGCAGGGTCTTTACAGAAATTTTGTTTTTCATCTCTAAAATTTTCTTTTTTGAGGAGTATCTCCTGTTTTTTTCTTCAATTTCATAGTTTCTTCTACATTCTTGAACAAATTGAGCACATCTATTTTTGCCATTCTAACAGCTTTGTTTGCCAGTTGTATCCCTTTGCTCTCATTTTTTGGGCCAGCTTTTATTGATTGATTTTTTTACTACATTTTCCTGCTTCTCTGTATGCCTGATATTTTTTATTGCATTCTGGACATCAAGTTAAGCTTCTTGGTAAACAGTGTGATGAATTCAAAACTTGCTTTTAAACTTTGTAAGGTTGGGTCCTGAAACAGATCATTTGACAAGTCTCATACAATACACTAACAATTTTTTTGGGGTGGTACTACTTATTAACTTATTAATGAGCTCATTTTATCCATACATCCAACTAATATTTTATTGAATTTCGCTGATATGATGTGGTAGAGTAACAGTGAATCAGAACTCTTAAGGCACTTACAGTTTGGGAGAGGAGCTCAGCGTAGACATGAAATGCTATTGGGCAGTGATGTGCACCGGTAGAATTATGCACAAAGTGCTGTACAATCTGCTGGTATCTTACTTTTCCCATGTGTGAGGTGGACGTTCAACCAAAGGGTACTTAATCTCTTATATTGAATATTCTTTTTTCTTTGATTATTCTCTCTTAGCCTCAGATTGTATAAGAAAATTTCAGCATTATAAAACTGTGTGTATGTGTGTGTATGTATGTATATATGTATCATGAAAAGAAAAAATGTATCTATTTTTATAAAAATTCAAGTATTATTCAACAAATATATCTTGATTGGCTATGATGTGCCAGTTAACAGCTCTAGTGACAATCATGAACAAAACCAAGTCCTTTCAAAATGCAAATTCAAAATGCAGAATCAAGTGATAATATATACCATATTGCAAAATTATGACTCTGTGTTTATCTGCCTGCTTTTAAAGTGACATAATGACTCTAGCATTGAGTTAATGGTAGAAAAATTGCCCTTGGGCAGGCCAGCTTGTTCCCTGTGCTGAACTCCAGAATATAAGTACTGCTGAAAATGGCTAGTTTCAAAGAAGTGTTTTAAAAAAGGAGTGCTGATATATCTATACTTTTGTCTGTGGGAGTGCTATTTTTGTAGATACAAACTGGATTCCTTTTTTTCTAGAGTTTCAGGGTATGAATTTCAGGATGATCCTTAATTGCAAAAGAAAAGCCAGGCTGGAAGTTACTACAAATGTTACTACTATTGTTACTGCTGCTGTGATTTCTTGAATGGTCACTATCTGTCCCTGCTCTGTTAGATGTTCTGTAAAGTTCTTAATCTCTTTTCATCCTCAAAGGAATCCTATAAGGTGTAGGATATTAGCAGTACATAAGAGAAAAGTAAGGATGACCATAAAATCATTTTAAAAAAGTATTTATGAAAATGAGATGTACTTGCTGTCAACCTCAAAAATAAAATAGCCAGTTATTTTACCAGCAAAATGAGTTTACTCAGGAATATCAGAGGAACTGCAGTTTGAGACATGCAAGCTGTAATGAACCATAAGCAAGTCCAAAGGCACAAAAGTAAGGTTGGCTTCTATTAGGTTTTAGAAGGAAATGGGAGGTTTATTTGGATCAATAGTTCATGGGAGAAGAGGAGTTTGAGGTTATGGCAGTTTCTCACCAGCTGCAAGTAGTGGATAGCATGCTGTCTCGGGCAGGGAGGGAAACTTCCTTCTTTAACTTAAAAGGACGAGATGAAATCCCTATGTGAAACTGTCCTCCCTTGTCACGGTAATTCTCTTTCTTCTTTCTGCTGGTTATGCAGGCTGCAACAAGGGTACGTGTGGGAGAGCTCCCCCTTCAGGGCTTCCTAACTCCCTTTTAAATGAGGTTTTCTTCATTTTCAGTCACCACTACAGAAGTCATTTTAAATCTGCATTACTGAAAGTGCTATAATAAGACTATTAGCACATGCTACATTGCATATTGTAAATTGCAATTAGCATTGTTGATTTGATGACTGAGTAGATGGCTTTCTGAGCAAGCTTATTTGGAAGATTCAAATCAAATTCTACATTAATTTCTACAAGGAAGGCATAATAGAAGAATATTTGGATTTTAAAATAACTCTTAGAATGCCTTGGAATGCCTTCTCAGTATCTCTGCCTTACTGAGTGGCAAATGCCCCACTTAGCTTTCCAAAGAACAAACTAAAAGTCAAGTTGGAGACAAGATTAGAATGTAGGTGGGGACCCTTTCTACAGACCTTGGCCTCCTTCTGTAAGGCAGGGGTTCTATGCAGAGTGTGACAGATGACAAGATCAACACTGTGCAGATGTCCTTCCTTTAACATCTCACCCTCTCTGAGGCGTCACCATTTGCTCCTTCCCAGAGAGTGGTGGTGATGGACTGCTTGGCGGTGACTCATCCCACAGCAGTGGGGCCACCAAATCAGAGAGACTGGCAGGTTAACTGTGCAGCTGTGAAATCATTTCTACTCCTCTGTGAAGTGTGTAGAAATAGAGAGGTGGCTTGCTGTTCTAGAACTTGTAGCAGATCTCTCTAATCTCTGTGCTAAGATGACAGAAAATATCACATTATCAGAGCAAAGTGTCTTAGTACCTCTAGCACCGTCTTCTTTTGGTGGACTAAACTTTGAAAGATTTGAAAAATGGAACTTTTACTCTACCCTGCCCCCCTCCATCCCACAGCTCCCCTCCCCCTTCTAAAATATGGCATAGAAATTGGCAAGCTGCAATGTACTTATTCTGTATGTGCTGTTTGTTATGATGGGAGAGAAGGTGTTTTTAAGTTACAAAAGTTATGTGTAGTTTTATTCTTTAAGATATTGAAGTTTTCCTATTTTAAACTATTACAAAGTAGGTGTTTCCTTTTGAAATTAGGTTTCTTGAATATTTTACCCAATTTTAGATAGTAGGCTTAATTTGAAAGTAATATATTTTATCTCTTTTTATAAAGTGCTTTATGCTTACATATGTACATATAATGTATATTTATATAAAAATGTATAAATAGAAAATAAACATAAATATATTATCTGTATTTTATAGGGTGCTTTGTATTGACATATTTATCTGTAATTCAACTATTGATTGATCCATTCATGAAATTTACTGAGTTCCTATCACACACCAGGTCCTGTGGGCCTACACTGATATATGACTCAGGTTTCTGAGTTTAAATATGGTAAGTATTCTCACTGAGTACAAAATGCTAGCAGAATTCAGGGAAAAGCAAGATTTCTTCCAAATAAGGTTAGAGGAATAGGGAATATAAGAATGGTCTGAGAAAGTGCCCTAACACAGTGACTGGCTTACGGGTACTACTTAAATAGAATGTACTCCAGGAATGAATGATGAATGAACAAATGAAGGAGAAGTGCATGTGACCTTGCAAGATGAAGAGGTCAGACTTGAAACAATGCCAGAGCAAAGGCAACCACGGGAGCAAAGAAAGAAGATAAAATTCTGGGCAGTTTAGGGATTGGTGATCAGTGGGGTCTAACTGTACTTGAGAGATGAGTGACTGTGATTTCAGAGTAGGTCACAGACACAGAGTGGATGCCTGAGACTCCACTTCACAGAGTCTGGGTTTTGTCTGTACCATGGGAAGCCATGGAGAGTTTTGGACAGAAGCAGTGATCTGGTCAGATCTATGCTTTAGCAGGACTTACTTAGCTGGTGACACCGGTAGGCCGGGAGGAGATGGAGAGATTTCCGAATCACAGGGGCTACTGCAGTCAGTGAGACTGGATCGGCTGCGCTCGTCTACTCCTTGAACAATATCCTCTGAAAAATGAGCTGAGGCCCATCATCGCCATCTGATAGAACTGTGTTCGATATGACCTACAGAAAAATGTCAACCAAATACTGTGGCACGACACTGTCAGGAAATCAGACTCAGTTAAATTTCACTGAATTTCACCATTGTTCCCAAATGGTGAAATGGAAGGTGAAATATCCCATGAGAAATTAAAATCAACATAGTGACACTAACTTCGAAATCAAATCCTGCTCAATCTGTTTTGCTTAATTTGGGGCTGTCTTAAATGCTTCTGAGGAGAGTGCTTTTTAAGCTGATATTTTCCTTTTTTTTTTTTCTGAAGAGGCCACACATTTTTTTATACCATTTATCCCTCTTTTTCTGTTTGTAACACAAATTATTGTTCTATCCAGATCTGCCCTAAGGTATCTCACTTTTAATATCCTTAAAAACTTCTTCATTCTTTGTAAAACATGCAAGGTAATGAACATAAAAAGTCTAGTTTTTATGAACAGCCTTTTAAGTTCCAGAATTCTAGTTTCTTAACAATTTTCAGCATTCCACTAGTACATTTATATGTTCTAAGTAGTAATGAAGGCATTACTTGAATGTATGTATCCATGTATATATACTCAATTCTACACACACACGCACATACGTGCTTCCATACCATTAGAGCAATGCATAATACTCTTTTCTTCTCCCTCTACCCCTAATATTCAGAAATAACTGATAAATATAATGGGAGACAGAAAGATGGAAATCAAAATATTAAACTTTTTGTTAATCAGGCTGTGGAGGCTTGACATTTACAGCTAAAAGGGTTTGCATAATTTTCTCTGGTTTGTCTTCCCAACTCAAGGACGTAGTTGTGTCTTCAGAGCATGCACACCTTGCCAGGAGGATCACCATCCCCCATTATTCTGGAGCTAATAGGGAAGAAGGGAATCCCCTATGGCTTCCACTTTTTCAAGTTAGCTCCGCCCACTAGAGTAACATGGACCAGTGCATGACAGATCACTGTCAATCACAATTAGACAAGTTAGCATTCCTGTGTTTGGAGAGAGGCAAAGAAGGAGCTGAATGCAAGTAGGGCAAGGTAGTGATTGTGTTATCCAGAGGAAATCCCTCCATCCAGCTACACAAAATCAGTGGAAGGGGTGTTCCCCTCTAACATGCACATGCAAACACACACACACTCATTCACAAATATCTTCAGGCTTTATATAAAGGAAAAGATTATGGAAATATTTTTGACTATGCTGTTATGTATGCTATGATTATAATAACGAATAGATGTGTTGAATAATAGAATGCATGTATTATATACACTAATATACACTCAATAATACAGATATTTTAAGCCATATTTCAAAAAATAATGAATTTCTAATAAAACATTCATTCAGGGAAGTAAGTTAAATATTAAAAGTCAGCATTAAAATACTGAATAGAAAATTATGGTATTGTTTCAGAAACCCTAGTCAAGCTCATGATCAATGTAGACGTATCATATTTCTGTAACCAAAAAATACTTTGTCCCTTCTAAACTCTGTTTACACATTTTGTTCTTAGTTCTTCTTTTATTGCCTCTTCTGGAAGCTTTTCGTATGTCCTTTAATTTTATTATGAGGCATCTGTCCAGCCACCTTCTCTAGAAACTCTTCAGTATTTAGCATCAAGTGGTTAAATAGGGGATCATATACAACGTATAAAACAAGAAACTGAAATGTCTAGACTTCCTAGTAATCCTGATATTGACATTATTCTTTTAAAAAACGTTGTATTTAACCTTTGTGGATTTTCATGGGAGACTTCTTTCCTTAAAGATTTCATGTACAACAAAATAGCGATAAATGAGTATTACTAAGTTAAGTACCAAAGAAAAGTGGTGGGGTATTGGCTGGTTGTGAGAATGTCTTGTTGAGCAGGAGAATTGATGGCAGTGGGGACAAAGGAGAGAGCTGTAGATGATATCATAGAACCTCCCAATTCAGTACATTTAAGAGAGTAGAGCTAAGATGTCATTAAAATCTTTTATAATTCTAAGCAAAATAGATAAAATTTACAATCAAGAATCAATACTCAGTGTAGATGAGATTCATACTCTGTTGCCCAACATCTGTTACCCAGTCCAGATGACTTGGCCTTTAGGCAAACGGACATAGAATCAGACAAGGAAGACTAGAGCTCTTCCTCTGCCTCTCTGCCTGGAGCCAGTGCTCCCAGACGCCATCACATGTATTTGGATATTTTGAAAGAACAGCAACAAAAGTGAGGGGATTAGAATGGTGTAATTAGCACTTCTGATTCCCAGAGTAGCTCCTCTCCACCCTGTCCCCTTCCCCTCACTGTCCATTACATGCCAGTGTATACATGTCTCTATTTCCAGATGTACTTTGCTGGCGAATTATACAAAATGGCCTCATCTCATTTCCTATGTGTATTTACCAGTAAAAGCTTTCTCAGAAATTCAGAGTTCATGATTGGTCAGAGTAAAGAGAATTTTATATTTGATTTTGGATTTTAAGTCTTTAGAAAAACAAGTCACAGTCTAAGAGAATGAAAAAAAAACAGACCCTGAATTAATAAAGTGTTAATGTTTTAGTGAAATGGTTTCTTAGTGTAACTTGGTCATGACTGACTGTCCAATGGAACCCTGCCATGATTATGATTGGGAAGACTTTTCATTTCAAATGACAGTTGAATTGCATTCTCAGTGATTAGCTTTTGATTGCAAGTCATGTTTGCAATAGAATCTATTGAGTTTTTAAATAGCTATAGTCTGTTAAGTTTGTGAGGCTTGGTGTTCACTCCAAAGAGAGAATGAGGTTAGTCTTTGGTACCAAATAATCACCCCCTTGGTTTGCACTTTTGCCTAGAAGAACTTTCATCTGAAGATGATATCATAAAGCTGATCGACTAGTCACTTACCAGGGGACTGTGGCCTTGCATCTGACAAACATGTTGGAATAGATAACACACTCTGGAATTTGGGGAATAATGTTGGCTCAGATATTCACTTTGTTGGACTCTGGGGACCCTCAAAACTAAACGAAAATGAACTCTATTAAGGATGAAAGTATTATCTTAGTAGAACTCTCAGACTTTCATTTTCTTTCTTGAAGACTTGTTTGGTACACACATATGTTGTATAGCAAATACATTTTGACTTATTCAGGTGTCAATTCTAAGTGCATACTAATGCACTATTGTTTGAAGTTGAATCATTCGAATCAGGGTTTCAAATACAAATTCTGATTCTGTGAACTACTAAATGGCATTAAGTAGATGTGCTGCTTAATTCTGTTTTTGGTAATGACCTAAATACTTTCTTTTAAGAAAATATTTTTCTGATAATAATCTTTGCTCTCATTTCTAAAGGGCTTACTATGTGCCAATGAGGCATTACTATTTCTACTCTACTTTAGAGATGCAATTCAAAGAGGTAAGCCACATATGTAATGTGAATAGCTGAGACAGGTGCACCCCAGGTCTCTCTTGAAAGCCTGTTCCTAGAGGCAATGCTGGACAGCCTGTCTGTGAAGCAACATCATTGTTTATTGGGGTTATTTTAATATTTTTAATAGGGAATGAAGTGGACCTAATTAAATCCAACTGATAGAATACTAGAGGTATTATTTCGGACAAGAACTTATTTCCATTATCCTGAAGCAACCAAGATTTCTTGCTGTAAGTTACTTATCAGAAACCAAATAAGAAAAGGAAATGTTCATAGTCACTAAACTTTTGACAACTATTTCTATTCCATTAAAATTAGGATCCTGATTACCAAAGTTAGAAGGATAAGAAGCTAGATATTAACTAACAATTTCTCAGTTAGTGTATGGGAAGAATGATTGTTTCAAGAACAACTGTCTTCCTAGTGTAAGAGTGTAAAAGAGCCCCTAGGTTTTAAACATTTTCCCCTTATCCTTGTTATTAGTGCAATTTACTCAGTTTCACAGTTGGTTTCACCCTTGAACTCTAATTTCCTTGAGTTAGGATCAAGTTTACAGCTACATGGGGTATACTTTTATTTCAAAGACATTTCTACTGAATATATTTTCTGAGAAAAATGTTATCATAACTTGAAATCTACTAGCAACTAATTAGAGAAAATTTTAATAGTTTTCTTTTTCTAACAATGTTCTTTCAAATAGATATTTAATAAAAAATAGTTCTTTTATAAATAAAAAATTTAAGGCTGATTTTAGACCTTTTGGATTATGTAACCTGTTGGAGTTCAGAAGGCTTATATATACAACACAATGTTAAATGCTCCAAATATCAAAGTGCCATGTTTCTGAATTTTACTGTTCTTACTGAATCACTGCATTATCCTGATACTTTCTAGCATTTTCAGTGCAATTATTAAAACAGTTACAGTGGCTCTAAAGGAATGTAATTGGAAAAGAAAGATGGCCTGTAGTCGATGAAATTCTTAATTAATCTTTCACTGTTAAATTGTTCAGAATTAATCAAGTATATTGCCTATAAGAAGGCAACTACACTTTACATACCTCGGTATTATCATCACCAAGCCATATATTAAAAGTTAATTTCTGATTTAAAAGTGTACTTTAACTGCAAAACCATCAATCCTAAATAATTCCGTTACCAAAAAAAAAAAAAAATCTTACGGCACCAAAGAACGTGATAGAGTACTTTGTGCTTAACGTTTTGAGATTTTTTTTCTTTTTTGGAGTGAGCTTTGCAACATTAAGTTAGGATATATGCTTTTTATAAAATAACTAACCTGATTTGGAAAATACCATTCATTTACTCATTGATTCATTCACTCATTTCTTCAACACAGATTAATTGTAAAAAGGTTTCAGGCATTGAGAATAATGACTGTGAGATGCAGTAGCAATTTTTGGTTTATAAGGAGACAATAAACAACTTGAATTTTAATCACATTTGAGGATAAATGTTCTTAGGGCCATTTGACAAAATTATGGAAAGGTGATCCCCCTGAAACTTGTTCTCAATTATGCAGATTGTACTCTTCACTGGTTCTCAATATTTTTACCACCCTAACACACCAGAGTGACATGACACAACCCACCAGGCACACTTGGCCCCTAGGGCGGTGCTTAGCTGAAGGGAGGAGGTCACTCGTCCCTTCGCTGGAGCTGGAGGTGAGAGAGAGTCCCTTGGCTCTCTGCCCTGTCCCTAGGTGGAGAAGCACCGGTGAGTCCGTCACGCCTCATTACCGAGCAGCCACAAAGGTAAATGCCGCAGTACGGCCAATGCAAGGTCCGTATGGTCCTGATGCAATTGTAAAACTAGGTAAGTTTAGTTGATTTTTTTCCCCCATTAAAGCAACTAGTCGTTTGATTTAATTAATTTAACTAGATGTTTTTGTGTCACACAGACATAATCTATATATCAACATAAAATCAATGTATTTTTCATTTGGATATTTTGTTAAGATGTAATTGTAATCAGGATTATTTTAAGATAAACATGTAACAGATGTTCCTCAAGGCTGGAATAGCAGGAAACACTGTATTTCAGTGAATGTAAGGGTCAAGGGTCAAGCCTAAGATGTTTGATACTGGAGTACTTTTGATCTTACCAAAGATGTCCACAGTTGCCACATGGCTGGCAGAGACCATAATAAGCTATTTCAGAGAAGTAAGATGTGAAAAACATGCCATTGTTCTTAGAATAAGTGAAATAAAATAATACTTTCTCCTGAAAATGTTCTATGTTTGAATAATAATACATTCTTAAAGCTACATGTAAAACACATAATGGGACACATCAAGAAAGACTTAAGTTATTCAGGTAAGGAGTCTCATATGAATCAAATAGGGAGCTTGCTATAATAATTAGGATCTATCTGTGGAACTCATAGACATTATTCATCTACCAGATAGGCCTTTTGATAGGGTATCCTGAAATATTGAGTTTAACTAAATGACTTGAAACTGGGTAAAATCTCTTTTATGTTGGGTTAGCCATACAGTCAAGTGGGATGATGCATGAGTAGAATGGACAAGCTACTTACTGTCATAAACTGATGAAAACAACCAAAAAAATAGTTTTTATTTCTTTGTATTAAGGATTATCTCATCCTGGCCTCTCCTTTAAAATAGCATTGCCTCCTTGAGAGTTAACATATCATATCCCTAACAATTTAGTATAAGTTAGTTTTTCTTTATTGCTTTCTCTCTTAATTGGGAATATAGAAAGAAAAATGCGGAAAACAAAAGGATAACACTGAAGAAAAACTTGAGCTATTTCTCTGGTTTGCCTAATGTCCTATCCGGACTTCCAATTTTAGAAAATCACTTTGAAAAACCAGCAAACAAAAATTAAAGAATGAAGGTCTTTTGTTTTGCCAATGGGTTTCAGCCCCAGGCAAGTTCACTGTGGATTCAATGTGACCAAAGAAAATGACAGTAAAACGTTCTTGGGGTGAAATGGTTATACCCAACTTTATTCCCATGATGGCAGGTCAATCACTAGAATCTCATCCACTCTGAGAAAGTCTGCATGCAGCAAGCCGGTCTCTGCCTCTGGGCTCCCCTGTCCGCACAGCCGTCCTCTGGGCCTCTGTCCTCGGTGCTGCCACCACTCCAGCCTCTGCTCTGCTCTCCTGCAGCTGTGCCACCGTGTCGTCCAGACCACTGGGTGGGCTCCTTATATAGAGTCAGCAGCAACGTATTGCCCACACATGTGTAGAGAGCTAGCCAACCAGGGCCAGGTGAGAATTCTGGCCACAGGAACTTTCATTTTATCCACACCCTTCCACAGTTAAATCACTCATGTGATTTGAAATGTGCCAATGGACAATCAATTAAAATGCTTCCTAAAAAAGAATATTTATCAATTACTAGTTTGATCTAACCTAAAGTTTCCAAAATATACACTCTTACTAAGAGGACTAGATTAAAATAATCAAATATGCCAAAGTGTTTTCTCAATATTCATATATTCTCTTCCCTTTCTGAATGGCAGAGCCAATTAATAACAGCTGTTTCTGTTATGTAGTTTGGGATATGCTGTTTTCTCTTGTTTACCTATTAACTGTGAGGGTTTCTCATGCTTCAGCCTTGAGACAAGGGTCTGTTCTGATGGCTTAACTAGTACTTAGAATTTCCTGGTCTTTTTTTTTTGTATGATATTAAATAGTATTTAAAGGTGTTACCAATTGCATTTGCATTACAGGAAAAAGTAAGTGTGTAACAGTTGGACAGTTTTATAAGAATAGTGGAGTATCATGGTGTGGGAAATGATTCCATGCTTCTGTTATATAAAGAAATTCATGCAAATCAAGATAATTTGCCTTAGAAACCAGATGATTGTTCTTCACCTATTAAGTAGGGACTATCTTTTATTTTGTTCAAAAAAATGCATTTGTTATATTTTGGAACGGAATAGAAAGATTTTAAAAGGTAGAATTTTGTGTTGTTGAAAGAAATGGAGACAAAGCTCCCAACCCTTTCATAAGCTCCTTTGAGCCCATCTCCAACATGGTGACATTGGTACAGACAGGGTTTGTCACCCATAAATTTACAGCTTATTCCAGTCTCTTCATAAATTGACTAATTTTTTTGAAAGAAAAAAAATATGTAGGTGTATAAAATACCCAGTTACAGGTTGTGTTCTATTTAGCCCTTGATTGAAACGTATTGCTCCTCAGTATCTTTTAGCTATGAAAATTATAATATGGAACAGAGATTAGAATGAAATTATCATGGCTAGAAGGCATTTACTCAGTGGTGGCAGCCACATAAACCTGGGTCCTGAGAATGATGATAATACATTAGGTTCTGCATGCCCGATATTATTGCCGTACATTATGTATGTTTCATTTATACTATTTCGCACACACCAGCAACGCTGACAGATAGGTAATTACTCTCTGCGCCAATGAGCAGTTATCAGCAGCACCGCTGTTTATTGCTGGAATGAAGTGCGCTTGTCAGTCAAGGTCACTTGTTTGTGTGTCCTCTTTAATAGTTCCTTCACAGTTGTCGAACTTTGCACACAGTTCTTATTTCAGGGTTCCTGGAGGTTACTCTACTACATAATGTGTCTTGTGTTATCAAAGTCACTTGTATTTATCACTTTAATTGATAAACAACTAAGTTGCAGGAAGCAGACCTGAAGATGTGAAAGAACATATTTTGCTAGTCAGCTGATCCCACGAGGTACTCAGTAACAAATGACCTCAAGAAGATGCATTCAGCACTAACCTTCTTAAGCTGTGAAATGCGGCCAGCCTGAGCTAGTGAAATTTCATTTTATAACGTTAACCTTAATTTCAGCTGCTGATGGATACTGACACAATTTCAAAACTACCATGGACTATACATTTGTATACCCTAGAAGTATTTTTCTTTGTTCATTTCTTATGCAGTGCAGAGGTTCTTTTCATGCTTAGTGTACTTATACAATAGGCTAAATCCATTTGGTGTGACTTTAAACCAGTCATGTTTATTTTTTAGATATGTGCCATTAAGCCTCCCCTTCCCATAAAAAATGTTATCAGTCTATTGCTGGTTATCATCATTGTTTTAAAGCACTGGTCTTGTTCCAAAATGAACATTGCATGGCGCATTTTTGAGAGTAAAAATAAATTCAATGCCATTGTGTCTTATCCTATGCAGCCTATAATTTCATCTGTTATAAAATAAAGAAAATGGTTGCTCTTTTTATTTTTGTTTGTTAGCCACGATGCTTTATTAGAAACTGGAATAACCTCTAGGATATAATAATTTATCCAGTCAAGATAACTGGAGCTATTTCCTTAAGCCTGTGATCAGCTTGAGTTTGTGTGTTGGGAGATTTATACTGCCGTTGCTTATTACCAAAGAAACAGTTAAAAAGGATTTATGGTAGGGCACATTATGTGTGTGTCTAGAATTTTTGTGTATTTAACTTCTCTCCTTGCCTATCTCTGTTTTTCCTCTCTTAACATCATTGTCAAATAGAGAGGATATCTATACTTACTGCTAAGTGCAAATTTTATTCAGGCATTTTAGTAGAATCACATTCATTTATTAAACCAAATGATTCTTTTATTTGAAAAAATATATAAGCACATGGAAATATCACACCCTGCTTACAAGGGACTCCAGTTCACTGTCAGTGCAAAAGTTTACTATTTCATTATTAAAGAATTAAACTATGGCAAAAGGTGCCTGGTGACCATGAATATTTTAGTTAACTTGATTATACCCATAAAAAAAGAATTTAATTCCATAGCAGCCACTGGGTCTTATGCCTGACGATGTGGTTCT
The DNA here is from genome assembly GCA_032199065.1 of Smutsia gigantea. Classification (NCBI taxonomy): domain Eukaryota; kingdom Metazoa; phylum Chordata; class Mammalia; order Pholidota; family Manidae; genus Smutsia; species Smutsia gigantea. The sequence goes on from JAVSCE010004498.1 coordinate 85,707, forward strand.
GATGCATTAGGGGTCTGATTTTGCCCTGGGAGGGACGGAAATTGCCATTTGGGCGATGCGTGGGGAAGAGATGAACAATTCGGTTCACTCGTGAACCCAGGTTAACACCATGCCTCAACGTTTTCAAAATGCTTCCTTTTCTTAGTTCTTAGTTACCAGAGTGTTACAAAGAAAAGGGTTTTGATCTCATGTAGATAGCATAGCATTAATTACCCTGACACTAATTAAACTGCATCAAACAAATACCACCGTGTTCCTCAGGGGGACAACAGAAGGCAGTTTAAAATAATTACTGGAGCTTCATGCATGTGTGAAGTTTTCATTACTCTTAGGACACAAGCAAAAGAGATTTGATAGCATTAAAATAGCCACCCTTTAGTGATCGAAACAGCAACAAAAAAAAAGTAGCTAAATTTTCCTTGGAGCATATGATGTCTAAATAGTAGTGGCTTCAATCCTTGAGAATGGTAACTTTTCCTTAAGAATTGCAAGTCTGTGAAGCCGGAACAGGTGTTCCAGTTCACATTCTGGTATGATTATGTATTAGCTTATGTTTGTCAGACCATTTCATTAACCACCCACTGCTATCACATATACTTATACTTTGTTCTTTCTGAACCATGAAATGAAATGCATACATCTTCACTAATGCTTGCTATCAATGTAAATGAGAAAAAGAGGCTTATTACCAGTCATGGCTGCTGTGAAGCCCACACCTCTGTATACTTACAGGTCATAAACATGTTTTCATAAGTAGGACACAAGATATATTGAGTACTGCCTATAATAAGAAATGGCGATCTTGTCCTACGTTTGTATTAATGATGGTAGTTCCCATTCGTATTTAGACCCAGTGCAGTGGGGCCGTTTTGAAGCAAGCTGCTTCCATCAAAACTGGAAGTGGTCATTATTTTTGAGATCTTTTGTCATTCTGGAGGTAAACAAACCTTCGTGGCTATAGATGATGGACTTTTTTTGCAACCAGATGAGTGAACTGAGTCTGTAGCTGCTATTACTGGGCTTTGTGGATGATTCCTAGAGGGTTTCTGGATTTCTTTTCCATTCGAAAAGACTGATGTGAGAATTGCTAAAATCCTAGCCAAATGGAGGAGTGTAAGTAAGTGATCGGCAGTACCATGGACAGTTAAGGGGACCGTGAAGTGGCACATTTGATTCCTTTCTGGTGCATGTGTGTCGTTCATGCACGTGTGCTTGTGAGTGTGCACATGTGTGCACACACGTGTGTGGTGGATTATATGTATTTTCCCCTCCTGTCTGCTGTGTATACACACAGTCCGTGGTTTGGACTTCCCAAGGTCACAAATCCTGTTTGTTTCCACTGAAGCAAGTTGCTGGGGTTCTAGCACCAAGTGCCAACCAGCTTCCCCGAAGGGTGCTGGGAATTAAAAAGGGAGAGTGGTCTTTTCCAGATTTATGCAGCTCATATTTCATTTGGCAAATGACTCTTTGAATGTGATTATGGATTAGTTCTGTGTATGCAGTACTGCATATTATAAGCCATTTATTTTTTACTTCCTTCTGAAAGCAATAATTTAAGGGAATTATGCATTATGAGGGTTTTCCAGTGATTTTTTTAATTAAAATAATGCCAGATATTTTTGGAAACCTGTTTAGGAAAATAACACTGAATTAGTATTTTATAATTGTCACACTAAGCAAAAAATGGATCAAAACTGATTGTAGAAGAATAAAATTGAATCCAGTTGTAGAAATTTGATGGGTCCAAAAAATATGCAAAAAATATACTTTTGTTCCTTTATAGCCAGATGGTTTGTCCTATTTTAAGCCAATAGTATCTTCATACATCTCTCTTGAATGTCATTGGTTTTAACTGGCAGACAGTGTCTACTATTAGAATTTTCCTTATTCCTGGATGATCTAAAATATATTTTTGGAACATTTGGATGATCATAGTTTATACCAAGAAATTTTTTTCATTACACTTAGCTCATATAAAAAAAAAAGTGTTTATATAATTTAAAAAAAACCTCTAAAAATGAACAGTTCTTTTGACATGATGTTGACAGAAGTCACTTTAATATAGTTTAGAGTCATGAATTTTCTATCTGTTCCATTTTTCCTGGGGCTCCATCAACTCAGACATCCTGATCTGTCATTTTGCAACTCTTCGTGAAGACCTTGACAGATAGAGGTTTTGACAAGTGCTGGACATCAGCGACAGTGCAGACTAAGCAGTGTATATTTCTCCAGGTAAAGTGACAAAACGTCTAGAAGCGTCAGAAGAACTGTATGATCTTCAATCATATCTAATATTATAAAGCAAGCCTCTATTTACATTCTGTGTTTTAGCACTGCATGGTGGCTAAGTTTTAAAATGGTGTCAGAATCTGATTAGCTCTATCTTTTGCCATATTTATAAGTGTTACAGTAATAAGCACATTTGGGTCACTAGAAAGTCCTTTAAATTTCTCTTGAGTGACTGATGGGAATAATCACATACAGTGATAGTTGTCTTTAAAAGTGCAACATGTCATTATGGATTCTTTTCTAGTCTGCACTTCTGCTTTGAATGATTCTGCTAAATTAAAAAATACTTTTTCATCCTTCTTCAGAGTTAATGGTTCAGAGTTCAGTTTAAGAGAACTTTCACGGGGCATGATTATGAACTGTTGACAGGGCATTACCTTGTCAGACGTATCAGCATCCATCTTGATTATATCCTCTATAAATGACTACAAAACAAATATAAACATTGTCCCACATACTGAATATATTGTTCTTCTCATATAATTATTTCACGTCTATATTCACTCAAGAAACAGCTGTTGAAAGTTGAGTGGGATGCAAAGTGGCACAGCCTGAAGATGTTCTTGTTCATGCAGCTAACTCCTTTTTGATGTGATACCTACTGGCAGGGTTGTGTGGTGAATTCAACTTCTTTGACAGCCATCAGTGCTACTGACCAGTGATTTCAGGTTTTCTAGTGATGGGAGAGAGGAGGAAAGCATTCCATAGTTTAGTTCTTTCCCCCTGCTGCTGGATCTAAAGCTTCTGCCAACAGCCATCTAAATCAACACCATGCCAGTGTGCTCTGCAGACCGAAGGTCACCCCAACATCTGGCCCCACTGTCTGCTTCTTTCTGGTTTGTTACTGGGCAGCATCTGCTGATGGATTCTTTCTCGCCCTCTTTTTGATCTCTTTGACAGTAAAAAGAAGCTTCTCTCACCCATCATGTGTTAGGATTTAAGAAAAAAAAACTTCCAAAAGCCTGAGACTTTGGAAGACTTGGTGGGATTTTATGTGTTTTCAGCTTCTTTTATTAAGCTGGGCATTCTGTTTATCACAGAGACAAGGAGTGAGGTCTTGATTTCCAAAAATATTGTCACTATCAATAAGCCTAATATGTGAAGACATCTAGTCTAAATGAGTCCTGTCTTGTCTCAGTCAGCCTTTAAAGAATAAAAAGCATATTGTGCCAACTGTTTTTCTATGTATTTGTTTTGTATTAACCCTGGAGAATCAATGTTCCTATCTATTCGTCTGCTCTTCTGACATTTCTGTCACTGATTAGGATCGCATGCATTTTATTATCCACCACCTTGGAATGTAGTGGACAGTAGGAGATGCTCATGATCTCTGGATAAGTATTGGCAAATGTGGTCAGTGTTCACAAATCTGAAAAGTGAAGCCCATCTGAATGTTATCCCCCAGCAGCAGGGGGTTAGATAGCCTGCCATTTACAAAGGTGTGTATCTCCTGGACCAGGCACTAACACATCTCCATCTTCCTTTGCTCAGTTCCTCTTTTAGGTATTTAACCTTTCTTCCTACAGATGGACTTTTATGATTTCCAGTCTGGAGTTCAAATTCAGCGATCATGTAATAAATGCTTACTCTGCACCTGGTACTATTCTAGTTGCTAGGCATACAGCAGTGGATGAGACAGTCACACTCTGTATTCTCTTAGAGTTTACATTCTGGATTGATAAGAGGGGCCTTAGAAATTTTCAAGTCAGAAAAAAACTCAATGATTCAAAATGCATTTGGCCTTTCCCAAGAATTGGCAACTCATTATATTTGTTGGCAAGTATATTTATGGTACTTCACAGCTACGATTATAACAAGATTTTAATTGTAGTCCAAATCAAATGCCAAAACTCTCAGGAGGAAGTTATAATGTTTTCTCCAGCACCTAGCACAGAACTTGCCACTCAATAGACATTCGTGGAGAGAATTGATGATTTTCTTCTATTTCCATTCATTCTCCAAAAGGATAAGCAATATCCTTCATCTTCCAAGAAACTAAAGCAATAATTAAAAATCCTTTTTCCCTGTATGAGTTAAGGTTACTAAAACAAGAATTTGTTTTAAAGCAATTCCCTAGGAGCTTGTTCTGTTGGTTAACAAATGCTTCTGAAAGTGCTTATATAATTGATAAAATGTAAAAAAAAAATGTGAGTGATATGTCTAAAAGAATGAGACTTTTTATGTGGGAATTGGTCTAAATCCTTTATAGCTACAAGTCCATGCTAAAATGCAAATTTGAGAGAAAAATACTGACAAAGCTAGGACTATTTCTCCTCAGTCATACACAGTCGGAGAAGAGGGAGGGTCAGGGTAGCCAGATTCCAGTTTCTTCTGCTGACTAGTTCAGTGACCAAAGGCAAGTTAGTTGTGCTTTCTGGTTCCCAGGTTTTGTTTTTGTTTTTATTAATCTGTAAAAAAAAGATCTCCAGATTAGATGGAAAACATAATAGTTTATACTTGATTTTTTTGCTTTGCAATTTATAGAATTTCTGCATATATTATGTTCTTTATCCAGAACGTTTAGTACTATTTCAGGATTCTATAATTTCACTTTAAAGGGTAAACATTTATTATGTGGAATAAAGCCTTCATCTCAGACATCAGATTATAATGATTCTGTTTAATGACCTGATACCTGCTTTGGAAATAATCTGTCTGTGGCAATTCACATAAATGGTTAGCAGTAGTACTGGTAAAGCATAATCAGATCCCTGTTAAGAAACTTGGTAATGGGTCTTTGTTCTGACCACTTAACATTACAAATTCAGAAGGATGAATTAGTGTCTAATCAATTATAATAATATTAACTAAAGATAAAATATATACACTTAGAGAATTTGAGAATAAAGTCTGTATTTTGTATTTTCTCTGATTTATATGTAATTACGTCATTTGAAGCACTCCAAGAAGAAAGTGAACCTCAGAAAAAATTATTTTCTTTTGAAAACAGCCAGATCACAACAGATTTTAAACCTGTGTATTTACATATATTACTTTGGCCGCTAGAGGGAGTCAACATGGTCACGAAAAAGAACCTGAGAATGGGAAGCCAGGCTTGTTTTAGTGTTGGTAACACATCCATTGTCTGTCCACAAAATTATATGCCTTCAAAATATCATGGTGATCAAACTGAATTTCATCAGGTCCACTGTCTCCACCTCCAAAAAAAAGGAATTTCTATCGTATTTTTTTCTTTAAGAAAAAAAATGTACAACTCGCAAAAGGTGACAATTTAAAATGCTTCCTCAAAATGATAGAGATCTGCTAACCTGAAAGATTAAAGAACATGTACCAGTGATAAACCTGGTCACTAATTTTCTGAAGTCAGTTTCAGTGCTGGTGGAAGAAGTAATCCAGAAATGAAAATCTTTCTCCCTCAGGCCCTCCCGACTTAGGCAGCAGCTGTCCTGGCTTTTTTCATCCTGACCTACTGATCGACATCACCCCTAACCTGCAGGGACTCACTTCTGGGGTGAGAGGGTAATTGTGTCTCGTGTCCGGGCAGCCCTTAGCCCCTCTTCTGAGACTGCCAAACAAGTGGCTTTGTGTGTGTATTTTCTCAGAGCCAGGTTATAAATGAGGAACTGAGCTGAAACCACCTGCTCATTTCACCTCAGCTACCAAGAAGCGCAGAGCCTGTGGGGACGACCATTCCTTTCTCGGCGTGGCTGGCTTTAGTCAGCAGCTTCTGCTTGAAGAGTTCAAGTGGTTAAAATTTCAGGTTTCTAGTGCTTGAACGTTTCACCTGACACATTCCTGGCACTGGATTTGATTTATTTCTGGGTGGTTTGCTTCTCACTACCCGTGTCTGCAGAAGTTAGCTGGAGGACCACAACACTGTAGATATTGGAAAATGTAGGACATTATTACAGATGTTTATTTATATTTGACTTACATTCTCTCACTGATATATAAGTATCCTGGCTACCCTAGGAAATCATGATGTTTGTCCCAAATGAAATCTGACTAAGAAGGCCTGGTGGAGTTGCCTAGCACAGTGCTTCTCAAACTATCTGTGGTGATGGACAAGGTCTTTTATTTCTTTTCTGGTTTGTTGTGGATCGATACTTTTGTGAAAACACAATAAAGTTAAATGACTAGAAAAGTGAAAAAGCGTTTGAAATACTACCTGATTTTTTTATCACTGTATTCAACAGACATAAAACAACTCTGAATTTGCCGTGAGGGTTTCTAAACACTTGTTCCCATTTTCCATGACTCGCGCGGACCAGCACGTACACTGGCCAAGGCCGCATTCGCGCTGAGTGACGCTGGCCTGGGAGCCTTCTCGTTTTTCACCGCAGCTCCACACTCTTCCTGACCATCCGATCAGAGGACAGGCAGTATTGCCCTTCAGACTGTTGCCTTTCAGAACAGCCACTTCACAGAGCTCCCTGATTCTCCCTTTTCTAGAGCAAGGGTGGAGTTGGAAGGTTTTGCTTCTGAGCTGAACATGTGGGGTGTGGGTAAACAGAGAGGAGCTGTAATAAGAATTAAAAAGCAGAGTTGATGGCAGTGCCAGTTTAATGAAAACAAGGTTTCAAATGTTTGACCCTGAGCATATAATCAAAAGTTTGTTGCAGATGATATTTTCTAATCACCTCACACTACAAAAGGTTCAAAATTAAATTATTTTTGTCTTACACATTTGCGCCAGGAATGAAGCAATTAAAGGGGGTATTTGATTCATGAAATATTCAGCAGGGAAAGGATCTGGACACACTGCCTTAGTTTTCTTTTTCTTTATAGTTGCCCTTTTGAAATAGAGCAGATAGTAATTTTGTCTCCCAAGCCTCAGTGCATATTGAGGATAGATTAACTAAACAAACACACTGGTCTGGGAATCAAGAGACCTAGTTGTCATCTTGTCACCACTTACTAGTTATCTGGCCTTTAGCAAATCACTTTAGACCTCAGTTTTCTCTTCATAACATGGGAAGACTGCTACCTCTCTGTTTTCCTCACAAGATTACTGGAAGGACCAGGTTAATTAGTTGTAGGGCTTTAGAGACCATCAGGCATGTTATACACACATGTATGTGTGTGTGTGTATGTATGTAGATGTATGGGTGTGGCATTATTCTTCATTTTTCTTAATCCAACATTTGTTTCTTGAACTCTTGAAATACACATTCTAAGTTCATTGTTAACCCATTCCATGTTTATTTTTTGGTCTTTTCTCACTCCTTCCCAAGTCCACCCATAACTTTAAATGTATAATTATTTTTAGTTTCATTTTAGAAAGCATAGGAAAGAATCATTTAAATACCATTTGCAAGATTTAGCTTCCCTGGCCCCATGAAGCTTAGCATTTCTGTGATGCTGAGCCTGCAGAGATGAAAGGGAGGCTTACCTCTGAGGGCTAATGCCCCCCCAACCAGCTCCCCCACTCAGCACATGTACACGGACAAGCCCTTGACATCAGCTCCCCCTCTCTAGCCAAGACCAGGCCTCCGGCTGGTTTCTGCAAAACAATGCTCGATGTCCTGGTCATGCTCCACCAGTGGCCATGCTGGGTTTCTTGTGGAGAACAGTCACTGCCAATGAGAACAAGGCCATTGCCCTGAGAGCAAAGAAGCAGGTGGTCTCAAGGCCATCACGTTTGGCAGGACCTTGCCCTGATCAGCCTCTTCAGTCTCCGGGGAGACAGGTCCGAACAGTTTGAATCTAGAAGTCCTGGAGATGGAATAGTACTTTTCACCCTAGTAGACTGGAAAGGTCTCCTCAGCCCCTGGAAGGGTCACTGTGACTTGAGAACGGGTTGGAAGAATCATGGAACCATACCCCAGATATGTATGAGCGCCTGCTGTGAACCAGGCTCAGCCCTGGGTGTCAGGTAGACAGAGGCAATGAAAGGATGATCTGGGTCCCTGCTTATGAGAAATACAATTGACTATAATACAGGGTGTTGTGTGTGGCTTCAGGAGAATTTTTTCCTGCTTCTGTCTTTGAAGGTGTATGTAGTATGGTAAAGTCAGAGAAAGTTACAGAAAACTAGCTTGAGTTTGTTTTTACCTTACAGAGTTATAGCTATGATTTGCCCAGTCCTCCGTGATCTGGCTTCACTCTCTTCACAAGATATTCTCGGAGATGTCTCTGGCCAGTTTCTGTTGCTCTTAGAAAGGGCTGAGCTAGCCATGTCGAGGGAAGTATCCATCAGGCCAGAGTGAGGCCCCAGCCTGGCTCCATCCATCTCTGTGCTACAGGGCCTGGTACCCTGCTCTGTTTGCCTTCATCAGTGAATATGGATTGACCTTCCTCTTGTGGGTTGGCGCACACTTACTGTCTCACAAGATACCTGGGTAAATGAGAAGCTTCTTTATTTATTCATAATTGGGGATAGACCCTTTCAGAGACATCAGTACTTGTATATCCAACTCAGGACATCCCCTTACTGACAGTGAGGTAACTTGAAGTCACATTGTTCCTGCAGAGGCTGCCTCACAAGATGGGAATCAGAAGCAATGGAAGGTGGAGAGCCTTGGCGCTCTGGGGGCTGGCACCTACTGGCAGTATATTGTGTGTTCTCTCCCATAATTCTTTCTTTACTTTATCTGTGAGTTTCTTTTCCAATAATATTTCGTCCACAGAGGACACTTGGTTAATGCTGACATTGAAATCCTTGAGACCGAATCAAGATATCCGCACTTGGCATCTTCCAGTATAAACACATCTGAAGGAGTGTTACGAAGCACGGTTCTCTGAGCGTCTCCTGTAACCCTGTGATAAGCATGGTCAGCATTGAGGAATCGCGAGCGGCCAAGGCTTCCTGATCTAAGACTTCCAAGGCAGTTACGAGACTTGCTCTGGCCCCAGCCTTTGGTGCAACAGTGGCCTAACTCCTCTGCAAGTGGGCGGTTAGACTGGGTGAGCAGTGAGGGCCTGTCCAGCCCTAATGTGTCCACGATCCCAAGGCTGCTGGTGCTATAGATGCAGACTTATTAGTTCTTCAGGCTGCATCGAAATGGAAGGTATTTTTGTGCCATTACCACTTTGTGGCATGTATTCCTTTGTACACCTACTACATCTCAGCACTTGGGAGTCAGTGGTGAGCAGAAACAAGCCTATTTTCATGTAGACTTGAGAAGGATTTTTGGAAGCCATCCACAGTCTACCTGTAACGCCACCATCCCCCCACCCAGCTGCCCTATGTTGGTACTGGTGCCTGTTTCTACATGCATTGGCTGCATGTGCCAGTAGGAGTCCTGCTTTCCTGGCAGTCTGCCTCCTTTGACAGAGGACAGGAATTAAGACAGGAGGCCATGGATATCCATTTGGCTTCTCCTGTCTTATTTCAGAACTTTTGGGAGAGCTGCTAGGTCATTTTCCACTGTGGTTTCTAAGCCAACTTCCCTAACCTCTCTTACCTATTAGTGGCTGAATTTGTGTTGATAAGTAAGGAAATGTATACTTTTTGGTAAAGAGTATGACTTTGAGAAGTATTTATGTCAATTTAGTCTTCTTGAAACTTTTTAGAAGCTATGGATGTTAATGTCGAATGTTTAAATCATCTTAAGCTGCTCCTATGTCTCTCCTCACTCTCATTGTTAAATTGCCTCCACCCGGACCCCTGAAAAGCATTTATCCTGGGAGCTGCTTCATCCCAAAGCACTGAATTGTTCATAAAACCAGGAGGGGGGCTGGAGGGGGAAGTTCTGTGCACAGTGACACATGTGCAGTCCCTTCACACTGTGAGTATTCAGTTCCATTTCTGCCTTCCAGTAGGAAGGCAGAAAACTAATTGCTTATGTACATGTTTAAACCACAACAATGTCCTGGCAGAAAGTGAATGCCCGGGGATATTTGCATCCGCATCCCACAGATGAGTGAACAGAGGAAGTAGTTCCAGCTACAGGAGAAACATAAGCCTGCCTGGAAAAATCTCTTCAGTCTGCAAAATTTATTTCATTTATTCTTTTTTGAATAGAACAAGTCTCAAATATTTCTTCAGCTGAAGCACAACATATATATGTTATTGAAAATACGTGTTAGTCCTTCAAATTTGGGAAAGAATACATATGTTTTGTGTGCATGTATGTGTGTGTGTCTAACCAACATTTTCTAAGCAGAAAAAGGGGATTACAAATTACAAGAGCCTTAGAGTTTTTGACTTCAAAATAGGCCACAAATAAGACTAGCTATATCCTCCACAATACAGAACATCTGGGTTTGTTCATTTCTTTCTAAATAGAACATTTTATCATAAACATGGAAAACAAGACATATTTCTCCTTATTTATAAGTGGAATATATATTTTATTATACTAAGTATGCAGCTGCAATTCATTTGAGGCATTTTCCAAAAGTAGAGATGCCAGTTGAAACCCAGAAGCAAATAATTTTTGTGCTAGATGATTAGCCGGTGAGTGGTTGTATCAGTAGAGACAATGGCTATTTCTACATGGACTGCTTTAATTAATAAATAACAGTGCAGATGAGGGAATGTATTATGCTTTTCATGACTTGGCAGATAGTAATATCTCCGAATATGTGTCTTCAGATGTTGTATATGATTGGCCTTCATGGTTCCTGTCAGTAATATAGGGGCTATGTATATGGGTACATTATGAGATAATTCAGTTATTAATATGCCCCCTCCCCTCTTTACAGAAAGCTAAAAAATAAAATTGAATTATCATTCAGTTATGAGTACTTTGAATTGATATAAGCGTTTACTTCACTATTTCTTTAATGAGCTCCAGTAGGACATAATATCATTTGTATTTTAAAGTTAGATGTCCATACATATTTTAAAGAATTTATCTCAATAAGTATACAGTGTATTTGGAAGCAAGAGTATTTTTTAAAGGTAAAAACAGTAGACCTATTTTACAAAACCAGTTTAACACTAGGAAAGAAATGAAAAGCTAATGACAAACATCTCAGAATTTATTTTTAAATCAAAAAAATTTTAGCACTCTGCCTAGAAAACCAGAATACCAGAAACTTGCATTTGGGCTAAAGTTGGTCTCATGAAAGCTTACTGGGAGAGGTGCATTTTAAAGTGAACTGTTAACTCCTCAGAGATACATCTTTTTCATTCAGTGTATCCTCAACATCTAGTGTTATATCTAACACACTGTATGTAATAAATATTTATTGCTAAATAAATAGTTTAATTTTTTAAAAAAGGAAGGGAGGGAGGAAAAAGAGAAGGAAGAATGGGCCTGGAAAATGGCAAAGCTTCACAGAAAGCTAGTTTTCAGTGCTTCTTACTTAGTAATTGCAGCCACTGCAGCCCCCAAATCACTAAAGCTCTGCTAGGGAGGCAATGGGCATAGAAAGGCTGAGTGTTCCTGCAGGAGTTGCGGCAGAACTATGACAGATTTCAGTGATCCAGCTTGAATTTGGGGTTTTATGTTTCGACATCTATATTATTGCATGGCTCTTGCTGATTCAGGAGTCAGCTCTGCACTGACCAGAGCTGAGCATTGGAAATGATGGTTGAGTATTTATATGGTACTACATGTATTTATGTGTGTTGTGACATAGGATGAGAGAACTCTGCAGACCCAGGAGATGGCTGGGAAGGGACATTGAGCCAGCAGGCCTGCCTCATTCCCAGCCCTAGCAGCTTGAGTTAGCCAAGTGCCCGATGCTGAAGAGAATCTGCAGAAAACCTTAAGTAAATCCGCTGGAGTGCACGATATATCTTACCTAGGGAAAAGACCTAATGATTGAGTAAGGCTTTTATTATTTATTACTGCTTTCACATTGTTGAAAGCAGGTGGAGCTGTTTTCCCAGCTATAGAGAGTAACACACACTTGAAAAATACTTGAAGAAACTTTGAATTATCCAAGGTACAGTTTTTTTAAAGAAAAATTTACATTTCTTTAACATCTGTTATATGCCAAATACTTCTAGCTGCCATTGAACTTTGAGGGTTTTTTGAATTCATTTAATTTTTAATTGAGATATAATTCACACACTGTAAAATCCACCTTTTAAAAAGTGTACACTCAGTCAGTCATCCTATAGTATATTCACAAGGTTGTCCAACCATCACTACATCTAATTCCAGAACATTTTCATTACCCCCCAAAAATACCGCATTAGTCACTCCATACCGTCCTTTCCCCTCATTCCTAGGTAATCATTAATCTACTTTCTATCCCTGTAAACTTGCCTATCCTGGACATTTAATATTGAATCCTACAACATGTGGTCTTCTGTGTTCGGCTTCTTTGCTTTTGCATGGTGTTTTCAAGGTCCATCCATGTTGTGGCATTTACCCATATTCCTTTCTTTTCATGGCTGAATAATATTCCCTTGTGTGGCTGTACCACTTTTATCTATCCGTGCACCAGCAGATGGACCTCTGGATTGCTTTCACTTTTTGGCTCTTTTGAATAATGCTGGTGTGAACATTTATGTGCAAGTTTTCTGTGGACGTATGTTTTCATTGTCTTGGGTATATACCTAAGAGTAGGATGTTTGGCCATATGATATTTCTGTGTTAAATTTTTTGAAAATCTGCTGTCTCTTTACTATAGTGACTGCACTGTTTTACAGCCATCTTGGTGGGTGTGAACTGGTAGCTTATTCTGGGTTTGATTTCCATTTCTCTAACAGCCAGTGATATCCAGCATCTTTTCATGTACTTGTAGGCCATTTGTAGTTTTTCTTCAGAGAAATTTCTAAGAGTAATTTTCTTTAGCATTATTATGCATTTCTGAATCATTCAGGAGACAAAAATTAAAGCAGAATTTAATTCAATCCATCACCAGACATTTCCTGAGTACGTCCAACATACCTGCTCACAATTGCTTGGGAAGGTGCCATTCATAGCTACTTTTGAGTGACATCATCTCTGAAATTGGAAAAAATCTTTGAATGTTGATAATGACCTTACATATTTTTTCAAATAAATCTCTTCATTTTGTCTGAACTCTGTAATAAATTATATTTAAGCATTATTTCTGCTGCTTAGAAAAACCTGTTTATTTAACTAAACCTTATATAGTGTTTACTATGTACCAGGCTTTGTTGTAAGCACTTTAAAAATACCAATTCATTTAACCCTCATTACAACCAATAGTATATATTATCATCCCCATTTTAAAGATGAGGAAGTTGAGTCAAAAAGGGGCCAAGTAACTTGCTCAGTGTCACATAGCTAGTGAGGCAGTATGGTTCGGGACCACCTGTGTTAAACCACCATGCTCTGCTGTCCCTCTTATGCTATGTTGTCTCACTAGTATGCAGTATTTGGGGTGAGGAATACATAAGTCCAACCATGTGTTTATTTAACAAATATTTGTTGAATGCTTACTCTGTGCCAGTCACCATTCTAGGCACTGGGGAAGCAGTGAGGAGATTGAGCAGATTCCCTGCCCTTGTGGGGTTTCTCTTCTAGTGGATAAGACAGACCATATCCTGTAACCAGAGAGACCTGTTATCTATGAGGTGGTATTTTAAAAAAAAGTAATGAAAAGTAAGGGAAGGGAGGGTGATGGGATGGTGGAAGGAGTGTTCGGTAAAGAGTCAGGGGACACTTTGCTGAGTAAGTGTCATTTGAACAGCAGTGGGAATGAAGTGAACCATGAAGGTGTCTGGAAAACAGCATCCAGACTAAAGAAATTGCCATGCAAAGGCCCTGAGGTTGGAGTTTGATTGGCAAGCTCCAGGAATAGAAAGGAAAGTATTTTTAAAGACTACTGAACTGATATTTGCAGAATAGACTGTTGTGCAAGAAGGATTAGGCCAAAAACAGGCTATGACATTTGTTTAGAGAAGGGTAATGGTGGTCTGGTCTAGGATGGCACAGTACTTGGATTTGGGAAATATTTTGAAGGTTAGGACTAAATGATATGCTAATGTTATATGTGGTTATGGAAGAAAGGTAGGAGTCCAGATTAAATCCATGAGCTGCTGAGTGCACAGGCCTGCCATTTGTTGAGTTACATAGCTCTGAGGGAGAGTATTTTTGGTAGGAAATTAAGAGTTCATTTTCAACAGGTCAAATTTAGCTGCTGTTAGATCCTAAGTGGAGATGCCAGAGTCTGGCATTCAGGAAAAGGTCCAGGCTGGAGATTCAGACTTAGGTGTTTTCAGTATATTGGTGGTATCAAGGCCCATGGAACTGGCCGAGATAAAGCTAGGGCATGCAGAGAGAGGAGCAGAGACCTGAAAACTGTGCTCCAGTGTTCAGAGATAACTTAGAGTTGGGGGACTCAGAAAAGGAGAATGAGAAGCAGCCAGTGAGGTAGGAGCTAAATGAAGAAGCAGGATTAAAAAAAGATGTTTCAAAAGAAGTCAGTGAAGCATAAGCTTGTCTCAGAGATAATTTCATGTGGACTCTCCATGGTTGAAATGAGGAATGGAGGAAATACTATCTGAACTCAGAAATGGGCAACTCTTCTAACCTCTGTTGCTGGCAGTAAAAAACGGTGCCTTTTGGTTAGCTCCCCTGCGTGTATGCTTGCTCACTTTGGTCTATAGGATGGGTCTTAGCTGCCTAGTTTTGCATTCCAGATGCTTCGCAACCTGGCTCATTCCACCTCCTCTCTAGCATCATCTTGCACAGTACACCACCCCCGATCCCGGGCAAACTCTATGCTATTAATCTGGCCATGTTTAGCTACTTCTGCCATCGCATCTGTTTGGCCCACCATTTCTTCCCCTTCACTCCCCAGTGGAAGTTTACCCATCCTGAAATGCAAATGCACAGCTCAGATGTTATAGTCCATGGAGAACTTTCCCCTGCTACTCCACTAAGGGCTTTACTGTATATTCAGTATTCTCCTGTATATTCAGAGTTCTCCAGAGAAACAGAATCGATGGGACATATAGATGTATGTAGAAGAGGCAATCTGAGAGAGATTTTAGGGAATTGGCTTATGCTGCTGTGGGGCTTGTAAGCCTGTAAGAAATGAATGTTGCAGATTTGAGTCCAGAGGGCAGGCCAGTAGGCAGGAAACGCAGATGGGTTTCAGTCTTGAGGTGGAACTGTTTCTCCATCAGAAAACCTCAGTTTTTACATTAAGGCCTTCAACAGATTAGATGAGGCCCACCTACATTATGGCAGGTAATCTGCTTCACTCAAAGTCAACTTATTAATTGTTAATCACATCCACAAGTACCTTTGCACCAACATGTAGCATAGTATTTGTCCAAACAACTGGGCATCTTGGCCTAACCAAAATGGTTAACATAAAATTAACTATCACTGTAACTTAGTAACTTGCTCATTCTCTGCTTCTGTTTTGGCTACAACTCAGTGCAACATACTTATATACTAAACCATCTGTCTATTCTAAATGCATATTAGTTATTTATTGCTGTGTAATAAGTTCACTGCCACCCCCCGCCCCCACTTTTAGCTGCTTAAAACAGCAAGCATTTATTATTGCACAGTTTCTGAGGTCTGGGGATCTGTGAGTGGCTCAGCGAGCTGGTGGTTCTGGCTCAGGGTCTCTCATGAAGTGGCTGTCACAATATTGACAGGGGCTGCAGCCATCTCAAGATCTGACTGGGGTTGAGGAATCCGCTCCCAGGATTGTGAGCAGGCCTCACTGGCTGTCAGCTCCAGGTTTTGGCAGCATGCAGGTCCATGCAATGCGGCAGCTTGCTTCTGAAGCCACAGTCTCTTAGGACCTAATCTTGGACATGACATGCCTTCACTCTGCTATGTATTTGTCACACAAACCCATGCTGGTCCAGTGAAGGAGGGGACTACACAGACTGTGACTCCCAGGAGGTGAAGATCACTGGAGGCCATCTTGAGGCTGGCTGCCACAAAAGGAGCACCCCTGTCTTTTCAGCTTCTTTCTCCTACCACCAGTTATGGTGGGTGGCACATAGAATATATGCACTCAGTGGATGTGTGTGAAATGAATACCTGGCCCAATAAGGAAACAGGCCCAGAGAATGTGAGGTGGTGTTGACATTCTGATTGCATTTCCCCCCAAAAATAATGTGCAAAAGGGTAAGAGTATGTTTCCCTACATTATAAGAAGTGTTTTCATTGCTGTTCTACTGTCTAATCATTTTTGTCCACAAACACTTTAAAAATCATTTTAAGGATCAGATTGACCTGTTCACTTTACTTTTCTTCAAATAACTGAAATAATTTCCAAAGGAAAAAAAATGAGAATTTGTGTCTGTATTGTGGAGGGAGAGGGGCAGAAGGAGCACAAGGGAGTTGGGTTTGGAAGGGAACCAGTTGCAGGTAGAGTGGACCTGGGTGATACTGGTTGCAGCAGTATGGAGTTTAAGATGGCATGAATGAATTCGGTGCTGAGATTCTCAGGGAAAATGGGAATGGAAGGATGCTTAAAAAACCTTACTTTCTCAGAAATATTGTTAAATGTTGCTTCAAGTTTTAATTTCAATTTTAAAAGCTAGGCAAAAGTCAAAGCATATTATGCTCAGAATCACCTGGGTCTTTTTATTTGTCTAAAGTGCTTCACTGGAACTATATTTCTAGCTAAAATATTGGAAATTTGTGTCACTGGCAACTGTTGCCACCTTTTTTTTCTGTTTTTAACTTTCTAAGGGCTCATGCATTGGTTTGTTCTGAATTCTTATAAGTAATAGAAATTTTTATTTTTAAAAATGAAACAATTCCCAAATGCTGAAGGATACCTAAGGTTTGGTTTTATATTTTTAATTGAAATAAAGTAGAAATTTTGGGATTTCCAACTTCTAGTCTCAGACCTGGGTTAGACAAGGACTTTCACTTTTCCCTCTGAGAAGATGAGGTACTAGTCTAGCTACCAGCTAGGAAGAGCCAAAAGAAATATATCAACAAAATAAGACTGTATTTGAAAGGAATGTTCACCTGGTTAGAAAGATTAAGATAAGCATATACAACATTGGAGAGAAAAATGAAGGTCTGATGAAGTTTAAAGGAGAAAGTCACAGAATAGCCGGGCAAAGAAAGATTGGTTTTCCTAATGGAGGATAAAATCTACTATACTAAAAAAAAAAAGTCAAGGGGAAAAGGTTTTCTGTTCCCTTTAAAAGTTTAATAAATAGAAACTCTGGTTTTTCATAAGAAAGTAAGAAAAAAAGTTGAGAAACATGACAATTTCTGTTAAAACAAACTGAGCCATTTCTGCAAGCAGCAACTGAGCCTTTTCCCCAAAATATTTCTTTAAGATCATAATTAACTGAGAGCAACAAAAAGTATTTTCAAAAGCAAGAAAACTTGTTAAAGGTTGTTTCCATCTCTATACATAGCACAAATCCTAGGGAAGGACTCCTGATTAGTTTATGGGCTCAGGGAGGTAGTCAAGGCTAACAGATATTTGCTTAAGGCTAAGCATGTATTTAGAGACTCACACATCTTCCTTTTGCAAAGGATTTCCTGTTCATCAGCTCATCACTGGCCGATGAAGTAGTGATGATAGAAGTTCCTGTCTATCAAGTTCCGCAATAAATCAGTAAGCTCTTTCAAAGAGAGACTTATTTTGGTTAACACTTTGTCCTTCAAGCTGTCTACTGAATGAATGAAGGTGGGAAAATAGACATTCTAGTTTGACTATCTTCATGATGTTGAATTTCAACAAAAAGTTATGAAAGTTTTACAGGTCTATGAATCATCAACTCTATACATTTCCTGCCCCCTAGAAACTCAAAAGATAGAAGGAATTTCATAGTTATGCAACTAAATACATTCTTTTTATTTTAATTAAAGTATCATTGATATACAATCTTCTTCTGGTTTCAAATACACAACCCAGTCGTTCGACATTTACCCATATTATCAAATCCTCACCCCCTCCAGTGAGGTCACTGTCCATCAGCGTAGTAAGATGTTACAGAACCATTAACTGTATTCCCCGTGCTGTACTTCCAACCCCCTGACCAACCTATATTGTGACTGTAAATTATTGTGCCCCTTAATCCCCTCCCCCCATACACCCTCCCTAACCCCTCCCCTTTGGTGACCACTAGTCCCTTCTCGGTGTCTGTGTCTACTGCTACCAAATGCATTCTTAAGAGTCTCTTGCCCAATTGCCATTGTGCTGACTTGCTTTCCAGAAACAGGTACCACAGTCTATAATCTCTTTCTCTGACTCTCAGATATATAGATGAGAGAAAGAGATGATAGATAGATAGATAGATGATAGATAGATAGATAGATAGATAGATAGATAGATAGATAGATAGGTAAACACACATATAATGGTCTTGCATATATATGGAACAAAAGTGGTTTCCTCAAGTTCTGTTAAGAACTCTGATTTCTTTATAGGAAAGTCCTGCACAGTCCTCATCACGTATGGATAGGATCCCTTCTGAAACTTTAGTTCTATGCACACAGACCTGGCTATCACTGTATTCTGTATCTCAAAGCAGTATTTTACTCTTTATTTCTCTATGGATAGAATAAACCTTAGCCACAGTTGTGTAAGCTCACATTGACTATAGACATTGTTTTGTTCTTCTGTGAATATCACCACATGTACTCCCCATTTTGTCTTGTCCGAAGTATTTCAGAAAAAGGCTTAGCTTGATTCAGCATGTGTGAGATGGTCAACCTGGACCAATCAGCTGAAACCAGGACTGGGTCATATTGCACGTGGCGGCTCGAGGGAGGATGGTGGAAGGAGTGGTTGCTGGATCCCGTGGGCATTCACTGCATTGTAAGGAAGCCAGAATTTTACCAATAAGTTGGTTTTGTTATCACAGAAGGAGTTTTTTTTGCTCAGGATAAGGTGCCTTCTTTTGTTTTAATGACTTTTCTAGGGATAAAAGAATCTATGCTCAACAAACCCTGCTTTGTGACCATAGAACTCTATGAGCTCCTCTAAGTGGAGGACCAAGGTCTGACTCTTTAAGGGGCTTAGGGCAAGGCACCTGGTGGACTCCCAACCTTGGTGCGTACAGATGACTACCGGCATGCTATTCACTCATGACATACCCAGACTCAGCTTCCCAGCAAGCAGGAGTTTGAGTCTAGCTCTGGATTGCATGTGTGGGAGGTTTGGCCTATGGCTTCTGAAACTGAAAGTGACATGAAAGACAAAGTCAGGGTGAAATGTGCAATAAAAGCCAGACATACAGGTCAGAGCCTCGTCCTAAGCATTAAGGCAGAGAGGAAGAATTTAGGCAAAATACAAGAGCTTGGAACCAGAGTGCCAAACCAGAGCAAAAATATCCAGAAGTGAAGGTTGAAACAAGATTAGCTGGAAGTGTGGCTTAGCCACACAAAATCCTTCTCGGGTTCCTTTAAACCTTAGGAGGGATCCATGAAAAGCAATGAGCTAATTCTGCCACCACTATAATAATGACAATAAGAAGAGCAGCTAACATTATCAAACACATTCTGTGGGCCAAAATGTATGCTAATTGCTTTATAACAATGATTTCATTTGGCAGACCAGATGTTATTTTAGTTTATTTTAAAATGTAGATCCTATGATATATGTAAAGAAATCAAGGAGTGAGGTTCCTTCTTATGCATTCCTTTCAGCACATAACCTTTGGGAGTATTTTGATGAATCCTTAATTTTCTGACATGCAATGATTTTAGATTAGATTTTTAATGTGATGGTGATAGAGCTTTTACGGCTTGTCCTCCTCAGTTGCTCGAGAACATTCTGGTAAGCTGTTAGTCCTGTACTTGCATGTAATTGTCATTTCTCTGGCAATTGGCTAGTATAATCATCAGGAAATCATTGCTTTTTTAGCCCTTAAAAATGTGCTGCTTCCTTAATTTCTATGGTTTTCCTGTCAGAACTTTTAGTTCTTATTTAGATGTTATTTAAATATTACTATTACCTCTATGATGACCTATATTCCAGCATATTGTTTTGGTCACCTTTATAAGGTGTAGTTTTTTCTTAGGGTTTTTAATTGTCCAGTGAGCACATGAGATTGCTTTGTTTGAATTTTAATGGCCAGGTTAGACAGCACCACTTTTTGTTTTGAATATATTTTGCCATGACTGTATATTTTTTCCCTGTAACTCAAAATATTGTATGTGCATTATGCTTATAACAAGCTTAATTCAAATCGTAGATGTAAATATATTTTGTCTAGTGGGCTTCTCAACATTCCGGAGTTTTTGTTTTAGCATCATAATGTGCTGTCTTTTACGGTAGAACAAAAGCCCCCAAATGTTGGTTCATCAGCTGACAATACCAGTTTTGTCTCTTAATTAGAAAAGAGAATAAAGCTGTTTAGGGGTGTCAATAAAATGACAGATGCATCATTAGCAGCCAGCTATGGTGGATCAGTTCTGTGCAAATACTTGGAATGGAATTAATAGGAATTTCTGCTAGCATATTTAAATCACAAGCTTGGAGGAAGAAAGCAGAATTTTGATGCAATGAACTAGTAAAAGAAAACGGGAGTGAACGACCATTTAAGACTGAATTAGGAGTGTAAAAGAAAAGGAGTGTAAGAGAAATCAAATATTGCTGAGAATTTTATATATTATTAATATATTGCAAATGAGCCATTATGGGTATTGTATGATTAATTCATTTAATAAATATTTATTGAGGATCTACTTGCCAGGTGATAAATTTAATGAGAAAAGTACAAGCCCATAGTCCAAACCCAATGTGACTGTCCCTTATAATTAGTAGGACAAAATTTCAGTTCAACCATAAATCTCAGAAGAGGTTCTTCATTTTTGCACTGAATGGTCTCACACTGTGTGTAAAACCCAGATCAGTCAGGGCGACTCAGAGGAGATGTCCATTTAGTCCCTATTTCTTGAGGGGTTGGTAAGGTTGCTTTAGCAAGTAAGGGCTGGTGCACCTGGGCGTGGGCACAAGATGCGATGTCATGTCATTCAGTGATCGCGAAGCACTTGACTCTCGAGACTCAACACTGTGCTTGTTCAATTATTATATTCCCAATCGTGCTGCCATAGAGTAGGCACCAATAAATATTTAATAATGGTTGAGAGAAGAATCCATACATATCTAAGGACAAGCAATAGAATAATTGGATAATTTTAAGAAAGGTATGAATTATCACCCTAGAAGACCTTCATTTTGTTTGAAATCTTTTCATTTTCTTATTCATTCTTTCGACACTTAGAATGCCTGAGCTCTTCATGTTCGGTGATAGGACTGAGAAATTATAGTGTTACTGCAGACACTAGAACAGGATCATTGGCCCTCTTTGCTTATTAACACGGAGACTTAGGAGTATGCAAGCAAGAAGTGAGGAAACAGATACAACTTGGTAGACCAAGGTGGGCTGCTCAAGAGAGAATCAGCCCTGAAAGGAGTGGCTCCTGTTATGGGGAGTGAAGATGTTCATTCATTAGCTATTAGGTCACCTACCATGAGTAGGGAGGGTTTCAATTAGCACATGTACAGTTGGATTACATACAATACACACATGTGTATTATTTACAACAACATCTCATGTAGCATTAGCATATAAAATCTTTACCAAGGGGTGGGAAATTTAGTATTATAATGAGGAAGAGGCAACTGTCAGATGCCAAATTTACTTACGCACATGTCACAAGTTGTTTGTGTCTTGGTCCATTGATGATCTGACCAAGGGGTCTCTAAGCCTAGGACATGGTGGCTTTAAAACATGTTAAAAGAATAGGTTGATGTGGAAAACAGGACATATTGGAGACTTACAGAGCCAGGGGTCTGAGTCACAGGCACTTTGTCGGGGCTTAGGTATGTGGGGTTGGACTGGTCGCTCCATTTTTTTCCTACCTATCTCAGTAGGGGTTGAGAAATGAATCATACAGTCCCTGTCTTCAAGGAGCTCCCAATTTAGCCTTTATATACTAGGTGACTCTGTCAAATTAGACATCTCCCTGTGAGGTACCACACCATGATGCAGAAGAATACAAATTCACAGACCTGTTAAGGGTTAGCCTTGGAGCTGTATAAAAATGTCATTTTTTTTTTTGTAAATCTCTGCAAGAAAAATGTATCTGCCCTTAGTCAGACCTAGATATGTAATATTGTGGGTGACCCTGAGATCATGCCTGGGAATTTCTAGTGTGTCCTCTTGGAAACTGCTACACTGTCCCATCTTGCTCTCACACTCCCTGTTTCAGACACCTTTGTTTCAGTGTTGTGTTTAGTATACTTAACACCCAATGTATTTATTAAAAAGGGCTTTTTTAACACTCCTTTCTTTAAACAACAATATCATTCAATGATAAATAAATTACCTAACAGTGAGTAATAGGTATTTTCTTAATATTTTAGTATTTTAAATTAATGAATTCACTTTAATAGATATTATTCAAAGTCAGTAAAATACTTCCCATATGAACTAAAATTTTCATTTAGCAAACAAAAATATACCTTGTCATTTTCGTTGTTTCATTGCTTAAAATCTTAAGCGTGAATAAAAATTCGAGAAGGTGAAGAATGACAGAATTGTACCAGTGGTTCTGGTTCTCCATCATTACAATCACTGTGCTATCATATTTATTTAAGATCTACTCTTTAAACAAAGGATTATGTAGAACCACCAGGTTAGGAGACACTACATTCAGAGTGAGTTTACATCCTTTTGAACAGTTAAGAACTTGTAAAATAAATGTATATGGCTAAGTTTGGGTGTGTCAGAAGAAGCAGCTGTATAACTAACTGGTAATTCTCCATATTTATGCAGAGAACTTTCATGCAGAAACCATGTTCATGAATAGAAATGTAATTATAATTTGCTCATTTGCGTAAGCCCAACAATTGCTTAGAACCCAAGTGACAAACGATTTTTAGGATAGGAGTATTTTATCACTAACATTGTTGAAAAATGTTGGTACATGGTGATATTAAAGCACAGACTGTTAGTAGTTTTGTCAATTTTCAGTTCTCTGCAGAGTGGCCACCTTATTGCCTGTGCCCAGGACAGACGGCTCGCACCATTCTGCCCTTGGTCTGCCACTGCACCTGACCATCTGCTTCTACCTGTGCACCTGGATGTACTTGACCATAAAACCAGGGTTTTCTCAGGCCAACCTGCAGACTGCTCAGTGGCTCTTACCCAGACGCCTGTCTAGACCCTGATCTCTGTTTATGGGACCGTTTGACTATCTGGCCGTGTGTTCCCAGGGTGTGGATCTCTGTTATTACTCTACCTTGGTGCAACTCCCTGGCCAAACTGATGTCCTTGACTTTGTGACTTTGTCTGTGTGGACTTTCGTTCCTGCCTGCCCCTCTTTGCCTTTATTGACAATGGTCTTCCTATCTCATGCTATTCTTCAGCTCAAGCCTCTTTTACCTTTGTCCACATCCTGGTCCCCTTGACTCCAGGCTTGTTTGCTGGCCGAGCTGCATCATGATACAACCTGCCTCCTGGTGGCCAGCAGTTAAGGAGTAGCTGTGCTACGGAGGGTGTGGGTGCTGTGTAGATTTCCCCCAGAAGATCTGCCTGTGGAGGCAGGATACAGTGTTGCTTTGATGGCTGAGAACCTTGGGAAAGGATAATAGGCGGAGGCACAGGACCATGAAAAGCCACTGCCTGATGCTGCCTCCTGTGCCCCATGGGCTGTGTCGACCTGGAAGAGGGTTTCTGGATTTGCCTGCGCTTTTCCAGCCTTTCCTCACTCTTACCTATTTTCACAGTGGTTTGCCAGGGGGATTTTAAAAATACTCTTCCATACCCCTAATGAAAATCTTTAATGACTTTCCCTTCTAGTCTGCTCCAGATCTCCCTAGCTGATTTCCAGATGCCAGACTGTCCTCTCTACCCTATCCTCCATTCTCTGCCCACCTCAACCAGTTTCTGCCCCTGTGCTTGGTTTGGGCTGATGGCATCTCCTCATTCTGCTACTGCATCTGCTAAAACTCTGCTTTCTCTCCAAGGAGCCACTGCCCTGTGACGTGTCCTCCACCCCCTTCCCTACCCCCAGCAGTCCTTGCTGCCTTTTCTCTACCCTGTGGCCGTCTGTGGACACCTCTGCATAGCAACTAGTGCATTGAATGATAGTTTGTTTTTTTTATAACCTTCCCATATCAGCTTTAGACCTCTCAGAGGAAGGACTCTGCTTTCTCCATCATATGTATGTCTAGTGTCTGGCACTGCTGGTGGTGATACAGTGTGGATACTTTAATTTTTTTTAATGTTAAGGGATGAAAGTTAGTGAAAAACAACACTATGGTGACTTCATGAATTACTGCTCTGATTTATTTATGTAGGGGTATGTCCCAGAATTTGGAGTAAAGTTAGAGATAAAGTGGTCCAAACTGCCAAGTTTAGAGATCAAAAGGATTACAGACAAGCAGCCCTATGGTACCCAGTGGACTGAGGCTATCGTTGTACAGAACATCATCTAATAGTTGTTATCATGTTTAAGACTGCCAGTCATTAAAAAAAGTCTTTAAGTTATGATCATTGTGCAATGATACTGAGTAGAGAAATTTGTGATAAAATGCACAAATATTACTACCCTGAACATTTTCTAACAGTTACACCATCCAAAAGTAACTCATCAAAAATATTTCATTTGCCTATGACCCAAAATGAAGCGATTGCCCTATTTTTCATTAATAGCACTTCAGGTGTACTTGAATTCTAATTGGTAGTGGGTCTGCCCAGACCCAGGTGGCTAGGAAAGATTCTTCAGCCTACTACACGTAATGTTGTAAGCATCAGCTTGCTTAGTCCCTACAGGGAAGAAAATGTCCAGTTCCCTTTATCTTTGCTTCTTTTCACATGACCGCAAGCCTGGACCATCAATGCCATCACTTACTACCCCCAGTTTTTTAAAGTTATAATTACTTACTCATTCTCATATTCATTCTTTCAACAAGCATCTATCAAACACTTGCCATATATGCCACACACCTTGTCAGGTTCTGGGCAAATTAGGTCCAACAAGATCAAGGGTACATGGTGTTGACAGTCAAGGAAATCCCCTCCATAGTACAGCCTGGCCCATGCCAATGACAAAGGTGGGCTCTCCCAGCTTTGGGAACCTAGGCTCTTTGAAAATAAAAAAAACAAAGTACACTAGAGAAAAATGGAAATGAATTTAAAATATCTGTCCCTTTGTGCATTATAGCTATAGTCAGTACTCAGCTGTTAAATCCAGCAAAAGTTCCTTTGCTTTAATTAATTTCTTTGTGCTGATTCTTCCTAGTAAGCCTTAATTTTAACTAAGTTAATTAGGTTGAAGATTAAAAATCCCATTAGCGTCTATCATTCACTTCTTGGCTCTGTCAACAAGGTGCTAAAACCTTGCTTAAAGGGAAGAGGCAAAAAGGGGCATTCCAGCTAGCGCTTTCGCATTCTTCAGGACCATGCCTAATGCTGTATTTAAGGCTTTAAATGCATATCTGATACTATAATCATTTTAAAGCATATTTTTGTACTTTTCCAAACATCACTAATCTCCAGTCCTTTAGACCTGTGGCTCCTTATTTTCTGAGAGGTCTATGGCAATGGTATGTTTGCTGAGAAACTCCATCCCATCTACCCTGATTATCTAATTTACAGGTTTGCAGGGCATAGATTTTTAATCAAGGATCTGTTTCCACTGTCACCTTGTCTGCCTCTTTATTATGGTTAAAGACTCTACAGTGGCTAATATCTCACCCAGAGCAGGAAAGAACAAACAATTAATAGAATCATGAATTATCTGCAGGTCATAACTCTGTTGAACTACTAGTGTGTCTGAGTACACTTTCTGCTTTGGATCCCACACCCGACTTACCATGGCAAAGAATTGCAGAAATTCAAACACGTATTGTTGACACTCGCTCCAGGAAGTGGCCATTGTCTTAATGTGGCAGCCACACAGACAGGGGGACCAAACTCAGAGCAAGGAACACAAGCCACAGGCCTAACATTGCATCTTGTTCCCAGGAGAAAGTCACTAATGGGAAGGAGCCCAGCAGGGGTGGGGGAGGCAGGACGTTGTCTGAAGTCACGTTCAGATGAGCCTTGCCAGGATGTTCCACTTCCTGAAGGACCTGAAGGCTGGGGGGATTTTGATTGAAAGCTAGGATTAGAAAAACAGTAAACATTATACAGAGCGGTATTTTCCAAGCAGATTCACCTAAAAAGAAGATGAGGGAAAATGAGAACAGGGGTTGGCCCGTGAAACTTATCTGAGACATCAGGACCTACAAAAGGTACAGAAACTAAGAGACTGGAGCAAAGGGGAGGGTAGGTAGGTTGTTTGAGCCTTCAAGGTTGTGTGTGTGTTTGCACGCACATGTGTGTGTTTGGTGCAGAGGGGGTGTGTAGTGGTGCACAGAATACACCTGATGAGAAGTGTTGCGTTCACACCAGAAGCCTAATATCTTTCCTTGAGCTACTGCTTGTAAGCCCCTACCGTTGTATTATTGTCATTATGGACATAGTTTGAATCAGTGTGAATAGGTGGGGCCATGGTATGCTGACACATGACATGCAGAAACATGGGGTTTTATTTCTAAATGGTCTCTCTCTGCAATGTCATTGAAAACTAGGGCCCAGGGCAAGCCCTGTAGACATGGTTTCCTGTCAAGAACCTATTGAGCGGCCTCGGTTGCCTCCCTCTGGAGAACAGAAGTACCTGTTTGTGGCAGAAGACAGGTGGGGTTCCTTCAGATGAAATGTATTCCTCTTTAGGCTTCAAGCTCATCATTAAAATAAGGTGAAACAGGTAATTCTCAAAATATACAATTTTGGACTCTGAGTGTCATTTCTTAACTTCTCATGGCCTTTCCCTTCCCCTCTTCTTTGCTGAAAAAAGAACTCTTCAAAGCTATCCCCTATGAGCCCGCCCCAGAACGTGGGCTTCCTGCTACCATGGAAATCCTGTTTAACCTGTTGGGCAAAGTATTCTGTCTGTTTCTCAGAACATAGGTGTAATTAAGTCTTTAGCGCCACCTCTTATCTCTTCACACACTCCCTATTCTGGTCAACCTCTGCTGCCTATGAGAGTTGGCTTGAAAATGCCCCACGTTTCCTTCTCTGTTCAGAGCAGCAGCCTCTGCTCACGCTTCTTGCTTCACAGCTCAAGACAGGAAGGAAAGAGGTCTCAAAGTGACCATCTGCAAAGGGCTGGACAGCACAGCCCTAATTCACTCAGTCAGTTCCTCCTTAAAACAGTTCCACCGTTTTAAGACATGATTTCTCAACTAGAAACTTTTTGACACTATAAAGAAGCCAGCTCCTGACCCAGCCCCATTCTCCGTCATTCCAGGTCTCCTTTCTGGAATGGCTTCACATGGGATTATTTCGTCCAGGCTCTTGGATGTTGAGCAGGGGGAGGGCAGGCACCCTGCCTCCGGAGATGGAACTAGAGCGATTCTGGGTCTTACTCCTGATGTATAGCTGGTGAAGCAGATGTTCTCATTTTGCCACTGTACCTCTTTGGCCTTTTTACTCTCTCCCTTACCCTGAACATAGCCACTTTGTTCGTTGTCGACCCTCACAAAACCCAGATGAACAGAATGAATATTTTTTTTACATTAAAAAATTTTTTTTATTAAGGTATTACTGATATACACTCTTATGAAGGTTTCACATGAAAACACAATGTGGTTACTACATTTACCCATATTATCAAGTCCCCACGTGTACCCCAATGCAGTCACTGTCCATCAGTGTATGCCACAGATTCACTATTTGCCTTCTTTGTGCTACACTGCCCCGTGATCCCCCACACGATGTGTACTCAACATAATATCCCTCAATCCCCTTCTCCCTCCCTCCCCACCCACCCTCCCACACCCCTCCCCCTTTGGTAACCACTAGTCCCTTCTTGGGGTCTCTGAGTCTGCTGCTATTTTGTTCCTTCTGTTTTGCTTCGTTGTTATACTCCACAAATGAGGGAAATCATTTGGCACTTGTCTTCTCCAACTGGCTTATATCACTCAGCATAGTATCCTCCAGCTCCATCCATGTTGTTGCAAATGGTAGAATTTGTTTCTTTCTTATGGCTGAATAGTATTCCATTGTGTATATGTACCACATCTTCTTTATCCATTCATCTATTGATGCACACTTCAGTTGCTTCCATATCTTGGCTATTGTAAATAGTGCTGTGATAAACATGGGGGTGCATACCTCTTTTTGAATCTGAGAAGTTGTATTCTTTGGGTAAATTCCAAGGAGTGGGATTCCAGATCAAATGGTATTTCTATTTTTAGTTTTTTGAGGAACGTCCATATTGCTTTCCACAATGGTTGAACTAGCTTACATTCCCACCAGCAGTGTAGGAGGGTTCCTCTTTCTCTGCATCCTTGCCAACATTTGCTGTTCTTAGTCTTTTCAATGCTGGCCATCCTTACTGGTGTGAGGTGATATCTCATTGTGGTTTTAATTTGCATTTCCCTGATGATTAGTGATGTGGAGCATCTTTTCATGTGTCTGTTGGCCATCTGAATTTCTTCTTTGGAGAACAGTCTTTTCATATCCTCTGCCCATTTTTTAATCGGGTTATTTGCTTTTTTGGTGTTGAGGTGTGTAAGTTCTTTATATATTATGGATGTTAACCTCTTGTTGGATATGTCATTTACAAATATATTCTCCCATACTGTAGGATGCCTTTTTGTTCTGTTGATGGTGTCCTTTGACATACAGAAACTTTTTAGTTTGATGGAGTCCCATGAGTTCATTTTTGCTTTTGTTTCTCTTGCTCAAGGAGATGTGTTCAGGAAGAAGTTGATGATGCTTACATTCAGGAGATTTTTGCCTATGTTGTCTTCTAAGACTTTTATGGTTTCATGACTTACATTCAGGTCTTTGATCCATTTTGAGTTTACTTTTGTGTATGGGGTTAAACAATAATCCAGTTTAATTCTCTTGCATGTAGCTGTCCAGTTTTTCCAACACGAGCTGTTGAAGAGGCTGTCATTTCCCCATTGTATGTCCATGGCTCCTTTATCATATATTAATTGACCATATATGGTTGGGTTTATATCAGGCCTCTCTAGTCTGTTCCATTGGTCTATGGATCTGTTCTTGTGCCAGTACCAAATTGTCTTGATTACTGTGGCTTTGGAGTAGAGCTTGAAGTTGGGGAGAATAATCCCCCCAGCTTTATTCTTCCTTCTCAGGATTGCTTTGGCTATTCAGGGTCTTTGTGGGTCCATATGAATTTTAGCATGATTTTCTCTAGTTTGTTGAAGAATGCTTTTGGTATTTTGGTAGGAATTGCATTGAATCTGTAGATTGCTTTAGGCAGGATGGCCATTTTGACAATATTAATACTTCCTATCCATGAGCACTGGATGTGTTTCTATTTATTGGTATCTTCTTTAATTTTTCTCATGAGTGTCTTTTAGTTTTCAGGGTATCGGTCTTTCACTTCTTTGGTTAGGTTTATTCCTAGGTATTTTATTCTTTTTGATGCAACTGTGAATGGAATTGTTTTCCTGATTTCTCCTTCTGCTAGTTCATTGTTAGTGTATAGGAATGCAACAGATTTCTGCATGTTAATTTTGTATCCTGCAGCTTGGCTGAAATCGGATATTAGATCTAGTAGTTTTGGAGTGGGTTCTTTAGGGTTTTTTATGTACAATATCATGTCATCTGCAAACAGGGACAGTTTAACATCTTCCTTACCAATCTGAATGGCCTTTTATTTCTTTGTGTTGTCTGATTGCTGTGGCTAGGACCTCCAGTACTATGTTAAATAGAAGTGGGGAGAGTGGGCATCCTTGTCTTGTTCCCGATCTTAGAGGAAAAGCTTTCAGCTTCTCGCTGTTAAGAATAATATTGGCTGTGGGTTTGTCATATATGGCCTTTATTATGTTGAGGTACTTGCCCTCTATACCCATTTTTTTTGAGAGTTTTTATCATGAATGGATGTTGAATTTTGTCAAATGCTTTTTCAGCATCTATGGAGATGATCATGTGGTTTTTTGTCCTTTTTGTTGATGTGGTGGATGATGTTGATGGATTTTCAAATGTTGTACCATCCTTGCATCCCTGGAATAAATCGTACTTGATCATGATGGATGATCTTTTTGATGTATTTTTGAATTTGATTTGTTAATATTTGGTGAGTATTTTTGCATATATGTTCATCAGGGGTATTGGTCTATAATTTTCTTTTTTTGTGGTGTCTTTGCCTGGTTTTGGTGTTAGAGTGATGCTGGCCTCATAGAATGAGTTTGGAAGTATTCCCTCTTCTTCTACACTTTGGAAAACTTGAAGGAGGATGGATATTAGGTCTTCACTAAATGTTTGATAAAATTCAGCGGTGAAGACATCTGGTCCAGGTATTTTGTTCTTAGGTTGTTTTTTGATTACCAGTTGAATTTCGTTGCTGGTAATTTGGTCTGTTCAGATTTTCTGTTTCTTCCTGTGTCAGCCTTGGAAGGTTTTATTTTCTAGAAAGTTGTCCATTTCTTCTAGGTTATCCAGTTTGTTAGCATGTAATTTTTCATAGTATTCTCTCATAATTCTTTGTATTTCTGTGGTGTCCATAGTGATTTTTCCTTTCTCATTTCTGATTCTGTTTATGTGTATAGACTTTTTTTTTTTTGGTAAGTCTCGCTAGGGGTTTATCTATTTTGTTTATTTTCTCAAAGAACCAGCTCTTGCCTTCATTGATTCTCTCTATTTTATTCTTCTCGATTTTATATATTTATGCTCTAATCTTTATTATGTCCCTCCTTCTACTGACTTTGGGCCTAATTTGTTCTTCTTTTTCTAGTTTCATTAATTGTGAGTTTAGAGTGTTCATATGGGATTGTTCTTCTTTCCTGAGGTAGGCCTGTATTGCAATATACTTTCCTCTTTGCACAGCCTTTGCTGCATCCCACAGATTTTGCGGTGTTGAACTATTGTTGTCATTTGTCTCCATATATTGCTTGATCTCTGTTTTTATTTGGTCATTGATCCATTGTTATTTAAAAGCATGTTGTGAAGCCTCCATGTGTTTGTGGGAATTTTCATTTTCTTTGCATAATTTGTTTCTAGTTTCATACCTTTGTCTTCTGAGAAGCTGGTTGGTACAATTTCAATCTTTTTGAATTTACCAAAGCTCTTTTTATGGCTTAGTGTATGATCCATTCTTGAAAATGTTCCATGTGCACTTCAGAAGAATGTGTATTCTGCTGCCTTTGGGTGTAGAGTTCTGTAGATGTCCGTTAGGTCCACCTGTTCTAATATGTTGTTCAGTGCCTCTGTCTCCTTACTTATTATCTGTGTGGTTGATCTGTCCTTTAGAGTGAGTGGAGTGTTGAAATCTCTTAGAATGAATGCATTGCATTCTATTTCCCCTTTTAATTCTGTTAGTATTTGTTTCACATATGTATGTGGTCCTGTGTTGTACGCATAGGTATTTATAATGATTATATCTTCTTGATGGATTGACCCTTTTATCAATAGGTAATGTCCTTCTTTGTCTCTTGTGACTTTCTTTGTTTTGAAGTCTATTTTGTCTGATACAAGTACTTCAACTCCTGCTTTTTTCTCACTATTAGTTGCATGAAATATCTTTTTCCATCCCTTCACTTTTAGTCTGTGTATGTCTTTGTGTTTAAAGTTAGTCTCTTGTAGGCAACATATAGATGGGTCTTGCTTTTTTATCCATTCAGTGACTCTATGTCTTTTGATTGGTATATTCAGACCATTTACATTTAGGGTGATTATTGATAGATATGTACTTATTGCCATTGCAGGCTTTAGATTCGTGGTTACCAAAGTTTCAAGGTTAACTTCCTTACCATCTAGGAGTCTAACTTAACTCACTTGATATGCTATTACAAACACAATCTAAAGGTTTTTTTTTCTCCTCCTTTTTCTTCCTCCTCTATTCTTTATATATTAGGTATGATATTCTGTACTCTTTGTCTATCCCGTGATTGACTTTGGGGATGGATGATTTAATTTTGCATTTGCTTAGTAATTAATTGTTCTACGTTCTTTACTGATGATATTATTACCTCTGGTGACTGCTATTAAACCTTAGAAACACTTCCCTCTATAGCAGTCCCTCTAAAATACACTGTAGAGATGGTTTGTGGGAGGTAAATTCTCTCAGCTTTTACTTATCTGGAAATTGTTTAATTTAATCCCTGCTTCAAATTTAAATGATAATTTTGCCAGATAAAGTAATCTTGGTTCAAGGCCCTTCTGCTTCATTGCATTAAATACATCATGCCACTCCCTTCTGGCCTGTAAGGTTTCTGCTGAGAAGTATGATGATAGCCTGATGGGCTTTCCTTTGTATGTGATCTTATTTCTCTCTCTGGCTGCTTTTAATAGTCTGTCCTTATCCTTGATCTTTGCCATTTTAATTACTATATGTCTTGGTTTTGTCTTCCTTGTGTGACATGTGTTGGGAGATCTGTGTACCTCCAGGGCCTGAGAGACTATCTCCTTCCCTACATTGGAGAAGTTTTCAGCAATTACCTCCTCAAGGACACTTTCTATCCCTTTTTTTCTCTCCTTCTGATACCTCTATTATGCGAATATTGTTCTGTTTGGATTGGTCACACAGTTCTCTCAATATTCTTTCATTCTTAGAGATCCTGTTTTCTCTCTGTACCTCAACTTCTTTGTATTCCTCTTCTCTAGTTTCTATTTCATTTTTCGTCTCCTCAACCATATCTAATCTGCTTTTAATACCCTCCATTATGCTCTTCAACGATTGGATCTCCAGTCGGAATACATTCCTGAGTTCTTGAATATATTTCTGTACCTCCATGAGCATGTTAATGATTTTTATTTTGAAATCCCTTTTAGGAAGATTCATGAGATCGATGTAATTTAAATCTTTCTCAGGAGTTGTATTCATAATTTAGTTTGCACCAGGTTGTTTTGGCGTTTCATATTTGTATATGGCGCCCTCTAGTGCCCAGAAACTCTACTCCCTGGAGCTGCTCAGGCCCTGAAGCAATGTCGGGCATTGCAGCGGAGTGGTATTGGTGCCTTGGGGGAGGAAAGAGCTGTTTTCTGCTTCCCGGCTGCTATGCCTGTCTCCTCTGCCTGAACCAGTGGGCCAAGCACACAAGTATAAGCCTCTATGCTTTGCATTTGTAGCTATTGTAGGCAGGGCTTTCCTCTGGCTGGCCTAATGCCAGGGTAATGTTTGCCAGTTTGTGAGTCACGTGGGGCTTGCCGGGAGAAAGGCACAATAGGCTGCATCCTTGGAGCTTTGTAGCCAGCCAGGGAACTGGAGCACCTGAAGATTGCGAATGCTCCCAACCTGCTGAGCAGAGTGCACTTGGACAACTTTGTCTAACTGTTCTTTCTCCTGAGCAGTAAGCTCTGTGCAATCCTTGCCCCTTTAGCAGACCTCTTGCTATTAGGAAGTCTCTCAGACTGCCTGCCTTTGTTTTGTCCCACAACACCCAGATATGGATCCCTGCTTTCCACAAGCAGCTGGAATCTCAGTCTCTCCAGGAATTCTGCCTGTCTTAGCTTTCCAACCCCCTAATCACAAGAGTACCATGCAAGCACCATGAAATTTATGTTTGTGCTCCCAGATCACATCTCCGGAGTTAGGTATTCAGCAGTCCCAGGCCTCCATCCCTCCCTGCTCCGTTCCTCTTTCTCCTGCCGGTGAGCTGGGGTGGGGGAAGGGCTTGGGTCCCACTGGGCCACAACTTTGGTCTGTTACCCTGTTCCATAAGGTTTATTCTTTTCTCCAGGTGTATGCAGTTTGGCGCAGTCCTCTTTCATGTTGCTCTTTCAGGATTAGTTGTATTAATTATATTTTCTTATTATATCTGGTTTTAGGAGGAAGCCTCTGTCTCACCTCTCTCACCCCCAGCTTTAATCCTCTATCCAGAATGAATATATTTTTAAGCAAGGTTAAACATAAATTTTTTGGTGTCACTTCAATCCAAAAAACTCTCTTAAAAGCACATGGAAGGGGGGTTGCTGGTGACTCATTTCCCCACCTTTTGATGACATTTGGTCTTGAGCCACAGCTTTCACCTCATATACTCACATTGGGAGGTCAATTTATATGTGCTAAGAAACAAGCTTCAGGTGTGCATTTCTTGAGCGGCAGGTCGGGATCTTGCTGCCCCATCTGAAATGGTTGTCTGGCCCAGATTTCCCTTAATTATTATGAGTTATAGCTCTTGGGTGTTAAGGGCATCTCTTGGGTTAAGGTTTGGAGGAATCTCAACTTTCTCTTCATTATCTGTTCCCCCCTGCCACCTCCACCACACACACCCATCATTTAATAATAAAGGTAATAAATACAACTGGCCAAGTAGTAGGAATCATGGACAAAAAAGATGAAATATAGGATCTTTCTCCCTAATAAATATCCCATCAAGTCTTGTGGGTTTAGGATGGGTGAATGTTTTTTGTGCTTTGAAGGGAAGGAAGGGAAGGAGGTAAGAAGAGGCAGCATATGGTCAGAAAGGGATATTCGTTTTGGCCTTGTTCTCTGTCTACCAACTGTGTTATATCTATATTGTTTTCAAATTAGAGCAGGTAAAAGGGATTGCATACCCAGAATGACTTAATCAGTTACCTCTGTTCATTAATCAAGTCAGAAACAAGCGCCTCCAGCCCCAAGCTGATGTAATTTCAGCTTGGGAGGAAAGACTTTCTTCTCATTAAGGTCTTAAACTCGGCTTGTTTCTCAGTTAACTAAAATTAGAATAGTCAATCTTCTATAAGATCATATTATTAATCTGCTCATTATTTATTCAAAACAATTTATTGAGTGCATATTATGTAAATCACTTTATACAAGCTCTATGGCAGAAACAAAAAATTGATGACATATCAGCTCCTGTTCTAGCCGCAGTGTCACCACTTCAGGGAAGCCTTCCAAGACCACCCAGTCTGCATATAGCTCTGCAACCATTTGCAATCATATTTGTCTTGTTTTATTTTCTCCACAACCTTGTCACTCACCATATTTCTTTTGATTAGTGATGTGTTTAAGTGATTATTAGTTTTCACCTAGAAGAATGTTAAGTTCCATGATAACAGAAACTTGAACCTTATTCAACTACTGTATTAGTCCAGGTTCTCCAGAGAAACAGAAGGAGTAGGATACGTATACAGATGTATGTATACATATGATATGTATATGGTATATGTATGTATCAAAATAATGTGTATGTATGTATATTCTATAATATGATTTATTTTAAGGAATGGGCTTGTGAGATTGCAGGAGCTGTCAAGTCTAAAATCCATAGTACAGGATGGAAGGCTGCAGACTTTGAGGCAGGAGTTACTAAAGCCTTGAGGCAGAATTTCTGCTTTCTCAGGGAAAACTCAGTTTTGTTTTTAAGGCCTTTCAACTGATTGGACAAGGCCAACCCCCATACTGATATCAATCTCCTTTATTTAAAGTCATCTGATTATAGATGCTCACCACATCTGCAAAATATCTTCCGAGTAAAATCTAGATTAGTGTTGGGGGCAGTAAATTGGTACTATAGCCAAGCCAAGTCAATGCATTAAACTCACCCTCACACCTCTGTACCTCTAACATTGAGAGAGATAGAACAGAACAGCGCCTCAGAACAGTATCTGCCACATGATGGGTAGTTAATATCTGTGGGCAACCTGCTAGTTAATTCATTGTACAGGCTTTACAAGTTATCCTGTAAGATACGACCCCACTCTTCTGTGCTTATGACCTGGATGGGAAGACACATCCCATACAAGGAAATAATGAAGCCACAGCACTGGGCACTGTAGGATTCAGATCTAATGTGAGTGATCCTAACACCAATTTTAAAACCAAACAACTAGGGATTCAGAGGAAGGAACATCCTTGTTAGTGAGAAATGCAGAGACCTATCTGGGGGCCTGGTTGTCTATGTCAGGTTGTTATTTTGTTGCCATTTTTCATTGTGTGACAATAACTAAGAGCACAGTAGGGCGGCTTTCCCTTTGCCCTCTCTGGGTCAGAGCTGTCTTCAGTTCATCTCTGCAGCTGAGAACAGTAAAGAACTGTTTTCTTGAGAGGGTGCGCCACCGTGGTTTGGTTCCTGCAGAGTGAGCAGCCCTCCTGCCTCCTCTGAGCTCTCATCCTCTTGGATCTTGCAGGTCAGCTGCAAAATGGGCAGGTGCGGTGACTCATTTAAGCTATTTTGTTCTCAGTGAGTTTAGTGTTACATTTCACCGACTGTAATAAATGTCATTTTATTGATTAGTTTGGCAATTTTTTTATCTTGAGGAAAATAGTAGAAACCAACTTTTCTTATTTTGTGTACTTATTTAGATCATCTCCTCCAAAAGTTACCCTTCTTCAGGAATCTAGAAGACTTTAAGTCTTCTATGGTATTGAAAGGTGAATGTAAACATTTAAGCAGAAATGAATAGGAGAACTGCTATAGGTAAGGTGTGCCCATTGCTTTGCCTCTACTGCTGGCTGCTTCCAAGTAGGGGGATACGTGATATGTGCATGAGACTGCAACCCCTGGAGTTACAGAGAGGTCATGCGGTCCAGGGCACCAGGGAGGACAAGAGACCTAATGTGCTCTGGCTCTGCTACTAGGGTGTGGTATTGGGCAAATCAAGTTGTCATTGTGGAGACAAATTCAAAGTGGAGTTGGAATAGCCTTTAAACATTTTTAAGTTCTGAAACACTGCTCACACAGAACCATACATTTAATTCTAATTCATGAAACAGAGAAAGGCCAAGCTGGAGGTGTCTGAGTGTGTGTGTGTGTGTGTGTGTGTGTGTGTGTGTGTCTGAAGCCCACAAGCTACAGCCTTCATTCCCAACCCACAAGAGGACTCTGGAAAATCCTTAAGGCTTCAGAGTAGTTTGGGAGCCATGAATTCAGTGAGATAGAATGATGTCTGCCTGCTTTGAAATGCTATGAAGAACTGTGAGTTAGGTCATCCACAAGTTCTTATAAGTATTTTCTTTAAAATAATAATTACATAAGAAATAGGACATATCTTTCTGTAAAAAGTTTCATAGATACGGGAATATACAAAGTAAAAATGTGAAAAGCTCCTACACCTTGCATCCTCTTTCCACTCCCTCCCTTCTCTGCTCCAAGCTCTGTTGGGAGGCTAGTTTGAAGCTCCCCCAGATCTTTATTTTTGCATTTAATTTATATGTACATGAGAGGAGGAGGCAGAAGCATTTATATAAATTGGGTCATATTAGAGTTATTTTCTCTAGCTTTTACCTCTTTCACTTAACAGCATGCCTTAGAAATCTTCTGTATCAGTAAGATAAGACCTAATTCTTTCTAAGGACTAATAGTGTATGAGAATTCTCATTTGCCCCATGTTATCAACAGCCCTGGAAATGATCAGTCTTTGAAATTTTTCCTATCAGAATGGCAAACTTGAAATCTTTCTGTTGTTTTAATTTTTCTCTGATTGCTCATTCGTGTGAGCACTATGTATTGACAAGGTAGGCTTACCTTTATCTGACATGTTGAAGACTGCCTAAGGTCTACAAAGGGGTGAACATTTTAACCATGGAATCTGTTTACCAAAGCTATTGACTGTTTTGCTTTATGTCTCTGATAAGAAATTTAGGCCCTATAACTTGTAAAGCAATGTTTTTCTGGGATTCAAACATATTTTCATGGACTCACAGTCATTAGTAGTCTTGGATAGAGAGCATTTTATTAATGAGAGGAAAATTATCATTCTCATGATGAAATTCACATAGAATTTGAATTAATAAATGCAATAATTATCATTCCCACTTTGATTTAAAATCCCAGGTCCAGCAATTATAGAGTTCTAGCATTCCCTTTTTAACCATGTTTTGGTCAGTTTAATAGAGATTTTTTTCGTTTAAAACAAAGGAAAGCAGAGGATCAAGCTCCAACGTATTTCATGTACTGATTCATCAAGTAAGTCACCGAACCCGTGCATCACAGGAGGCATGGATCTCACAAGTAAGGGCCAGTAAAAAGGAATAGATTTAGTAAGATTAATCATCAGTGTAATTTATGGTGCTTTCTCTCCCAAAGACACTTGGGAAGCTTTGCAAACATTTGAACCAAAATACAGTTTAAGCCACTGCGAAACAGATATGTAAACTTGCTACAAAAATAAAATATGAGCCTCATATAGTGGTCCTTCATATTCAGAGATGACACATTCATATTATATAGTTATCAGTTCAACAAGTTTTTACTGCATTTTATTTGTTCTCCCCAAAGTCTTATTTTTGATAGATGATGCCCAAGATATACAGGGAGCGTCCTTTTAATATCGTGTGAGTGATGAAAGGCAAAACAAAACAATTTATCAAATCACACTGCCTACATCCCTATAAATTTGGAGAGTGATGGATATGTAGACCCATAGAACTTGGCATGTCATGTATTCATCAAAGGTAAAACCCCAAACATCTCAAACACTGCTGGTGACAGGAAGGTTGATCTTCCTTGGGGGGGGAAAATAGTAGTAATTACCCTTGGCAACTATTCCTTTAATACAAGATTTCTTTGGAAGATTGAACAGTTGTCTGTAGAGTTTGAGTTGAGAGTTGTACAGAGACTTTGATGGGAATATTTGAACAGAGGATGATGTATGTCATCATATTATTTTCTTATTAAGCAAAATTCAGGAGGTTTACAAAAACAAAAACACCTACTATGTGTTATGGTGTATCTGGAACTTATAGCTGCTAATGAAGATCCAAATAAAACACTTCTTTAGATTTTTCCCCATCCTGCTCCCAGGAACCAAAAGACAGTTATTTCTACCATCACAGATAGTTTGTAAGTATGGCTAGGAAACAAACTGATCTAATTTCGTTCTCTAATGGCAAGGTGCGCACCTGGTACCTAGAGGCGTCTCATCTCTTGTGACTTGGTTGGTAGACTGATGCATTTTTGCAGTTTGCTTTAGTGCAAAAGGATCAGATGATAATTATATTCCTTATCTGCTTCAAGAACTCAAGATTTTGAAAGGTCACTATTGTCACCAAGTCCTGAAACACATTTCCTGGGAGTGTTAGGAGAATGGTGGTTCTTTAGGGTTCTCTGTGTTCAAAGTAGGAGACAATTTATCTTCTCCAGCTCCTGGCTTGGCCCCCTCATGCCAGCATGCTTCAAGGAACACACACTTTTCTACTGCAAGAGGGTTGGTACGGTGGCCCCTGAGGGAATGTATAATTCTGCCCAATTGCAAATTAGTTATTGTGAGACACTCACCTCTAAAGCCATTTTTTTGTTCTTTCAACTAGCACAACTTAGCACATAGTGATAGAGTTGTTTCTTGCCTTCTATTTTCCCCAGTCATTCAAAATTCTTCCCCTCCTTTGAGAATAAATAGCTATATTTAATTTTAAAAAATCTTCCAAATCAATCAAACTTTGGTGAATAGATCCTGATGCATGAGAACCCTGCTTCTTTCTGTAACATCCCAGTGACTTTGAAGTTGAAGTGAGAAGCTGGATGGCAATGAGGGCATTTGACTGGAAATGCCCTCTTGGAAGATTGTAAAAGACATTAGCACTAGAACAAATGGACATTCTAGGCGAGATCTGTTTTCACCTGAGTTCTCAGATTAATGATAATGACACCTTAACACAACTTTTTTTTAAAATGTTACCTGGTAGTGTGTACAGTTTTTTTTAAGGCAGATAATGGCCATAGCAAACCAACTAATGATGATGTTAAATAACAGGAATAATCAATATTGTTGAAGGGGGAAGAAATCCAAACAAATAATTGGATACTAGACCATTTCTCTCTTCAGTTCAGTATCCTGGTAAGTTCTACTCATTCTCCTTCACTAAGTCAGCCAGAAATTAGTGTCATCAAAACCAGCCATTCTGCAGAATGTAAACATGCTCTCCTATGTGGTCATTGCAGATTTTTCTCCTTTTGTTTGCATTTCCTCTAAAAGATAAGCTTTGGGGTTATATCCTTTCTAAAATTCATTTTTGATAAAATGAAAAGTAGGTCCTCCTGGCAGTATAAAATATATATATTTTTTAGTGTAAGCCCAGTTAAATTTAATAATACAAACCTAAAACAATGTTTTAAAAGAGAAAAATGGTATGATG
Organism: Smutsia gigantea; assembly: GCA_032199065.1. Lineage (NCBI taxonomy): Eukaryota > Metazoa > Chordata > Mammalia > Pholidota > Manidae > Smutsia > Smutsia gigantea. Next base: position 125,807 of record JAVSCE010004498.1, read on the forward strand.
TGATATGTGTATTTATGATTATACAAGCTTGTTTCTTTTTCATCAAAAACTGACACCCTAAAAACAGGCTCTTCAGTTATATATCTCTCTTATGTATATAATGAATAGGTTTTTTTTAACTAATACATATTCTTTTGTCTTCATCTCTATAAAGATGTAATGGAAAGGATTTTTGACTCCCAAAATGTTGCTTGGAAAGAATCATAATTAGTTTTTAAATTGATTACTATGTTCTTCAAATACATCTATCTCATTTAATCCTAACAACCACCTTACCCTCCTGAGGGTGAGATAAGTTCCATTTCACAGGTGAATGAGGTGGTATTTGGGGATGCTAGCTGGTAGCGTCTCCAAGGTGAATCTGGGATTTCTGCCAGGGACACTTGACTGAACACCCGAGCTCCTTGCCCTGCCTCTCCTTGCCCTGAGTCCCTCAGTCCTACTCCTGCACTGCTTATTCTGGAGAATGGACTTGCAGATTTGCAACGACTGGCAGAAGAAAGCCTACAAGTTCCATGAGCTCTGAACTCTCCCCACCTCTCCAAACTCCTCGCAGCCAGTCCATCCTCCCCCTTCGGGTGCTCCCGCCACAGTGCGCTCAGTCCTGTCACTGCGCCAGCTGTCGTCCACGTGAGGTGTAGGCACACGTGCTCACCCCGCCTGGACCCTCTTCCCCAGCCTGCCCCTGCTCACCTGCAGATCTGGCCCCAAGTGTCCCTTGCTCTGAGCCTTTCTCCCTAACCCTCCCCCACAACCACTTTGCTTGTGTCTGTTCCCATCTTTCACAGGACCCAGTTCCTTTCTTTCCCTCAAATCGCGATACATTTTTAATTTATCTAAACCACTAAATTTCCTTTTCTTCAGTAACTGCCACTCTGGAAGGGGACTTGACTCTCTTCTGTATCCATGACAAGGGCAGTGCCTGGTATGTGAGTGGGACTTATGTGATTGTTAAATGTACTCAGTCATGAACTGAACTCTGACTCTTTCTTTAAAATAACACATTTAAAGGACCACATAGGGTAACTTTAGTGCTTTTAACCGGTTACAGAAGGAATACATCTTTACTATTGGAAACTTGAAAAACTCAGAAAAGCACAAAGAAGAAAATGAGAATTAGCCACAGTTCCAATACCCGGAAACAATCCCAGTCATTTGAACACTGTGGTGTGTATCTCTCCAGGCTTCTTTTTTTTTTTTAATAATTTATTTTGGTATCATTAATCTACAATTACATGTGTAACATTATGGTTATTAAACTCCCCCCTTCATCAGGTCCCCCCCACCAACCCCATTGCAGTCACTGTCCATCAGCATAGTGAGATGCTATAGAATCACTACTTGTTTTTTGTTTTGTTTTTGTTTTTTCCTCCAGTCTTCTTTTATGTCTGTGCATACATTTATAAGGTAAATCATTTTAAACAGAACATTAACATTTATTTGCAGAAGGAATACATTAAGTTTTCAAATACTTCAGATGTAACTTCTGTGTGTTGTTAGCAAGAGCTAATGTTTTAGGATGGTATTGTCATTTAAAAAGTTGAAGAAATTGCTTTAATTTTTTAAGTTGCTCTTCAGGTGGTATAGTTTGTCTAGTGAAAAGAATTTGCCCAAACTCAGTTTCCCAGCCTAGTTTATATAGCTTGTTAAATATTGACCTTCTCTTTTCTTAGAATTCCTTTCTCCAACATTTCTGCCTTTAGGTGTAAAATGCCTCTTCCTCTCTGAAGGCTTCCCAGATCACCTCCTGAGAACATGACCCTGAGCTAAAAACATTCAAGTACCTGATACTCCATACTTAATGTCCCCCCTGATTCCATCCCTGCCCCGTCTTGATAATGAACTCTTAGGGGAGGGCAGAAAATCACGGCTTTTCATCTAGGTAATGCACACACAGCCTGCCACAATACCTATAACACAGTAGGCATGCGATAAGTGTCTGCTGAATTAATAAATATTAATGTGTGTCCCACTGACAGGAATGTACTAGCATCATTTGCACATATGACACATAGCAAATAACTATATAAGTTGCCAGGGTCCGATTCATTGGCCAGCCATGGTCTGGGTTCCTTTTTTATAATGATGCCAATGTGATTGGCAGAGACAAATTTTAATTCCATGCATAATCAAGCCAAATTGCAGTTGGCTTGGGTTCCTTTGGACAAACTAATTATGCCGTTGTTCCGTTGGTATTTCAACTCTACATTCTGTCTCAATGTTTCTCATGCTTCAGTGCCTTTAGGACAGACAAGGATTGATAGATAAAGGACAGGTGCGAGAAGGGTGACTCCCTCGTGGAGATCCGGCTCAGCCCACAGCCTTGCCCTCACCTCAGGGTCTCAGATGTTTGCACGTGTGCCCCATGAGTCGGCACTCATCGAGCAAAAGTCAGTGACACTTCAGTGAAAGGCCATGATCAGCTCCGTGGAAGGACAGTTCGGGGGCGTGGCTTTCACGGAGCTTACCGCCAGCGGGCTGGGGGCCAAAGCCCAGCCCCGTGCCAAGCCCAGGCCCTCAGCACACGTGAGGCTGCTGCCTTCCCTCTCTACATCTTGTTTCTCTCTCTCTAAAAAAAGACAATGATAAATTCTGCTTCACAGGGTGACTGTAAAGATTAAATTAGATGGTCCATTCCAAGTATTTAGCCCAGTGTCTGACCTAAATGGGTTCTATAAATAATAACTATTATCCTAAAATTCAGCCAGAAGAATAGCGATGTGTGTGTTTGGTGGTGGGGTGGGGTGGGGTGGTTGCAAGTAAGAAAATACATATGGTATGGCCTGAAAAGTAGTGAAGCCTTGTTGGCTGGATTTTTCAAATTATAAATAGGTCAGATCTCAACATTCCCTACCCCCTGCCCGCTCCCCTCCACACACACCCTTACACCCCACCTCTCACCTTAGGCAGGGACAGTGCGTGAGCTGAGACACAGCGATGAGAAACAGTGCGAGCAACCTTTTCCTCTCCCTGGCCTGCGTGAACCCTGAAACTGCCCAGCTGCCGTCTGTATTCCCAACCCTTCTGGAGAGGGCAGAACGGGTCTGACCAGGGAGGCCAGTGGCAGGGACAGTGCCGCTGAACCAGGGGGTGTTGGGCAACTCATGAGGAAAGATTGGGTGTTGGGGGGCCAGGCAAGAGGGAAGCGTGGCACTGCCAGATTACAATGGGCAGAAATGAAATTCTTGGTCCTCAGGATGTAGGGAAGAAGCTGAGCTCCACCTGGCCTCTGCAGAGAAATAGTCGCTGTAAAGAAAGCATGTGGACTGAGTAGAGAAAGGATAAAAAGGGCAGTCATCCACCCCTCTTCCCCTGTCCCGTCTGTTAGACACGCCTCAGTGTTGTCGGCTGAGTCTGGCTGACACAGGCTGGGTGACAGAACTGGGTGAGTGACCCAGGATGCAGAGGGTCACTCTGTTGGAATCACCTAGCCAAGGTTTCCTTTGTATTTGCAACTTTCAGGAGTTAAAAGGGTTCCTTGGCTATTTAATGCATCTTTTAAAACATGGTATTTAGATCAAGGAGGCTCAGTCCACAAAAGGAGAAGGCAAGTGACGCGATCATGGCAAACTGTATTTCAGGGGCTTTATAGTCTGATTCAGTAATAACTGCTGTTGATTCAGCTCTTCATGTTCCAGAGTGAAGCCCCCATTTATTTAGTCATTTACCCATACAGCCATTTTTTTTTTAATATTTAAGTGTCAAGCACTGTGCTAAAAGCTGGGAAAACAGAGATAAACGTAAGACACATCAGTAGGCATTCAAGAATAATTAGCTGCACAAAATGCATCAGTATATGGTTCCCAGTCACTTTTATAAATAAACATTTTTAATAAAATAAGGTAGCAGCCTCCTCAAAACTATTTCCAAAGTATCAGTGAAGAAAAGTAGTTATCTTTCAGCAAGAAGAGAGTGCAGGGAGGAAGATTCTGTTTAAGGCTCCTAAGAAGAGGTTTGGTTATGCTGAGTCTTACATGATGTCTAGAAGCTTGCCAGGTAAACAAGAAAAATAAATAAATTCTGGGTACAGGGAAGAGCGTCTTTCAGAAATTGCCTGTGTTTCAGAATCCCTTTAGCAGAATGAAGGGGAGGAAAAGGAGGAGGGGGAGATGGAGTCACATAGCTTGGCAGGGGCCAGGCAATGAGAAAGGCTGAGTGGCGGGTGCAGAGCCAGGGTTGGATAAGCACACCTAGCTTGAGTCCCATTTCTGTCAACTAATAATAGCTTTGTGACCCTGTAAATCTTCTATCACGGTGAAAACCACACATATTTTTTAGGGTTGTGGTTAGGATTACCAGCCACGTAGATGAAATTCTGTACACATAGTGAATACTCAGTGTCTGACTGTCACTATTATTTAAATGCCATGCTATGGAATGGAATTTGTGCTTCATTCTGTTGGTTCCAAGGAGCCAGAAAGGATTTTAGTCAGTGAGGCAGCATGGTTTGCATTCACATTCTGATCAGAAGGGTAGAATAAAATTGAGTTAGAATCTGGGCATGCTGCTTAGCCTACCTAAGCCTCAGTTTGCACATCTATAAAATGGACAGCGATAGAACTTACCTTCTCACCTTAGGATGAAGATTAAATGAGATGATGAACAGCATTTAACCCTGTGCCTAGCCCTGTAGGAATCTATCAACACATGTTAGTTATTTGTATTCTCTCTACAGGGGGGAAGTTGAAAGCAGAGAGACCAGCCAGAGGCCTTCGTTGGGGTCTAGCTGGGAAGCAAGAATGCCCCTCCTGAGATAGGCTGCGGAGACAGATGTTAGATATTTAAGAATGCAAATCAACAGCCTACAATTCATTGAATGTGGGAGGTGATCTTGTTGTTCATATTCTTTCTTTCACAACATGGCTTTTCCTCCACAGAATAAAAGCTATGGTTAAATTTATTTTTCCAAAGCAGGCATTTCATATTAAAGGCATACGTTTCCCAAAGAGGCAGGTCCACATTCCCTGAATGTCCCTATTAATGAACTATTGCAGTTGAGTGTCACAGCTTAAAGGAAGAGGTTATTTCGAGTTCAGCAAAATTGGAACAGGGACTACACACCACAGTTGGATTTAACAAATCAACAGAAATCCAGCAGGAGCTATGACTTCCAATCTATACCAGATCTTCCCCCCTTTACCCTGCACACAAATTTAAATATATTAAGGGAATTATTAACAACATTAAACAGTTTAACAGAAATCAGCCTCGGCAATGCAAACCATCTGGATAGAGCTAGGATCAACTACTTTGGCTACACTGTAATAGAAAAGCAGATTAAATCATCTCTGGTTCTCAAAAAGAAAAGGACACAAAATAAAAACTGGCTTCCTTGCAAACAAATGGCAATAAATCATATTAGAGTTCTTGAGCTGACAGACACTAACTTTCAAGAACTGTCAAGTGGCCTGCCATGGACGATCTGGCTGCCTCTTTCAAATATTTACAAAGTCCTGTTTACTTCTTGCCAGAACTTTAAACTAGACACCTACATTTGATCTCATCCTTCCGGTTCAGGAAGGGCCTCCCTCACACTAAGACCAGTGGGAATGTGGGACAGTGTCTGAGATCTCCCATCCAGGCCACAACCTTTATGCTCCTAGGAAATCTGGCATGCTGCAGTTTAAGGCCACGGTGTCTCACTGTCATTCTATTAAGTTTCTCCTCCATTTTGTGAAAATTCAGTGTTTCTCCAACCTCTCAATGATCAGCTTTGTGAATTTTCTCATTATATTTTCCACATTAAACTCTTCCCATAGCAGCACAAAGAACTAAAATAATGGCCTAGGTTCCAGAGTGTTGCCCTGTGAAGTGCAGCACCCAGGTGCTGATTCCTGAGTCCTTCTAGTCGGCCTAGTAAGGTGCTCACCGAGTGGCACTGATAAGCAGCCTCTGAGAGCAGTCGCCATGATGTTCGCCTCCTGCACTTACTCCCCTTGAGTGTGGCCTGGGACTTATGGCTGGCTTCTAACAAATAGAATACAGCAGGAGAAATGGGATGCCACTTCCCAGATTAGGTTTGCAGAAACACTTGTTTCTCCCTTGGGCAACCACTCATCCACTCTCCCTCTCTTGGATCATTCGCTCTGGGGAAGCCAGCTTCTGTGTCATGAGGCGGCCCTGTGGAAAGGCCCTGGTGGCAAGGGACCAAGGCCTGCAAAAGCTGTGTCCTATCCGACTTGAATGAAACCACAGCCTCAACCAATGCTTGAGTATGATTTCATCAGAAACCTTGAGCCAGAGACACCCTAAACCTTATCTGGATCCTAGACTCACAGAAATGGTGAAATATAAGTGATGGTGGTTGTTTTAAGCCTCTCAGTTTGGGAATAAATTGTTACATAACAGTGATGATGAATATAAAAGGCTAAGACTATAGACTCTAGAAACATAAGATATGAGTGGAAGTCCTGCCTGCACTCCATTTTAGTAAGTGGCCATGTCCTAGTTGTTTAATATTAGTAAGCCCCAATATTCTAATCTATAAAATGCCTATAAAAATAATACCTTCCTCATAAAGATGGTATTCTGGCATTGAGATAGTGTGTATAAAGTGTTTGACAGACTCATTGCATGTGGCTTTATTACACTGATTATCTCTAAGGCTTATAATTTATAAGTATTGCTTTTTGACTAGGGTTCCGTCCTGTAGTCCCAGAGTATCTCCTGTTTTCCTGTCAACCCCACACTAGCTGTTACTTCTATATTCTCTTACTTGGCAGGAGTCATGATCTAAGAACCATTTCCTGAGTATGCAACAACCAAGATTGTGCTACTTTTTTAAAACAATCATTGCAAACATACACTGCACTGTGTGCAAGGATATTCATCATAATGTTAACTAAAAAATAGTAACTAAGCGTCCATCAATAGGAAATCAACTAAATTGTGCACATAAATAACAATTGTGAACATTTATTTAGTCCTTGCTATGTGGCAGGACCAATTCTAAGAGCATTATATATATTGTGTCACTTAAATCATCACAACAACCCTGTTTAGATTCATTCAGTGGAATTTGCACAGCCCATTTTAAAGGTAAAGATTTACTGGCATGGAATGATACTCATGAAATACAATAAAGTGAGAAAAGAAAGTTATGAAAGATACATAAAACAGCACAATATTAAAATACACATCTCTGCATACATGTCAATATATATATTAAATAGCTTTTCATAACAGGCACTTTGCACAGTTTCAGTATGCACACATTTTCTGTTACTATGAGTCAAGTAACACCAGTTCCCCAGCAACAGTTCAAATGTCATTGCTACAGTCTATCACTGAAAAATAAAGGACAAACTTTGCTGCTAGCTCTTCGATCCACAAATTACTATGTAAAGAACAGGTGCACATCATGATCAGTGACCAATCACATCATTCTTTCAGCCTGTTGGTGATCAGTCACTGCACAGCTGTTAATTAAGTTCACGCAAGGGTGTAGCTGTCTCGCCCTCTTGTCTTCATGTGACAAACCTATGTCAAAAATTGGATTCTTGAATGCAGGAATGGACCAAGAAAGATGGAAATTCAACAAAGAAACAAGTGGTAATACTGGAAATGAGATTTGAGTCTAATGTAAATGAAGCTATAGAAGAAAGAGCTGTCCCTAGGGATGTTGACCCTGACACCATCTGGAAACTGTAAATAAGGGGGGCTTAGTGAAGAGAACTGATCGACAAATATGAAGAAAATGCTTGTAAGGAAACAGATGAGCTCTCTGGGGAAGCGACCACAACAAATGACTTCCCACTCCTTAAAGGAGCCCTTAGAGGTACTTCAGAACACTGAAAGCCCAAAAGATAAAATGTCAGAAGCTCATCCAACTTAGAAAGGAACGTGACGCTTGGCCAAGGCATAGAAAAACACTCACTCTGTAATGTAAGTTACAGGACAAGAAGTCAACTTCTGTTCTACCTACTCTTAAGTTTTTTTTGTAAAAAGACAGTTACTTCTCAGCATTTCTGATGTTTCAAATTACAGTATACTAAGTAAATGTTAATTTTGATAATTTGTCCTTGTCCCTATGCATCTGTAGCCAAGACTGAGAGACATTTTAATGCTTTGAAAAGAGCTTTTAAAGATCACAGAACGGTAATTTCCACCATTGATTAAGATCGCTTTGCACAGTTTCACCTTGCACAGTTCCGTGGTCCTGCACTGCTGTGAAAAGCAACATCTTCCTATATTTATTCATAAAAAAACCCTTAAGATGTACATTAAGATGCTAATCATATTATTTGGGGTGTCAAATTACAGATGATTTTTGATTGTTGCCATTTTGCAATGTTTCTACAATGAATGTAGATTTTTAAAACCTAATCTAGTTATACAGGCACCTCTTCCTTTAACATTCATTTTTGAGCCCCCTCTGCTGCAAGGAATTTGGCAAGTACCAGACATTTACTGGAAAAAAAGGACATAGTGCTTGAAAGTCATGGAGTAGTGCAAATTCTGACACATTATGCAAAATTTTTACACTGCATGTCAATTATAACAGAGATATGAAATAAGTTGGTGGGGCCTCAAAGAGAAAGCCCCAAACTCCTTCAAAGGAAGCTGGAGAGGGCCTCAGACTTTTTACACTCCAATATTTAAAGTTTTTCCCCAAAGGAAAAATAGATCCTAGTTGGCCACAGCATCTTATGGAAATTCGTCAAACCCACAGCCCTCTTTCTAGAGAACCAATTTTAGTTGTCAGCGTCACATACACAAAGGGCAAAGCTAACAAGGTAGTGGGAGATGACCCTGAATCATTTGCCAAAAATCACTCAGATACTTGTTTTATCTGCTTCCTCCTGTCACTGAGGCTGCCCAAAGGGATCGTACCTTGATTTGTTTTTGTTTTTGTGTTACACACTGCTTTTTATAAAGGCCAATCCTTTGTGATCAAATTGTCCATAGCAAGGAGCACCGAGGCTGAGGCCGTCTGCCCTGCTCTGGGCCCAGGGATGTGACTGGCTGACAGGTCCTGTGCCTCTAGACCACCTTATCACTGGCTATTTTTGCCTTTAGTTTTGAGACTTTTTAAATTAGTGTTAACGTGTTTGTGGTGTCTTAAAATTTAGTGATTTCCCCAATCACATTGCAGTTGGGCAATCACCTTCTAAAACTGACAGCACTAAGGAAGAACACGTCCTAACATCTATAGATGGAATTCAGATACAAAAAAGTCTGAGTACTGTATGAAAGGCTTGGCATATTGAGCTGTTTTCTTTATTGTCACCTCAATGAATTCTTGTTTGTTAAAATGGTTTTATGTTTGATTTTTGTGACCTCACTTAGAGCCCTGCTTCCTGCTTAGGCAGTTGAGAGACGGCAGTGAGTGAATTCACTCGAGTCATGGCAAGCAAGGCTTCTCTGTCTCTCTTTTTCTTCCCCAGAGCCTTTCTCCAGGAGACCATGCAGTGTAGATGGCTTTTCACAAAGTGCAGTGAGCCTTCTGCAGTCGTGAGGCAATTGCAGGTGTGACATAATATTGAATAAGTTGTGGAAAAGTTAGCCCCTTTGCAATTTGCTTTAAATTTCATTAAGTAACAAAGTCTCTTCTCCCCATAACACTTGGTAATCTTCCTTTTTAATCCAGAGCCGCAGTAGGCTTAGAGCATTCAGCAGACCAGAATATCTAGCTAGAATTTAATAGCAATGCTTTGTTTTTCTGCAGTGTAGTGATTTTTTTATCTAAAAGATATGAGCTCACTTAAAGAAAACTACTATGAAAGTAGTATGAACAGGTGTTTCATGCATATAGCAAAAAAATTTTCCAGTGGTCTTTGAAGAACTAAAGTTTAGAAATGTAAATAATTTGGAAAAGGAATCCAGAGGCCCAAATTTATATTTTGGGTCTTTGTAATTTTGGGATAGTTGCAAATCATCAACATAGGTATATCTCAATATTCTCATCAGTTAACTTTCAGGTAGATTGTATGTTGTTCACAATAATAGCTATCATCACTACAGCTTTTCTTTTGAATTTTAATGTTCCTCAATATGTTATATATACCATTGAATCTTTACAAGCACCCAGTAAAGTAGGAGGCCTATTATTCCCACTTTGCAGAAAATGGAGCCAAAATACAGAGAAATTTGGCCTCATGCATATACATTGAGTGGGTGGAAATCAGAGTCAAACCCAGAAGTCTGGATCCAGATCCTGTGCTCTCAGCCACCAAGATTACCAACCAAATATTCAGGAAACATTGCAATGTTTGTTTTTTTTATACAATTTTTTTTATTAAGGTATTATTAATTTATACTCTTATGAAGGTTTCACATGAAAAACAATGTTGTTACTACATTCACCCATATTATCGAGACCCCCCCCCCGATACCCCATTGCAGTCACTGTCCATCAGTGTAGTAAGATGTCACAGATTCACTATTTGCCTTCTCTGTGCTACACTGATCTCCCTATGACCCCCAACACCATGTGTACTAAACATAATACCCCTCAGTCCCCTTCTCCCTCCCTCCCCACCCTCCCTCACCCACCCCTCCCCCTTGGTAACCACTAGTCCCTTCTTGGAGTCTGTGAGTTTGCTGCTGTTTTGTTCCTTCTGTTTTGATTCGCTGTTATACTCCACAAATGAGGGAAATCATTTGGCACTTGTCTTTCTCCAACTGGCTTATTTCACTGAGCATAATATCCTCCAGCTCCATCCATGTTGTTGCAAATGGTAGGATTTGTTTCTTTCTTATGACTGAATAGTATTCCATTGTGTATATATACCACATCTTCTTTATCCATTCATCTACTGATGGACACTTAGGTTGCTTCCATTTCTTGGCTATTGTAAATAGTGCTACGATAAACATAGGGGTGCATCTGTCTTTTTCAAACTGGGCTGCTGTATTCTTAGGGTAAATTCCTAGGAGTGGAATTCCTGGGTCAAATGGTATTTCTATTTTTAGTTTTTTGAGGAACCTCCATATTGCTTTCCACAGTGGTTGAACTAGTTTACATTCCCACCAGCAGTGTAGGAGGGTTCCCCTTTCTCCGCATCCTCGCCAGCATTTGTTGTTCTTAGCTTTTTCGATGCTGGCCATCCTAACTGGTATGAGGTGATATCTCATTGTGGTTTTAATTTGCATTGCCCTGATAATTAGTGATGTGGAGGATCTTTTCATGTGCTTGTTGACCATCTGAATTTCTTCTTTGGAGAATTGTCTGTTCATATCCTTTGCCTATTTTTTAATTGGGTTATTTGCTTTTTGGTTGTGCAACATTTGTTTTAAATTCATGAGTCTCAGTATGTTCATCCCCTTCCTCCAAATTATCCTCCAAACATACCATTTTATTTTGTGGAAATAGCTTCAGCCTTAATTTGGACCGTGTGGGTCAAGCAGTGCAGCCTAGTGTCCTGGGAGAAAAAGGTCTCTCCATCTGCTGGCCACTGGCTGCAGAATGAAAGGATGAGCTGCAGTATCCTAGTGCTGTCACAGGGGAGAGGAGACCATCTCAGAAGAACCAGGTACTTTGGAACATTACAGAACCACTGAAAACAGTTTCCACATGCTCAGAGTACATCGTGGGGGTCTCAGCCTCTTTCTTATGTCCCCATCTTCCCCTGCCTCAAACGCACCTTTATATATTTTTATAATCTAAGGAATCAGCTTTTGTAATTTTGTTTTATACACCCAGTGAATGCTGTAAAAGGTTCCACAGGTTACTGGCCTTTTCTGAGCCTAACCCCACGTTGCTTTAGAGCAGAAATTTCCGGGCACCCTGTAGAATAAGGTTATTTTCACTTGGATGACAGGCTCCATGAAGGCCAAACATAGGAAGTGTTCTGTGGCTGTTAGTTCCCAGTTTGAGTTACAAGTTTTTCATAAGGTTCAAATTAAAAAGTTAATTACAAAGCTATTATAATTTAAGCTTTAAAAAACCTTTGCCAAGTATGTTTGGAAATGGTTTTACCTGTGGCATGAAGAACTAAATATTTCTATGTATGAGTGATCTGTGACTTTGTTTTTATTTTTAGGACAATAAGGCAGTTTATAGTAATACATCTAGTTATGCCTGTTTGCTTCATTTTATTATTAGGGACAGTCACACAGTTTGAATAAACTTGACCTATATGGAATATCCAACATATACCTTTCTTCTGGCAGTAGTAGTATTGGAGCAAAGCCTCGGTTAACTTATGTCCTTGTTTATTTTGAAGTTAAATAAGCTGTAAAGTAATTTTATTTTAAGCATGTGCACATGTTCTAGAGCATGTGGGCATGGAAGGCTGATGCTAATGCTTATTGTCTATAAGGTGTTACTCATATTTTTAAATCTCAGATCACTTTGGAAGCCTGATAGTCGATGGTTTTAGAGAGTGGAATCTATTAATCACTTAATTTTCCTGTATCTCCTTCAGCAGAAATTGCAATAATACATTTTAAATGAGAGTTAAATTTTGAGAAAAAGTATGTAGTATCTTCTATATCAAACATAGGAAAAGTATTCCAATACCCCCCACTAAACTACTTTTAACATAACCTTCTTGTGATATGATTACTATATCACCAGAAAAATAATTATTGCAAAGTTGCCAGTGACTAGCAGAGGCTAGAGCAAAACAGAATGAATTAAATATTCTAAGTTTCTACTTCACAGAGATGTGGAGATAGCAGTGAGAGACCACGTACCAAGCACTGGCATGCCAATGACATGCATTGAGATTGAGGAAGGATACAAGTACATCCTACAAGATCATGAATAAACTACTCTGGGACTTGTGTATTTATGGAGGATTCAGGCATAAGATTACATGGCTAGCACAGGTACAGTCACTAAATAACATTGTATTTCTGTTGAACAACAGTATTCTTTTGATGAAAGTACATCGAGACCAGATATACGGAAAGGAGAATCAGATGCATGGACTAAGGTGTTAAATTCTCTAGAGTGATAACAAGGAAAAATGAATGACGGAGGTCTCCTAGAAAAACTGAATCACATTAAGAAGTGAGTGACAAGGTTATGCTCATAATCCATAATAACCCCCACCATATCAGTCGGTAGGGTGTACTTCAGTTATCTTTTTGTATATACCTCCTACCCACCTCCATCAACACTGAGCTCTCCCAGAGAAGATCCTTGTGCCCTTTATTCTTATTTGCAGCCAGGTCATCTAGAACACTGGCACAAATTGAGTACAGAGTAATGTTAGAATTAATGAGTTGATTGATCCATTGATTAATGGGTGACCCAGCTAACTGAGATTGCTACAAGTGGCTAAAATTCATTTGAAATCTTTGGCATCTAAAAGAACTGAATGACCAGATAGGAGACTCTTTGAGCATCTTCTGTGACTAGAAGGCCAAATTAAGACAGCAGATTTTCAGGAATGAAAGCATGCATATTAGTATAAAACAAATATGTCCAAATGATTCATATGAAAATTGATAATTAAATGTATGTTATAGTAATTCATTTAAAAATGTTGTATAGCTAGCTATAATTGGGATGTAAAACAAGAGGTTAAAATCTTGCTAATTCTTTCAGTGACAGATCCCTTTGGATGCCTGGGCCCTCGGCCTTGGTTAGCCACATGGTGCAACAGTAGCTCTTCCTCCTGCCTTCCTCTGCGGAAGGACTGAGGAATTCCCACATGTTGAAATAATAGTTTCTAGCCCATACCAAATAAATCACCGTCTCAGAGTTGGGGAACAGATTTTTTTTTTTTAATATTCCTGGTGGTTCTATGGTGAATCTAGGGTCAAGTACTATTAGATTGGGAAGATACATTTAGGAATCATCCAACAAGGCAGATCCTGGGCAGAAAGTAGGATAATGGGCTGTGACCCATTAGTGGGACTTGGAATGGATTTAGTGGGTTCCAACAAACATTTACAAATATAAAATAGAAGAGAAAATACCAGAGTACATCACAAATAATAAGTATTATTTTATGACATTTAGTTATATCTACACAGGTATATATATATATATATATATATATATATATATATATATATACCATCATAATGAACAAGTTGGATCAAAAGTATTTGCAAAACATTAGTCTAGGATGATGGAAGTATATATCAGCATTTTTATTTTGCAGTCAGTGTGGGGTCTATAAAGTACTGTGTTGTTCATAAATCCAAACAAATCTCTTTTTGTTTAACTGTTGTTTTAGTCACCTTTGGCTAGGTTATAATACAGTAGCAAATAACTCCATGGCTTACAAGTGGAAAACTGAATACTTGTTCAATCTATATGTTAACCATGAGTCGTCTTCATTCCTGGTTCCAGATTTAAGGAGAATATATTCAGTGTGGGACATTTTTTGACTTGTGTCAATAGGAGGAGAGCGTAGTGGAACCATGTAACAGCTCATAAAGCTTCTGCTGGGAAGTGGTGCATCATGGCTTACAGTCCATTGGCCAAAGAAGGTCACATGATTCAGCCTGGCATCCATAGGGCATCAATGAATAATGTTCCTACAAAAAGGAACAGTGGATGTTTTGTACACTACCGCAGTTTATCACAGCTCTTAAGCTATTCCTGAAAAATGTATGTTTAAGGAAGATAAGTCCTCATATTACTTTTTTGCACAGAATTTTGCAGGGCTTTACTAAGATTTTGCATGAGCCTTTTGGGCAAATATTGCTGGTTCTAGTCTCTAAGAACTTGGGTGCCACAAATCCTTTAGTCACTGTCATTTATAAACAGTGCAGCTCTCTGAGTTGGTGGTATTGAAGACTAAAAGTTTCTGAGACTCAGATGTCCTCATTTTTTTTTCCATCAGATGCCTATTTTTTGGCCAATTATTATATTTACATCAACCAGAGGTGATTTTTTTTTGAAACGCCAGACATCAAACTAGAGTAAGATTCAGTTTAAGACGTTTCTAGAGACATCTCTTGAAAGCTGGAGACGGAGAAAAGGTATGGTTAGGATGGAGAATTGGAAACCCTTTACATACCACACTCTGGCTGGTATCAAGTGGCTCATTTTGTTTCCAGAGAATTAATGTTGTTTCCAAAAATTAGCTCTCATATGGCTCATTCAGGTAACCAGTGTTGAATATGGAAATTAGATTTTTGTTCATACAAGTTTATTACATTATAGTTTATGAATCACAGTGGCTATGTGCCAGACTCCCTTCCAAGCTCAGCAGCCTCTTTGCCGTGTCATTCCAGCTGAGTCTTTTATTTGAAGTGTTTCTTCATCTTGGCTCATTTAGCCATAAACAGAAGTTGCCCTGTGGGAGACAACATCTTATGTTTATTTACTTCATAAGATTTTCACCTCTGGGCTCACTGCAAGTGCAAAACATATCAGAAAAGAGAAAAATCTGATTTCTGAAAGTCAGGACTCCCTTCATCCTGACATGTGCTTATTTTTCCTTGGATAGTATGGTACAGAGAAAACAAATCACTGGACTGGGCATCAGGATATTTTTCCCACTTTGTGGCTGTGTGACTTTGGGCAAGTTATTTTATCTCTCTGATTCTGTTTTCCTATTTGTAGAACATCTGATGCATGTCTCAAAACTCTCCAGTTTCAGGACACTGTTCTACTTAGGGAATTCCGCAGAAGTCATATAGGCTGTCCAGCTATATCAGTAAAATAGAGATTTTTATTTAGAAAATATAAAATATTTATCTCTTCATCCTTAGAAATGGTCCAAAAATTGCCAACAACATCTAAACTTAAAACCTACTGCTTACGCTCTGTTAAATGATTCTTGCTTTTTTCATTACCTAATAACAGAAATTAAAATATAATTTTTGACATGATATATTTCACTGAAAGAATTGTTTAATAGTTGAAGTAGAAAATACATCATACAAAAATGCCCCATTTTTTTCCCCCCATGGGCTCATTGAGATACGCTTCAGAGAGGCATACCATGAAATTCATCCATTTTAAGTGTGCAGTTTGATGAGTTTCACTAAACTGATAGAGTTGCACAACCATCATCACAATCTGGAAAGTTTCCTTATGCTTGTTTGCATTTAATCCCAACTTCCACCCTCAACCCCAAGGCAGAACTGATCTGCCTTTCACCTCTATTTTGATCTTTTCTAGAAATGTCATATAAATGGAACGTATGTCTGGCTTCCTTCCTAGCATAATGCATTTGAAGTTTATCGATGTGGTTGCAGACATCAGGGGTTTGTTCCTTTTTTACTGTTGAATGATATTCCATTATATAGATATGCCACCTTTTGTTTACCTGCTCACTAGTAGACATTTGAATGGTCTTTAAATTTTGGCTTATTGATTCATGCAGCTATGAACAGTCGTACTAGTCTTTGTGTGGACATGTTTTCATTTCTCTTGGGTAGAGATACCTACAAGTGGAATTGCTGGGTTGTATTGTAGTTATGTTTAACATAAGAAACTGCTTAACTCTTTTCCCAAGTGACTACTATTTTGTTTGTTTTTACCAGCAGCATATGAGCGTTCCAGTTCCTCTACTTGCTAGCACTTGAGACAGCCATTCTTTTTGATTTTTGCCATTCTAGCAAGTGACTAGCAATACCTTGTTTTGGTTATTAATTTCATTTCCCTAAAGATTGGTTATGTTGAACATCTTTTCATGTGCTTATTGGCCATTTGTATGTCTTCAGTGGTGAAATGTTTATTCAAGTCTTTTGCCCATTTTTTTATTGGGTGGTCTCATTATAGAGTTAAAAGATTTCTTTATATATTTTTCCCTAATTTTTACAGGACTTTCCTTGCCATAAACACACACACACACACACATGCATGCCCACACATGTGTGTGTGTGTATGTAAACTGTTTGTTTCTTTCACATTCATGTTTTGAAGTAAAATACCTTGAAAATAACAGGATGGAATTTTCAGTTCTAGAAGAGAAACAAATTTTATGTGGTCATTAATAATCATTAAATGAGCATTTTGAGGAGTTACCTGTAAGCTCTCAGAGTGATAGAATGGTTATTTACAAACCTAGTAGTGGCTTCTGTTTTCTTTGTTTCTGCCCTTTTTATAGAAGAGGGGAGAAAACATCTTCTATAGATGTATAAGACTTCTGTCAAAATCCAGGTATTTCTGAAAAGGGATGAGGAAGTATCTGAGGAACTAGAAAGAGAGATATCAGAATACTTGATTTTTCAATACTTTTTATTCTAATAGAAATTCAAACATCTGCACTTTGAAGGGTGTTCTGTGGAAAGATTAATATATTACTACATCAGCATCACTTTGCCCAAGTCCCAGTTCAAAATACAGTTACATGCATACACACATGTGCACACATGTGCATGCATTCACACACACACACACACACACACACACACACACACACAAACACTTCTCCGAATGACAAGAATATATACCTCAGTTCTCTCTACTAGTTCCCCCTAACCCTCCCAGCTCCTAACACAAGATAGTATCACTTTTGGACATTTTGGAGTAATTTAGGAAACAACAGTGAAATAATAAAAGCCCTTACTCCAACCTGCAGTCTTTAACTGACAACTTTTATAACTATAGAACCCATCATCTTTCCTTCTTTTCTGACTTCTAATGCTGACCTTCCATTTTGTGATATCTTCTATCCTTGCCTCTGTAAATAACTCAATATTGATTAATGTTACCATTTTACTAAACAACAAAGATGTATTTACATATATTTGCACACTGTATTCTATTCCCAAATCCCCAAAGTGAAATTAAAGTTCATAAAAAGGATACAGCCTCATCCATTTGACTAACAAAGGGGGTAGCTCATTAAAATGAGTAGGTCCTCTTCCAGTCATGGTATGAATTCTACCAGTCCCACCAACACACACACAGCCTTGTTCTTAAATGTGGAAGAAAACTAAGGATCATGAGACATTGAGAAAAGATTACATCATGAAAGAGAGAAACTGTAACAGAAACAGAAAGGAAAAAAAAAGACTCTGATAAGACAATTGTGGAACCAAAAAAAATTCCCCCAAAATGATATTTAACAGTCTTAGAGAGAAAAGAGAAGAAATTGCATTCATAAAATAAGAATGGAATATAATTTGTATAAGGTATAATCAGAGAGCACAAAATAACTCTTGAAAATTAAAAATCTAAAAGTAGGAAAAAATCTGTGAAAGGGATTAAGAAAGTCTATTAAATGGAGCAAAAGAAAAATTGATGGAGAGTAGGAAAGGAACTATATGAAAATTACAGGACCATATGTCTGCCCATATTGAGAGAGAATTTAGAGAGTACTGAAAGAGATAAGAATTAGTGACGGGTACATAGAAAATGATGCAAACACAAAAACAAAGCAGTTGAACACTACCTAAATAGTGATTATTGTATGAACACTGAAAATTGATTTCACAAAACAAGAGGGAGCATATACATAAGAGGGGATAGCATAAGCTAAGGACACTGCAAGAATTATGTTTAAAATAAGATGTTACCTTTAATAGAATCTTAGAATTTGCAAACCTTAGTGATTTCTGTATATAACTATGGTGCCAGGTCTTCTACATTCCATGTTCATAATATTTGTGATGGTGGATTTCCTGAAGTAATTACACACTCCTTTTATGCAGTGACCTAAAATCACCAGCCAAAGTTAGGAACCAATCTTTGGAAAAGAATGACATTGTCCCCTTCAAAAAGCCCTCTAAGGAACGGACAAATAGTTACCAAAGGGAAAGGGACTGGGGAGGATGGGTGAGAAGGGAGGGGTAAAGGGGAAGAAGGGACATTATGATTAGCAGATGTAATGTTTCGGGGGGCATGGGAAGGGCTGTACAATCCAGAGAGGACAAGTAGTGACTCTATGGCATCTCACTAAGCTGATGGACAGTGACTGCAATGGGGTTGGCGGGGGGGGGGAACCTGATGAAGGGGGTAGTGTAATCACCATAATATTACTCATTTAATTGTAGATTAATGATATCAAAATAAACTAAAAAAAAAAACCCTCTAAGTTATCAAAATGTTACCTTTCTCAGTGCCATGTGCTGTGTTACAAATGAAGAGATACCATTAGCTTTTGCTATATTCATGGTTTAGCCAACATTAAAATATGGCTATGAATTATTGCATTATGAAGCAGATGTAACATACGGTCCTTGGGCTTTTCATTAGCTTCCCACCTCAGCAAACCAGAGTACCTTTGAATTGCCTTTCTTATGGGTCTGATAAACTATGCTTGATTATTTTAATGTTGGTCTTCAGAATTTGGAACTTTGTTTCTTCATTGGCTTGTGTTGAAGCCAATGAAATATCATTTGATAACTTGACTCTGCATTTATATATTATTGGCATTGATCTCTATGTTGTCATTATCAAGGCTTTCTGGGCTAATCCTCTGTTATAATTTAGTTTCCATAAAACTGTGGGTTCTGATTTTTTATTAAACATTTCAAATTCAAATGATTTAATCGAATATCAGAAGTGACGAGTGAATGGAATTGATATCTCTTCCATGGAGTCCAGTCAAATCCCAGCTGTAAAATAAGTTAGCACCTGGTCTTCTCAGGAATTACAAATTGAGTTGCATGGTTTTCTATCTTAATTAAGGAGTAGGAATGACTTTCATTTATGAATCAGTTTGCCTCTTTTGGAATTGTCTAGGCCATTTAAACATTCTTGACCACCTTTCTCCTAAAATCCAGTACTCTTGGGAGCCACTTTTGTTCCTTTGAGTGTATTTGCTTAGAGAACACAAAGCCTGAAAAGTTACAGTTTCTTTCAAAGAAGGAAGATGATTCTAATGCCCCATCTCCTGACCAGAAAATTACATATGGCAGCCCTAAACTAAAATCTAAATTAGGCAAATAAAGAAAGCATGAAAGCAAATGAAAAATATCTTAAAATTTGGTACTGTATCGAAAACTTTTAGCAAAGAGAAATTAGGAGAGAACCGTGTTTAGGTTTGTATTTTAGATGATCCCAAGTAACAAAGTAGAGATAATAATAGTAACAGCAGTTCACATTTTGAGCTCTTACTATGAGCAAGTCATTGCCTTCAATTCTTTACGTTCATCAACTCATTTAATCCTCATGTGAGGAAAATGCAGTATTACACCCATTTTAAAGATGAGGAACCCGAGGCACAGACAGGTTAAGTAAATTGGCCAAAGTTACCAAACTGGTGGTAGTTGGCAGAGTCTGAGATCTGAGCCATGTAGTGTGGCCAGATTAATCAGCAGGCATGTGGGAATGAATTATGGCTTGAACTATGCCTTACTCACACAGGGTCAGGTTCATAAAGAAATGTACCCCAGTGTTGTGGTCATTTTTGTGAAGACTGCTTGAGACTCAATTAAGCTTTAAATGATAGGCTTTTTTTTTGTTTTTTTAAATATGCCTTGGCATTATTTCATTGGTGCCAACCTGGGCATCCTTCCCAGATTAAAAAAAAAGCCCAATGATAGACTTCTCTGAGTGAAATCCTGCATGTATGTGGTTTGGCTTCTTATCCAAAGAAGCATTTACAAGTCACTCACTTGATCAAGGCATTAGTATAAATCTGCTAATGGAATTGAGTTTACAAGGCACATTCTACAAAGCTTTGTTTGGATCATACAGTCGAATAGATTGACTGCTAAAGGTTGAACTGGGATATGACTTGAAGAGTTATGCTGTATGGTCTGAAGATACATTTAGTCATGTTTGTGTTGGTTTTGCTCAGATTCCATGCCAATAATGGAGAAATCTGTGACCATTCAGCATTGTTTGCTTTTACATTGCCGTTACATTTAATGCTTTGATCAAAAGTGCTTGAACAGTAATATCTTTGCTACCAGGAAATTAAATCAAGTTTTAAGTCAGTTGCCATTCTGATAGAGCCAAAACATTTCTAAGAGTAAAGGCCTTAGTTTTGACCCACAGAATTGAGAGAACTTTCTAGAGTGGAACGAAAGTTACCAAAGAACATTGAATCACTGACAGACTGGAAAGTGGCATTTTTATCAAGGGATTTTTCATTTATTCTTGTGAGGCAGAGATTGTGTGAACACCAGATGCCAATTGTACAGCACTAGCGGATTTGTGAGATTATAGGACTGGGGAAAAAGTGAAGGTTAAGTGCAGGGTACAATAGAGATTACTTAGTGTAATGAATTCTGTAATTTTTCTAGACAGAGTTGGATTAATGTTCATCCTGACAAGAGATTACAGTCTGATTTTGCAGTAAACAAATATGAAGCAGATCATTTATGTTCAACATATGAATTGAGAGTCCTAAAGAATATATGATTTATCATATGCAAAAGAAAAAAAATTGACCTATTCCCTACCTGTCAACATGAGGTAGGTACCATGTTCCCTAACATGTTCCATGAGGGAGTGGAAACAGTGTGCTCATGCCACAAGGCTTCCTCCTCTGAGCAGAGCCCTTGAAGAGCCAGACGGGGACCTCGGTCATCAGAGTCTGGCTGCCGCACCCCTGTGTGATGAGCACCTTCCACCCAATCGCTGTCACAGAAACCAGCTGCCTGCCTCACTGGCATGTCGCCTGCACCCTGGTAGAAGTGATGGTTGTCCCAGGCAGCACCGAGTGTCCACACTGTGCAGTCAGAGTGTGACCCCTGGTGTCTGCTCTCCATTTTCCAAGTGTGGGTGGGGTGGGGTCTGCTTGCCCTTAGGGTGACCCTTAGGCTGTCTCCACTCACCCACCTTGGGAATAGTGTGCTCATTTTTAGAACAAGCCTTCATTTGCAGATTGTATTTATTTATTTATTTACTTATTTATTTTGCTATCAACCAACTACTTTTTAGAAGACAGTGCCTTCTGTACATGCCTTTCATTTTAACACTAAAATGGCGTTAAAAAATTCATAAACAGCAATACACTGAGAAGGGCACATCAAGTCTGTGGGATTCTGTCCCAAAAATGTTACACCCTCAGTCTAGTCATGAGAAAACATCAGCCAACCCACACTGAGGGACAGTCTGCAAAATAAATACAAGTACTCTTCCAAAGCAGTATATACGTGCCATGCAAATCAGAAGACACCCCCATGACCTAACCCTGTAATCTCATCACCCAGAAATACTGACTAGTAGCATCATAAAGCACACCAGCCCTTCCCTTTGTATTTATAGTACCTTATTCTTCTAGGAAGATAATGTTATGCTGTTGTGCCTCTGGTTATTTAACCGTGTTACTCGCTTAAAGATATACCGTGAGCACATTTCTCTGAAGAGTAAACACTTCACGGGATCTCTGAGGTGCGTGTCATACGCACGGCAGGATGTCTCTGTGGATAAGGACTCGCGTACCCCTCACAGCCTTCACACTGTGTCACTGCTTCTCCCCACCCTTCCTCACCCTGTGCAGCCTGAGCACACCACCATCTAAGTCCTTCTGGGTCTTTCTAATCAGGGAGCGGCCCCAATTTAAGCTTTGGCTGCTCATCTGCAGGTGCTGCATCCATCACGGAGTTCTCATCATCCGCTCTCAGGTGCCTCTCTCGCTGAGATGGAGCATGAGAAAGGCACTGAGCGGGCTCACACACTGCATGGACAAGAAGAGGGAGGATTCAGCTCGTACTGCTCCTCGATTCTTTGAGTTATGTCCATCAAATGACAGGGATTCACTGGCCAGCATACATAGGATGTCTTGGGCTCTACACAGCCATCATGAGCCCATCTTACATTTGGCCCTGGAAAGGGTTCTGAGGCAGCATAAGGGAGCTGCCACACAGTGTATCCAATTTATTTCCATTGTCTGCTGCCTTGGTGTCCACGTCAGTATCGGAGAGCAGGTTTTCTGCCTTTAGGTCTGTGGACAATACCCTTTTGGGGGTACTGCCGCATGGCAGACACTGGCAGAATTTGCCTGAGGTTTCTTTCTCTTTCATGCTTCCGGGATCACTAGGTAATTGAATATCTCTGTCCCACTAGCATAGTCCATGACAAGGTAGAGTGTTCCCTTAGTCTCCATCATGTCAAATGATTTCATGATGTCGGGGTGACCCAAGGCCTTCCTTATTTTGACTTTGTGGGGTAGTCTCTGCAGCCAGAAGGATCCTGCTGACTCTTGTTAATGACCTTCATGGTCAGCTCGTTCCCAGTGAGGATGTATCGGGCCAATGTCACCTTGGCAGAGGTATCCTTGTTTATGGTCATGCCCGGTGGGGGTCTCCTCCTCAGCAGGGATGGCTGAGAGGCACCGCAGCATATTGCGTTTACTGTTGCACTTGGAGGCAGAGTGTCCTAAGGTCAGTTTAAAATTGGGAAAAGCTGAGGAGAAACTTGATCTGAATTGCTTCCCAAAAAATCACTTCCAAAGCCCACCTGAAAAACTGATCATTGTAATGGAATCAACCTAGTGCCAGAAAAAAATAAAGGTAAACAAATATTTTTTTTAATATTTATAAAACAGATTTAAAAAATTTTTTTAATTAAACAAATATCTTTAAAAATAAAACAGATATTAACAAACTAAAGAAAAATGTGAAAAGAATAAAGAAAAATGAGAAAAATAATAAATAATAAAGGAAAAAGTGAGCAAAAGAAAACATGAGAAAAAGATTAAAGAAAAAGTGGAAAAATTAGTAAACAAATAGACAAAAACCCTGCAATGCCAAGGAAGAAAATAACTTTGGCCAAAGTCCCTCAGGTCACTAAAAAATAGTTTCCTGAACTAGAAAGTACATAATCCTCTGCCCAGCCAGGGTTCCGAGTAGGTGCCTGGAATTCCATAATAATGGCTCCTAGTGAAGTCATTGCAAGAAATGGGTCTTCATGGCTGGATGTAATCCACAGTGATTTTCTCATTTGGTTCCTAGAACCCTTTACTCTAAAAAAAATAGTGTAGTTTGTGCCACTTTACACACTGACCAATACTAATGCCTAGAATTAAGAAACTGATATATCAGTTTATATTCATTTTTATATATATACATATACATATATATATATGTATATACGTAGGCTTAATTAGATAGAGCAGTTTGAGGCTTACAGAAAATTGGGAGGACATTGCAGAGCTCCCATAGACCCACCTTCCTATCCCCTAGTATTCCTTATTATTAACATCGGGCGAGAGTGTGGTCTAGTTGTTACAACTGAGCCAACATTACTGTAAATAAAGTCCTAAGGTTTATATCATGGATCGCTTTTTGTGTTGTACAGTATATGGATTTTGACAAATGTGCAGTAACTATCTACCATTATAGTATTATACAGAAAATTTCACCCCACCATAAATATCCCATTCTCCACCTAATCATCGTTACCTCCCCCTAAAAAACTGGCAACTACTGATCTTACAGTTTTGGCCTTTCCAGGATGTCATGTAATTGTAACCACACAATATGTAGCCTTTTCAGATTAGTTTTCATTTAGCAATATGTAGTTAATGTTCCTCCATGTATTTTTTGTTTGGCATGAGTTTTACCAGTTTGTTTATCCATTCACCTTGATTGTTCCCAAGTTTTGGCAATTGTGAATAAAGTTGCTATAAATATTTGTGTGCGGGTTTTTGTGTGAACACAAGTTATCAATTCATTTGTGTAAATACCAAGGATCATAATCACTGGGTCATAGAATAAGTGCATGTTTAGTTTTGTAAGAAAGAAACTGCCACACTGCCTTCCAAAGTGGCTATACCATTTTGCATCCCAACCAGCAATAAAAGTTCCTGTTGCTGCACATCCTTGTCAGCTTTTGGGGTTGTCATTGTTTTGGGTTTAGCCATTTTAATAGGTGGGTAATGGAAGTTCATCATTTTAATTTGCATTTCTTTGATAACATACCATGTAGAATATATTTTCATTTGTTTATTTGCCATTCGTATTCTTCTTTGGTAGGGGCCAGTACATATTTTTTGCCCATTTTTAGTTGTTTTTTCTCTTATTGTTAAGTTTTAAGAGTTATTTTTATGTGTTAAATTTAGTTCTTTATCAGATATGTATTTTGCAAAGATTTTTTTTCCCAGTGCGCTGCTTGGGTTTTTATTCTCTTAACAGTGTGCTTTGCAGAGCAGGTGTTTTTATTTTAATGAAGTATTTCTTCCTTTTATTTCATGGATCATACATTTGGTGTTATATCTAAAAAGTCATCGCCAACTCCAAGGTCACCTAGACTTTTTTCCAGGTCATCAGGTAGGTGTTGTATAGATTTGCATTTTATGATTAGGTCAGTGATTCACTTCAGGTCAATTTTTGTGAAAGGTGTAAGAACTGTGTCTAGATTCATACTTTTTGCAAGTGGATGCTCAGATCTAGTGCCATTTGCTGAAAAGACTATCCTTTCTCCATTGAATTACTTTTACTCCTTCGTTAAAGATTGACTCGCTGTTTGAATAGGTCTATTTTCGAGCCCTCTATTTTGTCCCACTGATCTGTTTGTCTCTTCTTTCACCAGTGCACACTGTTTTTATTACTAATGTACTTTTATAGTAAGTCTCTTGAAGTCAGGTAATGTCAGTCCTCCAACTTTGTTCTTCTCCTTCAATATTATATTGGCTATTCTGGGTCTTTTCCCTTTCTATATAAACTTTAGATTCAGTTTGTCAATGTCCACAAAATAACTTCCTGGAGTTCTCATTGGGATAGTGTCAAATCTATAGGCCAAGTTGGGAAAAACTGACATTTTGACAATCTTGAATCTTCTATCTATATACATGGCATAGCTCTCCATTTATTTAGGTCTTACTTGATTTCTTTTACCACAGTTTTGCAGTTTTCCTCATACAGATTTTGTATGTACTTTGATAGGCTTATACCAAAATATTCCATGTTTATGGATGCCAATGTAAATGGTATTACATTTCTTTATTTCAAATTCCACTTTTTCATTGCTGGTGTATAGGAAAACAATTTACTTTTGTGTATTAATCTTGTATTCTGCTACCTTGCTATAATCACTTCTTAGTCCAGGGGGGTTTTTTGGTTGATTTTTTTTTTGAGATTTTTCCATAGTCATATTATCTGCAAACAAAGACAATATTAATTCTTCTTTCTCAACCTGTAGAAATCTTTATTTCCTTTTCTTGTCTTATTTCATTAGTTACGAGTTCTAGGATAACATTGAACAGGAGTTGTAAGGCTTTGATAGATCATCAGTTGAACTCCATTTTTTTCCTGAAAATATGCAGAGTTGTGACATGGTAATTTATAGGTTTAAGCTTATTGCTACCAAAATGAACACAGCTGTCAGAAATGATGACCCTCTCATCTTGATAACAATAAAATGGCTTCCTAATGTGTTTCCCTAACTCTGAACATTAAGTTAATATTCCTCTGGTTTTCATAGTTCCATTCTCCTCTCACCCTGCAGAAATCCCATGAAGAATACAGCTTTTGACTAAATGACAGAGCAGAGAGGATGAAATTAGTTGCATTAATTATGATCTGACAAAAAGCTTTTCAAAATCTTGTAACACAATGTAACATTCAGACAATATTAAACAAAACCAAGTAAAAATAGACTGATGAAGTAAGTTAATAGTGTGAAAGGAAATTTTGTGAACTAGATTACTTGCCAATTTTGAAAGAGGCATTGATTTCTAACCCTGCTCTAACATTTTCTGTCTTGGAGATCCTGCTCTACAATCTTATGTTCAGTTTCTTCTTGTTTCATCTTTGGATATAAAATGAACTGTATAATATTTTCTTGGTACACTTTTATATTTCTGAAAAACGCAAGTTTCTATTGCTAATGATTGCATTCAAGAAAACAATGGAGAAAATGGGAAAGAGTAAGATCACATTTCTATGAAATGTTTCTGTCTTCCTATTTCTAAGTATAAGTATTTAAACAACAGCATACATTTTGTGAATTAGTATGAAAATAAATTGTCTTCCAAAAAATAGAAAATGCAAAGTTTTGGGGTCTATTTCCTTTATTTTTATCACACCTTGGATTTCTTTTGTTTTAGTTCATTTCTTTACCCCTGAAAGATCTGTTTATTTTTTCTGTTTAATTCTACCATGTTGGATGGTGGGAAAATAAAAGCTTTTGATAAGGTCAATCTAGCTACATAAAAGTCCATGTTGAGTATGATCATAATCTTGATCTTTGATTAGATCTGAGCTAGTGATATATTGTGATTAATCAAAATGGGTTGCACTGCATGCAGTATAAGTCATCTTCACAGATGGGATAGAGAATCATGAGAGTTCTCTTGAATATTTGTTTTAATCCCTTCTGGGATAAAATGGCTTTGGATTTTTTTTTTTACTTTAAATCAGATTAAGTTCACCAAATAAACAACTAGGAAGAAATTTGAAGTACAGGTTTGGTAGGATTATAGGTCAAAAAAGAAGAAATTTGTTTTTTAACTCATAGTGTTTCAATGTTTTATAGAATAGGCTTCATATGTTAGGAAAAAAAAACTTGTCCTGTAAAATTTAACAAATATTTCTATACCATACTGGAGGAGCTTAAAAAACACATGCCTATGATTACATGAGAATCACTGAAGAAAAGCTGTGCAATTCATCCATTCACTTCTATACTGGGTGAATAATTCACATGTATTACAGTAAGAATGATTTAATTATTTTTTTTAATCTTTTTTTTCTTCTTATAGGAGACCTGGTGAGCCTCCATTGATAAAAGGCTGGCTTCCTTACCTGGGAGAAATCCTGAAATTAAATAAAGATCCTGTAAGTTTTATAAGAACTCTTCAAAAGCAACATGGGGATGTTTTCACTCTTCTCCTTGGGGGTAAGCAGCCTTGTATAAGTACCTCACATATATCATGATTTCTCATTTGTTCTTTAAT
This sequence comes from Smutsia gigantea, assembly GCA_032199065.1. Taxonomy (NCBI): domain Eukaryota; kingdom Metazoa; phylum Chordata; class Mammalia; order Pholidota; family Manidae; genus Smutsia; species Smutsia gigantea. Next base: position 153,460 of record JAVSCE010004498.1, read on the forward strand.
GTTATTATATTTTTCTCCAGGCAAAATATGGAATATTTGTATATTATTATTTCTAGACTCATACAAAAGAAACTATGTTTTTGAGTATAATAATCCTCACATTAATAACCAAATTATAGAGCCATCTTGAGGGTACTTAGGGAGCCTCTCCTTCCTACCATCACCTTCATTCTCATTTGGTTTGACTTGGTTTTAAGAAGGGTTAAAAAAAAAAAGCTAGACTGTGTTAACAGACTTTATTTTGTAGAGCAGTTTCACGTTTATAGAAAATTGATCTTATGTAGTACAGAGAGTTCACATATCTCAGGTCTTTTTCCCATGATCACAATTTCTTCTATTATTAACATCTTATATCAGTGCTGTACATTTGTTACAACTGATGAGCCAATGTTGATACGTTATTAAAAGTCTGTGGTTTACATTAGAGTCCACACTTTGTGTTGTGCAGTTCTTCAGTTTTTGACAAATGCAGAATGTCATGCATGTATCCATCATTACAGTATCACACAGAATAATTTCCCTGCCCTAAAAATCCTGTGTTCCACATAATCAGTCCTCTTCCCCTCCCCCCGAATCCCTAGAAATCCACTGATACATTTTTTATTTAAAAAGGTTTTTATTCTTCTAACTTCAATAAAACATTTACAAACAAGAAAAATAAACTAAGATTACTACATATCCCAACATTATAGGGCTGAGAGGAAAAGCTGGAATGTTCTTATTAGCTCATCCTCCTTTAAAACCTTTTGTCCAGCTGTATCAGCTACCTATTGCTGCATAACAAACTCTGTCAAGTTTCATGCTTTAAAACAACTGGTCTCACCTGGATCACTTCTGTGGCTTGAGTCATCTGGCTTCTTGACTGGGGCCGGATGGTCTAGCATGGGCTCCAACTTGCCTGGCTGGGTCTTCTTGTCTACATGATGTTTCATCCTCAGGAAGACATCCTTATGTGGCAGCTAGTGTTTCAAGAGGGCAAGAGGAAATGCCGCAATGCCTCTTGTAGCTGAGATGCTGCAAAACCTCACTCCATCACATTCTGTTTGGGCAAGACAAGTCATCCCAGATTCAAGGGAAATAGACTCTACGTCTTCCTGGGTGGAGTGGCAGACACATTGCAAAGGAACACTTGAGAAGGAATAGAAGGAATTTATTGTGGCCATCTTTGCGCACAGTCTTCTACATCTAGCTCTTCCTTTTCATCACTTGATTCTGTCCTGTCTGTGTCCTAGAAGTAGATCATCCACACTGTTTTGGCCTCTCACTTCCAGTTGGATGTGCCTGTGGAGGGCAGGAAAAGGCTGTGTTCAGCCCCCCATCTCTCACTGGACTCTGGTAACACACTTCAGTCTCCTTCCCTTTTTTCCTAAGAAAACTGAAGACATCAGGCAGGATCTCACTCAGGTTCCTTCATATCTACCAGATGTCTCACAACTATCCTCGACACCTTTTCACCAGTTTCAAAGACCATTCAAGACAATCCATTTTGTGGTCCCCACAACCTTACATCCTGCCTTCTCTGGGGTGGTGGTTCATTATTTACTCCTCTCACACATTTATCTTGATTTTTTTTCTTTCTTAGATCCTTACCTTTAGTTTATAACCATGCTTAAGTTTACTTTTCACTCCCTTTTTTTCTTTTGCTTCCAGATTTTTCAAGAGAATTACTTGTATTTGCAGCCACGAGGTGGTTGCTTATCTCCTGGAGAACTCCTAACTGTAACTAGCCTTCTGCCTTTCTGTGGCCATTAACAGACCCTCACCTGATTAGATCTCTCTCCCTAGGTTGATAATGCTGATCTCTCATTCCTTCTTGAAACACCTTTCTTTCCCATCTTGACACCGCACCTTCTGGTTCTTTAACCCACTCTGAGTTCTCCTTAGCTGGGTCATCTTGATGCTTGCCTCCTTCTTTGTTCAACCCATTTACCTTCCCTAAACCAGCCATGGAATTTTATGTTCAATTCCTCAAGAATTTAGGTAATTTCTTCTTACTATAACTTACCTTGGCAAGTATCAGAAGCCACCTGTTGTTCATAGAGCAACTTCATTTCAGTGCTACCACCTTAATGTAATTGGGAGGAAAAAGCAATCCAACTGGATGAAACCATCAGTATGGTTGGGTTCCCACATGAATAGCCAGTCTTTGATCCATCACAATTTAATCCTTTGCTGGACACTGGCAAGTCTCTTCCAGTAGTAACTGTATGCACTCTGATTTCAGAGACATTGCAATGGAGAAAAAAATCACGCATCTTAAAATATATATACTGTAATTTTCATGAAGATTGCTGAGATCTGGGCTCCACCCACCTCTCCAGCCTCATCTCTGCTACTACTTGCCTTTTGTTTAATGCACTATTCATGCACTGAACCATTCGAGGCCTCCTCCTCACACACCATGTCCTTTTGTGTCTCTGTGTTTCTTCTTGATGTTCTTTCTGCCAGAATGCTGTTCTTCTCTTTTTCGAGTCATCCTCACAGGGTGACACATGATCCCATCTTTTGAGGCCACGGTCATGTGTCACTTGCTCCCAAAGCCCTCACTGACCATTATCCCTCTCTATGTTCTTTGATGCCCCCTCTCCAGGCTCCAGTTACTCCTGGTATCGCTTCTGTCATAGCATTTAATAAACTGTGAATTTTTTGCTAGTTCCCTTGTCTGTTTCCCTTATTGTCTAGCTCCTCACTGCCAGCATTTAGTCCAGAGCTCGGCACTGACTGGTTTGATGAGGAAATTCCCAAAACTGCAGAGTTGACGAAATACTTCTACAAAACAAATAAAGGCCATAGCTAGTGTTTCTGTTCTAAGTGAGCTTTGGGTGTCATAATATAAAACTATATTCTTCACTTAAAAAAAAAGTCACTGTTACTTTAAAAACTTAAGCTTTATGTTCTAATGAGTAGGTACAACAGATTATTGAAATTTTCTGTTTTCCTCTTTAATACAGCATACAAAAATAACCTAAGATGATTAAGCAGAAATCTGTGGCATATTTGAATAATTTTACTCACTTTTCAAAAAACAACCAATTTCTGCTGACACTTGGTATCTTAATCTTAGATACTGAGAAACTTGCTGAATTTCTAGTGTCAAAATAATTTGACCATGGTTATGTTTTTGAACTCAACAGTAGACAACCACAGTTACATATGTACAATTACTTCCCTTTGGCTGCTTACTAGAGTTTGAATAAATTCCTGTCAAGAAATCCTGTTAATATATATGGTACTAATGATCAGTTTGCAACATGGCTCATTCGAAAAATGTAAAATGAGGAACAGAGTCTTCTACTCTTGTCCCATAATATGATTTCAGTGAGTATATGTTATTGCATGATGAGCAAATGATTGTCATCCCAAAAAGTCTTAAGGGACATGGATGTCATCTTAATAAAGAAATTAAAAGGTACATCTTTTCATGAGAAACCACGTCAATTCGTGACCTGTCGCAGAAAGTAGTTCTCTAATTGGTTTTGTGTGGTGGTGCCGCGGAATCATTTTCCCTAGATGTCACCCCAGCGAAGCAGCACTGTACATCATTGTCAACAGCCAGTGAAATCTCCCTAATAAGGCGGGGGGATGTAATGTGGTCATCTTCATACAATACAAAGTTGGTCAATATTCCACTCTTCCTAATAGTTTCAACTTGAGGTTTTAAAAAATTCTATTGAAGAACAAGCTAAGCATAGGGATTAAAAACTTGTATTTATGGAAAGTTTCTTTAAAATTTAAATTTACCTCATACTGGTTGACTGGACATTTCTATTCCAAAGAGTCAAATAGTTGTCCTGAATTTCCATGATGTGTCTCTGTACAGAAACCAAATATCTAAAATGCAAACAACAAAATTCACTTTAAAATGATCCAGACATCAAATTTCTTGTGTATTGAGACATCAGGGTGAATGACCTAATTTTTTTTTTAACATTTACTAACATACTTTGCATCATGTTGCTTCACCTTCCTAAAGAATTAATTTTGAAGAAAGTGTCAAGGCTGTTGAGCTAGTAAGGGTCATGTGCGGGTTGATATCGTAAGACCCCGTCAGCTCCTAAAGACAGAAGAGAATGAAATGATTGGCAAAGAAGACATTAAAAATTTAGACTTCATTTCAAATTTACTGCTCAAAAGGATGATTATATGTATGTATATTATTTATAAAGTTTTATTTTTTTAGATATTATATGTAGCTTTTATATTATTTATTTTTATGTTTTGCCAAAGTGAGCCCCATTTTGACATTTATATTTTAGACAAATGAAAAGCCTGAAATTTTTTTAATCAATATTTCAGATCAACTGCTCACAGCATTCTTTTCTCTTTTGAAAACATGGCAAAGGATATTGTTTCTACCTTGTGATCTTTGTAAACTAGGCAACCTGCCTATTAACACTTGGCATTCATTTATATAAAATCACATTGGAGCAAAAGTTAATTTTGCTCCAAGAATACATAGCCTTCAGAATAACTTTTTAGATTTCCTTTGTTAAGAAATGTAAGTTCATTTTATGAATGTATATGTGTTTTCCTAACTGTCTGATTAAAGATTACAAAGAAATTCTCGTTTGCATCTTACATTAGCAGATGGTGGACAGATGGTATAAATTAATATTAATTTTGGAAAACTTAGCTTAAATTGTTTATACTGAAAATTAAAAGTTGGAAAGCCAACTAACATATCCAGAGTTATTAGTACTTCCAAACCCACTTGAAAAGTAAAATCCAGAAAATTAAAACATCTACTTTTAAAGCACTCCACATCTTATTCAGAAAGATAGTAGGTAAAACACAATGCCTTGATATTGAAAATTAAAATATGAATGATAAAAAGAAACTACAAACCCTGGAGTGTAAAAAGTCTTGAAAAGAGGGAGAATTTTATAAAAAATGAATTGCTTTAAACTAAGCAGAAATGATATTTTTAAAGAACTTATGTGCTTTTTTTTTTTAGTTATTAATGATTGTTTGCTAACCAGAACCATTTTTCCACATTTAGCTTTTACTCCTTTAGTTTGAAATGAACCTCAGTTTCTTTCCGTATCTTCTCCCCCAAGGAAAGAGAGAAAAAAAGAGAGGGTAAACAGGTGTATTTGTGATGAATGGTAGATAAAAACTCTTAACGTGTATACAGCCTCTACTTCAGTACGCCAGTGGCCAGTAGCTTATGCTTTATGGCTAAATACAGTTTTGTCTTTCCACTGAGATTTTGATGAATATAGAAAACTGGTTGGAAAATTTTCAAAATATTCTCTAAAAATTGTGTGTTTTACAAAATAAACCTTTCATACATTCTCTGAATGTTAGTGACTAATTTAAAAAATTGCCCTAAAGATTTTTAACAAAATCATTTCATTTACTGAAAGGAGAAAAGTATGAATCACCACCTGTGAAAATGCAGTTTTGCCTAAAATTATATCTCCTGCAAAATAAGAGAACTGACTCTTTTTTCAATTATTTCTCAGGCAGATGCTGGTAGTTTTGTTTAATTAAGATGCTATGGTGAAGCAGGTGTCATAAAATATGCCCAAATCCAGTTGAGTCCTTTTTGCTCTCTCCAGGAGAAAAAAAAAAAAAATCCAGTGTACTTTGTAGACAGAACTTTAGGATCTGACCAGAATGAATAGCCACTTCTAGCTTGACCCTCATTTCTAGATTGGCCTGGCTTATTAAATAAATCAAGGAGAAATAGAGTGAATAAAATTCAAGCCATATGATTTATTTTTAGAAAAAAATCATAGCACATGTGTATTCACATACATTAAAACTTAAATTATGTTTTAAAATTGTAAAACAAAAACATTTATCCTGTTTCTAGGATGAGGTTTGAAATTATTCAAAACTTCATCCTAAATCTTATACCAAATTGAATTTAATTTCTGTGATGCTGTTTGAGTTACCATAAATAACAACTGAGAAGTTGTTTATCTAAGAAAGCTACACATAACATACACACACACACATGCACACAGAGGCATGATGAGGTGAAGAGGAAAGTGTAAATGATCCTACAGACTTCAGTATCTAATTATTTACTGTGCTGGGGGACAATAGGCATTAAGTTTATAGCATCATCTAAACTTTATGTGTATTCTTGGAAAGCAAAGACTTATTAAGTGCCATCATTAAATACTATATGCATAATACTTCTAATTAGAAAGAGTCTCAAAACAGCATTCCACTGAGGGGAAATCAGCCCTGTGTAAGGAAGAGAGCAGTGCATGGGGAACGACGTCTTGTCCAGGCTCTGCCATTAAAATGGCCCCATGGTCTTGGCCCTTAACTATCTTGGCTTGCTTCCGCTTTCTCAATTGATAAACAGTGGGCCTGGGATGGGGCGAGTGAGCTAGGAACTGTCCAAGGTCCCTGACAGTTTGGAGAGACAGACCGTAGTTGACCCTGTTCCTCAACGTGCCTCCTTCTACAAAGCACTTGAAGCCCTTGTCAAAAATAGAAACTTGTAGATCCCACTTCCAAGCCTTATGAATCAGGACTGAGCAGGCATCTGTATTGTTACCCAGACTCTAAGTCTTTTAGTTGGGTAAAGTTGAACAGGACTGACACATGAAAAAAAATAAATGTCATCCCCTCCAAGAACCCTTACGGGTAAGTCCAGGCAGACTAAAGCAGGTTCCATTTTCTGCACCTTTATATGTGTTCACACCTCTGCTATATCACTAACTATAATGATACAATGATTTCTTTACATCTTTGTATCGCAGAAGGGAAGAGATCCAAGCAAGTGGCAGATCTCCATAAATACTGGATGAATGGATGAATGGGTTCTAATTTGGAATCCTTTTTCAGTCACAAATCAGTATGTGACCTTGACATGTTACTAAATCTCCCTGAGCCACTAGTTTCTCACCTATAATAAAGAAAATGCTGGCATTGTGATTTGTTAGTATAGCACTAGACATTCATTTGTGAGTGCCTGCTTCATACTGCATCTTTATTTATTTGAGTGAAAATGATTATATCCAACCAAAGCTAAGATGACACCCAGAATGAAATAGCTCTTTATGAAGCTCTTTATAAACAATTAGTAACAATGACATCTAACCAGTTTGATTTGTTTTTTGTGTGTGCTTCTTTTCTGTTTGAATTATTGGGGAGAAAATATAAGAAGTGGTTAAGTCAAAGGATTCTTAGGATATTTGAAGGATAATTTAAATATTTGGGTGCTTAGCTAAAATTACTATTTGAAGACTACACTATCATTTTAAAAGTCATCAAGAATTCCAGAATATTTAACTTCAAGCTTCTAGAGTATTTCTCACCATCCTCCATTCTAAAAGGAAACATGTCCTGAACCTTTGAATGAAATGAATTGTTATTTAACTTTGCACTTTTCTAAATGTTAATTACTGAGGTCTTTCTTTGAACCACTATGTTGTGCACCTGAAACCAAGTATTATATATCCACTGATTGTCAATAAATAAATAAAACTAAAAATTTTTAAAAGGTCTTTCAAATTTGATTAAAACATTTTCAAATTTCAGATATTTTCTGTTGTTTTTTGCTTCCACATGAGCTCATTCTCATTTCTTTCTTTCAGGAAATTACATTACATTTATCCTGGACTCTTCCCAGTACCACTTAGTGATGAGAAATCACAAATTAAGCTTTCGAATATTTAGTAATAAACTGCTGAATACAGTATTTTCCATCAAAAAATTGATGAACAATGATGCCCTGAATGATGAGCTTCATGTCTGCTATCAGTTTTTACAAGGAAAACCTTTTGACATAGTCTCAGAAAACATGATGCAAAATTTAAAACAAGTTTTTGAAGCCCAACTACTAAAAACTACCAGTTGGGATGTGGCATACCTGTTGGAATTCTGCAGCTTAGTGATATTTGACCTCACATTTATGACCCTGCATGGAAAATTTCTTGCTGGTGACAGGAAAAAAATGATTACTGAGCTAAGAGATGACATGTTAAAATTTGATGACAAGCTCCCGTATTTGATATCAGGCATACCCATTCTAGGAAATGCCAAGTCTCTTCAAAAGAAAATTAGAAAACAGTTTATGCCAGAAAAGTTATCTAAGCTACAAGGATGGGCAGAAATAATTCAAATGAGGCAAAACGTCCTGGAGAAACACTATGCACGGGAGGACTATGAAATAGGAGGTAAGAAACTTCTGAATGATCACTTGTCTAAAATAAAATAATGTACAATAGACCTTTGAAATAAAAAGACAGAATGGTGACCTTGAAAATTTTTATGCTCTTTGTAATTGGCTAATGATAAAATGTTTTACTCTGAAACAACCCTCTGTGATAATTGATTTTTTTTTTTTTGCTGAGGTGGTAAAACAAGATACTTAATGGTGATAATGAGAAAAGAGTATAACTAAGCTACATTTACTCCTCTTATCTCATCCCCCACTTCCCCACCCCCTACCAGCACATTACATTTTAAACTATTCTCATTAAGCAGAAAATTAGACTTCAGAAGCCTGTTGGTCCTCATTAGCATGCACTGATCCTTGGCTGGGTCTGTGTCCTAACATCTTTTAATTAGCACACTGCAAATCTAATCAGTGTAATAAATGCTATTAATCTTCCTTTTCACTTATTTTCTCCCAGCACATCATTTTGGCCTTTTCTGGGCCTCTGTGACAAACACTGTTCCAGCTATGTTCTGGACGATGTATCACCTTCTGCAGCACCCAGAAGTTATTGCACTGCTGCGTGAGGAAATTGACCATTTGCTGCAGTCAACAGGTCAAAAGAAAGGGCCTGAATTTTCCATCCACTTCACCAGAGAACAATTGGACAGCCTGGTCTACCTAGGTAATTTATTTTTATCTGTTATGAAGAAAAGAAGGTACTTCTCTGCAAACTCACTTTATCCCTCAAAGCTGTTTACCAAGAGGTGGAGGACACAGCTGCCTAATTGACATAATAACACCCATTTACATCAATTATAAATTATGTAGTTTATAGCTGTAGATACTCTCATTACATGTAAACATTAAGGCCTAGGTAATTAACTATGCAAGGTATGCAAAAGGCTAAACCAAAGCTTTGCAATTATTTGAAAAAAAAAAGTTTATGCCTATTAAGTCATTTGATTCTGAGCATCTGTTGGTGAGCTAATGCTTTCCAAACACTGCTGCACTACCTTGACAAGAATGGTACTTGAGGATTGCAAAAGAAAGCATTCCAGAAAGGCAACTTGTGTGCAAAAATTCTTCCCTAAAATAGTATCTCTATTTTCAGGCAGAGGTTAGGTTGTTTTACATGGCCTGAAGGATATGATTCTCAAAAATGTAGGAAAAGTGATTCCCACCAGAAGTTCTTAATTTAAACATAGTTGAGGGGTAGAAAAAAGAAGGAAGAGAGGGAGGGAGGGAAAAGAAAAAGCAACAAATAAAAGTACTCCATATAAAATGTCAATGTTTTTATGAAATATTCACTGTTTCATGAGATATATGTGGCCACTGTTTCAAGTAGGTTTGAAATCAGGAGTGACTAAGTTGTTTTTCTATTTCTACATAAGCTTGTGTACCAGTGACCTGAGCTTTTGATATCAGTGGATTGCATTCTCCTTTACTGGTTTTCATAAGGTTTCACTGTCAAGTGAATGTACTTTAATTCCCCAAGTTAAATTCCCCCTCCATGGGCTCCCCTCCATGCCTTCTGTGTCTACATTTCATCTTGTGGTGTCCTTTACTATGCAATATTCCAAGTTCCTTTGGACAAATACTGGGATTAGTCTTTATCTATCTCTGTTGCTTCACTCCAACAAAGCAGGCAAGTTTTTTATCCTATGTTGGCCTCAGTTCTTTATCTTTTAAATATGTTTCAGGTTCTTTGATGGGAACTTCTGGGAGCAAAGGCCTTACAGGTCTTGATCAGTATTGACCACCAGCTGGTATCAAGAAGAATGGCGCAAGTGCTCTGAGACTGTTCCCACTGGCTAGGCCAAAATCCATCAGAGGCAATTGCAGGAAGCTTTCCTGGTACTGGCAGTTGGTTAGACTGTTCAGTCAGTTAGGAAAACATATTACCTTGTAGTTTGCTGGGTTTTAGCATACATTAGCAAAATAATTTTATATTTGCTTGGAGAAAGAAAATAATCCCAAAATTATAAAATACACATATTATTTTAGTTTTCTTTGCAGAAGTATTAGAGAACAAATGCACAAAATTTGCATAAAATTCTGGGTAGTTGCCTTCACATGGATATACAGTGCTTTTTGGGTAGATGTATGCTACTATGAAGATCAAAGTTGCATTTCCCATATATTCAAGTAATTCCATTGGCTGTCAATGAATCAGATGATGCATACCAGGAAGGAAAACAAATAAACGTCAAGGAATATGTATTTGTATTCCATACACAGTTGTTACTCTTAAAAAATCTAGTTGAAATTCATTGATTCTTTTTACTTCAATTTCTCATCATTGAAAGAAAAGATTACTTTAAAACTGTGGTATTTAGCAGAAAAGTTTAAATTTATTTGATCAGGAGAAATGGCACATTCCAGAGGAGTAGTTTGGGTCTATTTAAGCCCATAGCTAGGGCTAGAGATTTTCATTCTTGAAGTACTCATAAATTTATGGCTCACTTAACCACCAACAAATGAACAACCACCGCAATCCCAAGTGAGTGTGGATCTTCCTAGATAAAGGCAATGCCTTCTGTAGTCTAGAAAGTGGACCTCTGTTCACCATGACCTCGGTTGCCCGCAGAGGCCAGTGTTGTTCATTACGAGAATTTAATCTTCCAGAAAATAGTGTGCATTTTTTCTTTCATGGGATAGACGGTTTCATGCAGACTGAAGCAAATTTTTATATGAATCAGTTACACAACAGATAACCTCTGCATGTAGTCACAGTTCAGTCATGAGTATTTCTCTACATCAAAAGAATGTGAACTATATGTGCAAATGAAAGATTTACAGAATTAAATATTTATAGTGTATGGCATGATGTGAGTTTATGTGGTCCCCCTTCTCATCTCCTTAAGGAAAGAATTCTGTGTGTTCTAAGTATAATTTCTTCCAAAAAAGATACCTTGAATTTTTATTATTATAAGAAAAAAAATTACTACAAGGATGGTATGAATGTTGCATTTATTTTACCAGAAAGAGGAATTTTAATACAGTATAGCAAAGGAAAAGGAGTTTTATTTATTTATTTATTTATTTTTGCAGAGATTTTGCATGTTAGCCTATGTCATTTATAACACAAGGCTGAAAAGGAAAGTTAGAATGACATAAAAACAGGTGTCTTACTCCTGAACAAAAATGATTTCCCTTGTTTAGGGCGGTCCTAGAAGACAGGGCCCAATGGAACATAGGTTAGTCGTGATGCAAATCCTTCTGCATATTATTGACATTAGTGGCTCAGTCCTGTAGGCTTCAAATGTATCAAATTGCCTTTGACGCCAAGGTACACTTAATGTCACTAAAAGTTAAAATGTATAACACAGATTGGATTTTTCAATATCAAGCCTGCTTAAGTAATTCAAAGCAATCATCTTTTGTAACAGATTGGGATGGATTTTGCTTTCCTCCAGTTCACTCGAGAATCTTTCTTTAAAACCATTCTGCCCCTTACTTTTAGATAAAGAAAAACACAATTTTATATTTTTATCTATTTATGTAACTTATTATAAGGATTCTGCTTATCATAAACTCATTAGAATTTTATATCTATTAATGTTTAGTAAATCTAAAATTACATTTAAATGTAAAATAAGTTAGTACATACAGTGAAGTTCAGATAATTATTAGTGAGGGGCCTAAATCTCAAGAAGAGCTCCTGATACATGGAAGTTTGAGAAACTCTGAGAGAAAAGAGAATTCTTCAGTTTCCCCAGAGAGAAAACCTTGGGGTGGAGATAGGATTTCAAACTACAGGTTTCAATTAAAAAGAAAAAGAGAAAAGATGACTCAGAGAGAAGACAAGGAAAAGAATAATGCAAGGGAAGGAAGCTGTCAAAGTTGAAACTCTGATAAAGGGGAAACAAATCTCATCAGTTGCTGCTTCTAGTTCGGTGTTTCCCTGAATAATGTATATAACTAACTTAAAAAGCACTGGGTCAGTAACTGTCATCCATTGTTATTACCAAAATGATATTTCACCTCAATGCCATCCCTAAGATGTTTATACTGTTTTCATTTTCAATTATTTGTGAACTAGGCTGCTATCAAACTCAAGTCTACCTCACACCACAGGAATGTTTTGACACATGAAAAGAGCAAACACCCTAAGATAGGAAGAACATAGGCAAAGTCGGTCACAACTCCAACACCGCTCAGGTGAATTGTGTTCACTAACGTCCTGAAAAATGAGAAAAGTTGCAAATGTGGTCCAAATGAGAGATCTTGGAATAAAAGAAGATGCTGTAAAACTAGAGCCCAGCAAAATTTGTTGTACATTTCGAAAGGAGGAATCGTATATTGTAATAACTCTGGAATCATAAGATGTCAGTGATTCTCCAGCAAAGCTCTATGTAAGACTGTAAGCCTGTTGTTTGTGAGTACTTAGGGGGGAAGAAACAGAAAGGAATGATTAGTTGGAAAAAATATTCTTTAATAAAAAAAAATAATGATTACTAGACATAGCCCATGTTAAATAAATTGATTTCAATGGTCAAGGGAATTTTATCGACTTACACTGTTTTATGTGATGTTTAAGATAGTGGGGGACAATATTCAGCTATTATTTTGTCATTATTTTTACAGATGAGAAAATTCTGAGGGTGCTCGATAATTTGCCTGACTAAGGTCATGGAAGTAAAGGAGAGAGGCAAGCTTTTATCTTGGGTTTTCTGGCCACACCCATGCTTTCCCCTCAGGCCTGTCTGATAGTAGAAACTTTGGAGTCCTTTTTCATTGAACTGAGAAGGGAACAGAATTCTTAGTATCTCAATTCCACAAATCCTGTGGTGATATGCATATCATGAGATCAGAAAAGGTGGCTAGATGATGACAACGGTAATTTTAATTTCAGGATAAGATGTTATGAATGACAATACCTTATATGATATGATAATAATTATTGATTCATATTGATATAATATGATAATTATTTTGCTATTTATATGGTAGGCACTGTGCTAACTGCTTCCTGTGTATGAGCTTATTTAATCCTGAAATATTATTATCTTCATTTAATTATTGGGTAATAAGGTTCAGAAAGATTAGTTTACTAACCCAAATCATACAACTAAATAGTGGCAGACCCAGAAAAGGATGCTGGGTCTATCTAACTTCAGTGCTGACCCATCAACACTGCCACCTAAGGGAAAAAGGCTCTCAAAACCAGAGTTAATTCTTCAAGAGTATGTATCACTAACCTCAAATGCGATTGGGTCTGAGGGTGAGGGTGGGCTAGGGCTTCACATCAGAATTATGTGTGTTTTTTAAAAATCAGAAATTTTAGAAAAGTTGTAGATTTGCAGAAAAGTTACAAAGATAATAGAGTTTCTATATGCCCCCCCACACACACACACAGTTTCCCTTATTGTTAATATCTTAGATATTTGTCACAATTGTGGATGTTATTTTGAGAAAGCTCATTAAATATTATAAAATAATCATGTATTTGAAAATTAAAAGTGCACATAATTTAGACAATGATAGCAAAATTTAACAAAAATCTTCTCTTCCAGTGGGGATGAATAGGAGGTATAAATTCCACTTCATGTTAGAAATTCCTAACTGGAAAGGACTGGAGAGGTTAACTAGAAATCAGGTAGTGAGACTTTTATATGCGATATAAGGAAACATTGGTTAAAAAGTGAAAAATGCTGATTTGGATGTTTATCAACTCTTCAGCACAAAGCTAAGAGCGTGAGATAATATAATAAATACTAGAAACAGGAGTTAAAAGAATTGAAATGGAAATTAATGAAAATGCAAATTATTGTACAGAGCTCTAAAAATCAACTGCATAAAAATAGGACCAGGAAATGCGTGGCTTGGCAGAAAAGGGTTTAAAGCAATGGCTCTCAGCCTTGATGGCTCATTGGAGTTATCTGAGGAGCTTGAAAAACTACTCATGCCTGGTCCCACCCCCAGAAGTTCTGATTTCATTGGCCTGGGGTGCAGGCTGATGGCTTTAAAAGCTCCCCAAATGATTCTAATATTCAACTAAGATTCAAAACCACTGATTTAAAGGTTTTAGTTAATACAGTGATTCTGATTCCACTGGTCTGCGTTGGAGCATTTATTTTTTTAAACCATCTCAGGTGATTCTAATGGACAGCCAGGGCTGATAACTTCTGGGGTATCAGAAAACTTAAAACAAATTGGTGGTTCTCTACTTTTCCACCTGAAATAACACACCCAATTCTGCCACATTTTATTGAATTCATCCAGGATGTCAAAAGACTAAAGGCTGAATCTTCTCTGGCATACAATTTTTAAATCTTTAAATATTTTTAAAGGACTGGGTAGAGAAAATTAAAGTTTCTGTGGCCAGGATTCTCACCTGACCCTGGTCTGCTTACCCACTTCACATGTCTGTGAAGGCCAAATCCATGTGCTGTATTTTTTTTTCCATATTATTATTGACTCTGTATAAAGAGCTCTGCCCAGTGCTCTGGGCTGCACGGCTGCAGGAGAGCAGAGGCTGGAGTGATGGCAACGCCTGGGACAGAGTCTAAGACAGCTGCTGGGGTGGAGAGGCCTAGAGGCAGAGACGTAGGTGGATTACAGATCTGCAGACTGCTGGGTGCAGACGTGATTCTAGTGCCCAACCTACCACCATGATAATAAAACCAGGTATAAACCCTTTTATCCCAAGCACATTCAGTTGTCATTTCTCAGTCTCACCGAATCCATCGTGAACTTGCCTGTGGCTAAAACCCTCAGGCAAGATAACTGTCACATGAAAGACGTATTAGAATATTTTTTTGCCTTTATGTTTTCTAAAGTGTAGAAATTAAAGGGAGGAAAATTTCAGCTCAGTATAAAAAAATAACTTTCTACTAAAATGGACTATCTGAATGCCATCATTGGAGTTATACAGTCAGAAACTGTACAATATTTTCACTAGGATCCTGGGGAGCATTCCTGTTTGTCTGTGCCTTCCAGCTTTGAGCCACCTGGATGACAGTGTCTCTGAAGGCCAACTCCATGTGCTGCATTTTTTTTTCCACCAGCAGCAAATAGCCCAGTCCCCTGAGCAGAGTAGGACCTTAAGAAGCACTTCTTGAATGTATGAGTGTTGAATTCCTGTTTCTGTACTTCAGCAATAAACCCAGCGCTGTGTCTGCAGTGCACACTGATAGTAGGCATTTGTACCAATTCAGATTTATTTTTCCCTCTTCTTAAAATACACAGTTGTTGAGGCAAAACTAGTTATTTGCTTCAGCTTATCTGATGATTACAATTTCTTAGATACCTTCTCATCTGTCTTGAAGGCAGTTATGAAAAAACGTACACACACATCTGGAGCCTCACTCCATTTCCTCATGCCTTCTAGAGCACACTACCTCCAGGTGCCCTGCTCCCCCTTTCTGTTCACCTTTGTTTTAAGATTGCGCAGGCTTTCAGCCCCAGCAGACTGTAGCAGGGCCTGGCTGTCCATTTCACTCCAACCATCGCTGCTATCCACTGATCACCATGGCTAATCAGATGGTATGACAGTCTGCACCAGTCATTATGATGACCCAAATTAACAGCCTGGCCATGTCACAGCACATTCATTCCACATATACAGACATGGCCTAAGTGTGAGGCAGGAACTTGGATGTGCATATTTGTGTTTGCATTGCAACATGCATTATTGATTGCTATAAGCTGCTTTAGCACTTTAAATCTGCAAATGAGAATCATCTGTCAATTATTACAGCTAGAATTGAGATCGGAGGGCAAAAGAGAAAGTGTATATGCCTTTTTCTACCAGCATGTCCTTCCGTTTGCCATCTTCCTTCACAGTTACCTTGTAAAGCATCTTAGCTCAACACATTCCCCAGCTTAGAAGGGATGCTTAATCCGAATATTTTTATATACTGAAAAGAGAACCATCTTCCCCAGCCAGGTGAAGAAGACAGTGCATGCACCTTATCGTAATTTCACTGTGGGAGTTCTGTAATCCAGTTCCTTAGCGTACACTGGTCAATAAAGTTCTGTTTTTAGGAAAAGACCGGCAGCCTTATCTTGATCACAGTTGGAATTGTTGGCACTTTGCGGTGCCTGGTACAGATTATCCCCCAAATATTTGCATTCTTGATAGCCATTTTTCTACAGTGCATTTAATAAATAGAAGGTCCTACTACTTGCTAAACGTTAGTATAAATTAACAACCATTATGCACCATAAATTTTATAAAACATTTACCGATAGAGATCATGTTTAATTAAAATTAACTTGCATATGAAAGCCAACGGCACTCATGATCACAATGACCTTTTATTACCTGCAGTCCCTTGTTTTGGCTGGATGATTGACAGCTTGCTGTTTGGCTACCATGTTGAATTTCAGCTGACAAGACTTTTCATTTTAACTCAATTTGCCCGCCTATCACAAGCTGGTGGCAGGCCAGACCCAAGTCACCCAGCTTTGCCTCAGCAGCTTGCTCTGCTTCTCATTAGTACGCATTTATTCAGTGGAAATTGGAAGACAAATGCTTGAAGGCATGTGAACTAAGTATAGCAAATTAGGTTTAAAGCCTGAATATTTATAAGTGTATGGAAAGTTCTTTTTTTTTTTAATTCTAGAGCAAATTGAGAACTAAGTGCTAGCTTTGGATAAAAGAAATGAAGATAGAAGGGGGAAGGAAGAGTCTAAGAATAACAATACTATAAGCTTTTTCTTTCCATTTTGGAAATATGTAAAATCTCTCTGACAACACCTTATCAAATACCAACCTGGCCTCTCTTTCGTGGAGTGCTTGCACCGTGAAGTTTAACACCTCGTGTGTGTGAGAAGGGGGGAAAAAATGAGGGTCATGTTCATTTGTTGCTTGGTTATCCCTTGGTATGTTTTAAATTGCCTTGTTTGTTCGGCACTAGCACAGAAACAGATGTTGCTCTACCGTGCAGGATAATTTACTGTACCTCCTGGTGCAACATGGAAGTCCTCCCAGGGCCCAGCTGGTCTGTCAGTGGCACTGGCTGGTGTCTGCTCGACTATGACAACTACAAGTAGATGCTGCAATTTTTTTATTGTGCAGTTGTCATTCTTCTCAACATATAGGCCTGCCTGCATTCTTACTGGCTCTGGTGGAAAAGCTGCTGGCTTTTGTGTCTCTACCTTGTAGCACAGAGCCAGGGAAGCTCCACTCTCCATTGTTGATAGTAATGCAACTCATTACTTGTGTCATCTAATGATTATCGGCATGGTCGCTCAGAGCGAGAGCCAGCCTCATCTTGCACACATAACTGGTACTGGAAGGTAAAACAGATTTGTCATTTATGATCTGACCGCTAAGCCACACTTTGTGCTCCATTATTGTGATTAACTTCTGCAGAAGATATGCTTGCCCAATTGTCATTTGCGATACTGCAGTGGGCGCGAGCTGCCATGCTTCCCTCAAGCATGTCAGCCAATCGGATGTGACCATGGTATTTGGAATGTTAAATGCCTGCCCTGTCACAGAGCCACCCCACAATTATTTTGCTTTTGTATTTCCTCTTCCCACACCCCTCCTGGACTTGCTGGGGGAGGAGTGCTGCTATGTATGCTGGCCACCACTTCACACCACAGACTAAAACGTTGCTGTGCTATTGTTGGTCCAACAGAGCTAGCTGCAGTGTATGGAAGCCGACCCTTGCTTTTCACCATAGAAATGTTGGTCACTGATGTCCTGCCAGCTGAAATCCGTTGTGTCAGGTGCCTTGTGGCTATCTGCAGTGGAGTCCACATTCCAGAACCGAAGTTCTTTTCTGGCCCCATCACCAACAAACCAATGTAACTTTGCCTGATTATAATAACGAGGGCAGTCCAAAAGAATATGCACAACCTCAGTGGACGTCACATCGAATTACTGTACTGGCCACACAGAGGTGACCACAGTCTCATTTCTTTAGACAAATGCACACTTAGGGAAAAACCTCTGGAGAAGGCACCCAAAGCTACATGATATTCCTATGCATGCTGCACATAGATTTAAATTTCAGTGAAATAGCATTTGTTTTTATTTTCTGACTGATGTGAGTCCTCACTGACCAGCCTGCCACTATGATCTGATAATTCGGCACTCCACGTTTCTGAGTTTTGCTGAACACCAAGAAACTGGGCTGTGTGTGTGGGTGTGTGAGTGTCTAAACTGCACATCAGAAACACAGCCATATGTTACCATGTGAAGGGAAAAAACACTCAATTTGGAACTCTTTTTCACATTGCTGATTAGAAAGAATCAAGCTTTATATTCTAGGACCCATTCACGCTGGTGAAAACATAGTCAGTTTTGATTATGAAGGCAGAGATGCAGACCTAGACAGGAGCTACATACTGATATGCATGCTATCAGAATGATTTATGCAAATTATGCATATTATTCCCAAAGGAATTCCTCCTCAAACGGCCAGGATAAATTGCCGGAAATTAGCCATAAAATCTGTCGTGCTAGGAGCAAAAGGTGAAGGCCACTGGGAAGCAAGGACATTCAGCTTCTGGAATCTTCCAGGTTATGATGGTGGCTGGTACTCTCCCTGGATGCTGAGGGAAATACGGTTTTCTTCTGAATCCTATATAAGTATTTTCCCTTTGAAATTTTTCCAGCAAGTGCTGACTCACATTTTATTTACAGCTAGCATAAATGAAATTAAGTGTTAAGCTGTCTCAGAAAGCACTACTACAATTACTTTACTATTAACTGCCTAAGTGGTGATTAAATACCTAAGCCTGGCTTTAAAGACATAGCTGTTCTGAAGGTTGGCGAAATAACCCACCAGCAGTGTACTTTAGATGGACATGGTCTTAATGCCAGTATATAAACCCCGTAACACAGCACTCCTCTTTTGCAAACCATTCTTTCCTACAAAAATCCAATTTAATGACTTTCTGCTCAAGTACAGCATGGTTGCCTCCTGTCTGAAACCTCCCCAAGCTGTACTGGGGCTAAGCTACGGCTGCCTCACAGCCTAGTCCTCACTCTGGTGGCTCGCTCTTGGTGCCCAGTGGATGTGATTAGGGAATTTCCTTTTCCTATGGATAATGAGCTCACTTTTCAGGAGCAGTCATCTTTTAATAAGTTGTTGCTTGCTTGTTTCCTTCAGAAAGCACTGTTCTCGAAGTTTTACGACTGTGCTCATTTTCAAGCATCATTCGTTTTGTTCAAGAGGATATGATTCTACATTCAGAGACCTGGGACTACCATCTGCGGAAGGGGGACTTCATAGCCATCTTTCCCCCAACCTCACACTATGACCCGGAAATCTTTGAAGCTCCAGAGGTAAATAAACATCAAGCTGGTCAGTTCTCCTTTTTTTTTGATACCACAAGCACATTCCTCTTCTTCATGATTTCTTTCTGTCACTTCCTTTTGCCACCTTGTTCCAGAAGGGATTTGAAACAGCTTAATGACTCCTGCTCTTCCATCCAGTGGGAAAATTTTCTTATTTGCTGAAGTATTTTCGAAAGATCTCTTTGAAGGTTTTGTGATCTATAAACCAAAATACTGGCATGAGACTAAATGCCAGTGTCTTCAGATGAAATGAATATTGTACGTTGGTCATCACTACCTTTAGGCAAAATTAGGCTTTGCTTGGCAGACAGTTACTGAAAACCACGGTGGGCTAGCTATTGACAGATGACTTAGAAAATAAATAATGATGACTATTTTGTGAAGTATTTCCAGAGTGGGGTTGGTTCTAACCATCCCAAACTCAAATACCATCATTGCAATAATTAAACCCATATATTTTTTCACCTCTTACTAAAGGTATATGCCCCTTCTTGATCAATTAGGATGGCATTATGAACTTGAGTCTGTAAAGCTGCTGCTCTCTGGTGAAACTCTGAGGGTAATTGTGTCATCTCCTTGTATTTTTTTTCTGAAGCTGGAGTTAATGAACATCAAAGAATGGAAATTAATCCACTGTGGCTCACCCCTTAATACCATGTTGGAGACTCACCACCTGCATGCAAATTGAATGCAGTCATATTCTGTCTGTGCTTCTCATGAAGTAATGTTGCTGCAGTGGTTTTTGCATATAAAATGCCATTTTTCCAAGGGAAACTTCTTTGCTTTGTTTGAGCAGTTCATAGCCGAACCACTTTTAAACCAAATTTCTAATCTTGGAAATTAATAAGAGGACAGACTTCAAATACAATGAGATAACTCGCGTTTATTTCATCAGCAAAGGCAAAAACTTATAAGTGAGAGTAGAATGCACATATGGTTTCTGTGCATTTCAGAAGAGCATTATATGAATGATGACAGCAAATCAGAAATAAGGTATTAGGAAAGAAACATTACACGGACAAGCTTCATCCCCACATTTGTAAATACCAAAAATTCCACACTTAAGTAGATATTCAATAAATTGGGTGAATAATAATATTATGTATAATTCATAATATATAATAATAACTAGAACAAATAATATTTGCAAAATATTTTTAAAAATTAAAAATTTCATTTCTATCTACAATTTTTTATTCATTTAACTGATTTATCATTCTTACAGTAGCTCTGACTTGAGTCGATAAACACTCTCTATTATTTACTAGACTCGACCTTAGCCACCTACGCCTCACTAATGCTACAATTAGCTGATTTTTGGCCACAGTTTGTTTCCTTAAAATTCGTTGTGGAAGGCTGATAATTATGGCACAGAAAAAAAAAATGATGCATTTACTGAGCACCTATCACTCTCGGTTATATAGATTGAGTCCATTTGTTCTTAACAATGTAGGGTGGCAATAAGCAGATACTAAAGATGTTCATGGAACAGATGCCCTTCCAAAACCACTATGTACTGACAATAAAAAAGAGAAGAAAATTCTGTGAAATGCTGTCCTTGGCCATTTGTCATGAAGGAGCAGTGGCCTAGGAGCCCATCAGAGGCTCATAGTCCTCACTGTCTGTCTTGTGTGCCCTGTGGATCTTGAATGGGAAGACTAGGCCCCAGACCTAGAAAATAGACAACAGCTGTTAGCCCAAAAACCTGAGGAAGACTAACTCCAGATATAAGTATAGTTATTCTTTTAGGACACAGAGACTGAAGAGCCTTAGCAGAATGTAGATTCTGCCAACCAAGTGAAACATGGATTCAGGATATTCAACCCCCACAGACTGTCTAATATTACATTCCAGAAATGGGCCATGGTCTTCCTTCACACATCTCTCCATTCCTAGAGTGTCCCTCTTAATTTGTCCACTGAAGAGGCTCCACAGAGATTGCTCTCCAAGAATCACCCTCAGTCACCTCTCCTTTGTCCCTGATTCCCACCTCTTTCCTCAGAGAATTTGCCATTGTCCACCTGTGGCCCATGTGTGCCTTTCTTATGGTGCACACCACACAGTATTGTACAGCTACCTGTTTACTTGTCTGTACTCTATATGCTGGGAATTCCAGAAGGGGAAAGACCGTGTGTTCACCTCCCCTGCGTTCCCAGTGCCTGGTACACAGGAGGGTGTCCAGACACAGTGAAGAAATAAGAGGGTGCTAGGAGAGAGGAATGTACTGAAAGCAGAAATACACTTCAATTAAAATGCTAAATCACCGCAAATAATGCACATCAGATTATGTACCAGGCCTAACCAGATCCAGTAGATGAAGTGGCGTGGTGTAAATATAGTATTATTATCAGGAGTGACAGGCTCTATGGCAAAAGGAGAGCCCAGGAGTTATCTAAATAAGACCATTGGGCTACTTCTGAACTAGTCCTCAGCTTTTACAAGCTCGTACAAGCAAATGCTCGCGTGGCCAAGTCATTTTTATTAAAAAACAAACAAACAAACAAAAACTCCAGAAACACATTTCTGGGTGAAACTTAGAATTTTTAAATGCTCAGAAAAACAAAATTTGAAACATAATTGTGGGAACTGATTGGGTCTATAAGCTACCAACATGTACCCTCTGTGTTAAGAATTATTCTTTTCCAGAAGATTGGTTGCTTAACTCATTAGAATGCTAGCCACATAGGTGGCACTTGCTTATGTGGGAAAACAAATTGGCAAGCACAATTTAAAACAGTGAGAGAAAGCAAAGGAACCACCCTTCCCAATTCTTCCTTTCTCTTTATCCATCTAAGTGCTAACTAAGAAAGTCTAGACAAATTAACAAGGAATGGGTAGCTTTTAAAATTTTTCTGAAGACTTCCTCAAATTTGTCTGTTATCAGCCAGAATTCAAGCAACTGGCTCTCAAATAATCAATAAATGATAATGATTTCTTTTCTGCCAAAAGCCAGTATACAGAACTGGAGCTATGGAGAAGACCAAAATTATTGGTTGGTTTTTCTCTGTCCAGAAGCGCTAAGATATAAAGGGACAGCTGGGGACACTTTTGGACCACAGGGAAGAAACAGCAAACATCCAAGATGGCAATACATTATCATAACCATGTAGCCTCCTAAAGTAAGAAAATAGTGACACAACAAAGTAATTCCAAAGCCATCAGAGTACACCCAAAAACTCTGAAGTTGAATGTCCTCATGAAAATCTGTCCTACCTACTTAAAGGTGTAGGGATTAAAGGTGATAAATGAATTTGAGAGCCCTTGAAAAAATTCTAGATCACTATAAAAATGGTTCTTTCAATATTATTTTGATTATTGTCACCATTCTTAGAATAGACTAGTCATGACAAACGAGGAAATCACTAAATAATTTTTTGTCTGTATCTCCAACTGGAATAGAGATCGTCACACCGGTATTCTTCAAGGAAACAAACATATACTGAGCATCTACTATCCAGAATGCTCTTTTATTGGCCTAACAGGTGACACAGAAACAAAAAAATTCTCCTGTCCTCAATAGCTTGTAACTTAGGGGCTGGGCCTGATCACAGGGCCATGTTTTCATAGCCCGTGCTTCATGTCAAGAGGGTTCCTGCCATACCAGTAAATCGGCCCTTCATTTCTCCACGTTAGAACTATGTCTGCTAAACCAGCATCCCCAAAAGCCCTTATTTTGTCAGGTTTTTTGGTGTAAACCCTCCCACCTTGACTGGCTTCACGTTGCCAGTGTGAAGAGCCTGAACAGGAAGCAGGGAGGAGATGTGCTTCCTCTCTCGTGATAGTGCAAACTGACCGCAGCACACCTCTGGCCGAGACCCAAGCCACAGAGCCAAAGAGGAACTGCCATACTTTGTCATCTTGCTCCCAGGAGGACTGACAAAACCAGGGCCAACAGTGAAGCCCCTTTATCATCATTCAAAACACTGACAGTTTTTATTGCTAGAAGTCATATCTTGTCTAATCTAGATTCCTATACCCAAAAGGATGAATTGAGTGAATACAAAACCTGGTCATATTATGTATCACCTGCCTGAGCAAGACCCTGATTTATGTCTTTTCAACTTCAATATTTCACATACAGGAAGTACTCAAAGAAATCTGTTGAACCGAGTTAAGCATAATATTTTGAGAACACAAATTAGGGTGTTACTGAAGTGTTCCTCAACCGCTTCTACCAAAATTCTTCTCTGTCTGGGAAATTGTATCATCCATCTAATCGTGATTTCTAGTCTCAAGTATTATACCATTTTCAACTGTAACACTGAATATTCATCTGCTTTTCACTCTCTACTTGTGTATCTACTCATTCGTTATCTACATTTTCTTCATAAGCGTGAAGATTGTCATATTTGTTCATTAATCCCACAAACATATATGGAACGTCTGTTATGTGTATGGCACCGTGTTGGGTGCTTTGGAAACACAGAGACAAACAAGACGGTGCGATAACTCCCGTCTTGTGGGATTTCGCGGCTGTGCCCTCTGTCGATGGGTTAGCTCCATCGTCCACCTGGTGGCAGGACAGCTGCGGCAGTGGCAGGCATCATATTCACATATGATTAGGGCCAGAGGAGGAATGGTGATGAGCCATTTTTGTTTGTTTTTCCTTCTTCAAAAGATGAGAATTTCTTTCAGATGTCCCCACAGTCTTTTCCAGAACAGCACCGATGAGACCCTAAATCAGTTAGAGGCCAGAGCAATGTGACCTCCACGACTGGTGCCTGGACGAATCTTACGCAGAAGGAAGATGCTGAGGAGTGAACCACAACAATCGTTAGAAGAGCAATGGGGAATTTCAGTGTCTTAGGAATTCTCTTATGATTTCTCTGTTCTCATCCATTTAATAATATTGCATTTATTTGACCCTCTTTAATTGTGAAGCACTGAGCTATTGGTGCAAAGAGTTTAAGTTAATATGACAAACCCTGTGTTCAGTTATTCCAAATGAATGAGTGCATCTTGAGCTTCCTGACTCGTTTTGTGTCACTGTGACCCCCAAATCTCAGGAGTGAGACTATTACACTCCTCTTTTTGGCTAAAAGCAGATGGTGTAAGTCCTTCCCAGTCCCTGCTGTAGTTCTCCAGGCCTTGGCAATAGAAAACAAACTGAAAATAAATCTTAGCTCAAAAATACTTGTATGCCCTACCGCCCTGTGGGCCTGATGGTAGTCACACAGCAAAACACGTTGGCCTCTTCCCTTCTTGTTTCATAATATAAACAACTGAATTAGAATTTTTTAAATGTTTATTATGAGGAAATTGAATATAAATTGATCAAATACTAGAGGAGTGAACTACTGATTGACTAGAAATCTGAGGGAATTGAATACAAACACTAACTGAAGGACACAGGGATGGGGAAGCATTATGTGTTTATCACTGTGGCCTCTCGGAAGGCAGCACATTCACTGTCACAAAGAACAGGAAAGCTGTGAGAATTTCTGGCTTATTTAAGAAGTCAGGACATTATGAAGTCATAATGCAAGCTATAGGTTAAAAATTGCCTTTCGAGGAACCCTCCTACACTGCTGGTGGGAATGTAAATTAGTTCAACCATTGTGGAAAGCAGTATGGAGGTTCCTCAAAAAACTCAAAATAGAAATACCATTTGACCCAGGAATTCCACTCCTACAAATTTACCCTAAGAATGCAGCAGCCCAGTTTGAAAAAGACAGATGCACCCCTATGTTTATCGCAGCACTATTTACAATAGCCAAGAAATGGAAGCAACCTAAGTGTCCATCAGTAGATGAATGGATAAAGAAGAGGTGGTACATATACACAATGGAATATTATTCAGCCATAAGAAGAAAACAAATCCTACCATTTGCAGCAACGTGGATGGAGCTAGAGGGTATTATGCTCAGTGAAATAAGCCAGGCAGAGAAAGACAAATATCAAATGATTTCACTCATCTGTGGAGTATAAGAACAAAGCAAAAACTGAAGGAACAAAACAGCAGCAGGCTCACAGAACCCAATAATGGACTAACAGTTACCAAAGGGAAAGGGACTGGGGAGGATGGGTGGGAAGGGAGAGACAAGGGGGAAAATGGGTCATTACGATTAGCACACATAATGTGGGCAGTGTGGGGCACGGGGAAGGCAGTATAACACAGAGAAGGCAAGTAGTGACTCTCTAGCATCTTACTACGCTGATGGACAGTGACTGTAATGGAGTATGTGGTGGGACTTGATAATAGGGGGAGTCTAGTAACCGTAATATTGCTCATGTAATTACACATTAATAGCAAAATTTTAAAAAGTGCCTTTTGTATTTTCTGGCTTAAACATTGGGGCTACAGTGAGATCTTTTCTAACAAATCATTTCATAGCAAATTGATTTATTCAGATTTGGCATAGGCAAGGAGCTCTTGGGGCTCGAGCTGGTCTCCTCAGATTGGTCAGTGAGGAGGAAGCAGCGGTAGCGAACTCAGGCGAGCAGGCCTGGGCACCAGTAATGGAAAAACGTCACTAGGAGAGATGGCCGGCCATCTAGTAACTCTATCTCCAGTAATAAAGAGTAACAGGATGAACAGGTATTTTTTAGTTTAGCACTGGTTTGATCCCATTCAATTGTATCCCAGAACTGTCTGTGGGAAAATACACCTGTGTCCTAATGCAGATGAATTGTGGCATTCTGATGGCATCAGCTTGTGAGTTGGAAGGGAATATAAACTACCCAAAGTGTATTTTCTAAGCTTGAATATTTATCAAAATAGGTGTCCTAGGGAAATGAAGATAAACATAATGCTTTTAAAGAAAATGAATTGCTGACATTAATACTGGCACTGAGTGAGGAAAGTAGGTCATTTGTGAAGGTTTGAGAATCTATCCACATTATCTGTAGGGTTTTCACTGTAACCTGAAATGCTGTCCATCTGACCTGTTTCCCCGCCTCTGACTCCAGGTTCTTCATGTCAGAGTCGTGTGCCGAGCAAGCCTGACATTGATGAGCACCACTTACAACACCTTCTTGTCCGTCTTCATGCATGCCACATGTATTAGTTTAATCAATGCTTTAATTCACCATGGGCTAAAATAAGGTCATTCAATCTCTTAGAAACTCAAGTGAGAGTAAATTAAGATGGTGGGCCAAACACCCTAAGTAAACTAGTCCCAGAATCTTTTGTAACAGGGAATATAGCTTACTTATGAAAACATATCAGAAACACCTACCAGTACCTAGAGTTAACCCAAAAGAGTACATTTTAGTAGAACTGTCATAGCAGAAATTCAGTACATTCAAAAAACAAGGAAGACAGGTTTTGCAGCTTACTTCCCCTCTAGCGCTTTATGTGAATTTTATTATTTTATATCTATTTAATCCTATAAGCCCTGAATCTTAAGCTCATAGGCCTCATCCTTCCCAGTAGCTGACTGGGAAGGGAAAGAAAACAGCATATTAAGGAGCCTGATAGGCAGCTCTTGTGGCCAATAGGATTCATTGTTCCATAGTAACAGTGGTGGGACGACAGGAGCCCTTACTGTCTACCCAACCCTAGTCTATCAAGTGCCAGTAAGTCAAGGCCATCTTAGAGAATATAAACAGAGAGACTGCCTCTAAGGAAACTCAGCGTAGGAGAGAAATGTGAATTGGGAAGAGAAGTCATATTGGTGTTAAGATTTCGCTTTGATATGGAACAAGCCATTTCCTAGTAGCTTTTGAGTTTTTTGAAAGTTCATACAGGATTTGCACTTAGTCAGCTTTTACTTTTTGGTGTTTGCTGCATTACAAAGAGCCTTTTAAGACAGGCAGGGAGAGTTGGCAACTTTGTAGAACTATTTCCTGTATTTCATACTGACACTCTGTCTCTTCTTCACAGGAGTTTAGATTTAATCGTTTTGTAGAAGATGGTAAGAAGAAAACCACCTTTTTCAAAAGAGGGAAAAGACTGAAATATTACTTAATGCCATTTGGATTAGGAGCCAGCAAATGTCCAGGCCGGTTTTTAGCAATTGTTGAAATAAAGCAGTTGTTGATTGCACTTTTAACTTACTTTGATCTTGAAATAATTGATGATAAGCCTGTAAATCTAAACTACAACCGCCTCTTGTTTGGTGTTCAACATCCAGTTTCTGATGTTTTGTTTAGGTACAAAGTAAAATCTTAAAGGTGCTGAAAGTAAAAAAGAAATCTATCAAAACTAACCAAACAGCCTCTGTTCATCAATTTGCTTTTAATTTCTGCAAATGTAATTGTTTTGTTTGTATATGTGTCTAAAAAGTGCCAATTTCTATTTGATCTGAGGTCAGTCCAGTTTGTACTTGGCCACAAAATACATTATAAAACAAAACAGGATGGTGGCATGAAAATGGACCTCAAAAGCAACATTATGATAAACAAAATAGTTTTTTAATTTCTGCATATTATGTTCTTCACCTGTCACAGTAAATGAACAGAAATCAATTGGATAATGTGTATTTTTTTGGTCACTCAACTTCTTCTCTAATATGTAAAAACACACTTTATATACTAGAAATTTGTGCTGGAAATGGGTATAGTCTAACAAGTTCCAAATTCTCAGAGAAGGAAATTACATTTCCATGAGATACAGTGGATGAAGATATTTCCTTCAAATACAGTATCAATAATTTCTATATTGCCAGCATACATTTGCATTAATGAGTTTTGTGGTTGATTAAATGTTTCAACTTTACTTCAATATTTAGTCATCCATAAATGCTTTTTATTACTTTGTATACTATGGCTCAATAGAACAAAATTCCTTGTTATATAAGACCACTCATGTTCAAGTTAGATACTGGTAAGACTTAATGTATAAGAATACACATAACTTACTATTTTTAATCAGTTGCCCTAGACATTAGTATTAGGTTTATTGTAAGAGCAAATATTGAAATCATTACAGGATCGATTATAGCATTTGGCTTTATTGTAAACTAAAAGAGTTATGCCAGTATTACAATTAGTTCTTTCCTAAATGCTTTCATTAATGTTACCGAGAAACTAGAGAGCAGTATTTGTTCTTGATACCTTACCCTGTTGGACTTGGAGTTCCCTTGTTTTATTTTGAGTCACAACATTAAGTAATGCTGTGTAATTTCATATCCCATAATGCAGCCTTGTGCCCATGACTCAAAGAGTTGTAATATCAGACTACCAAATGATTGTCTGGCTTCTGACATGAAGGATGATGTAGGTAAACAGGCAAAACAAGTAAATGAATCCAGTTAATTGATGCTGCATAAATTGGAACTTCTTATATTTCAGAAATGTGCTATTGTTTTTTAAAAGGAAATTAATATTTAAAATAACATAATTACCATACGTAATAAGTGAACACAGATTTTCTAGCATTTACTTCTCTTTCCTGAAGTACATGCTCTAAACATTCCTGAGTGAAGGTCTGCTTGTCCAAACTCTGTTTTTGCTTAATTAATTGAAAACATCTTCATTTTTGCCTTCTTTCTTAAAGGTGATTTTTCTCAGTGCACAAGTCTAGGTCGACAGTCACTTCCTCACAGCACTTTAAAGATATTACACATTCTTAAGGCTTTCACTTTTGTTATTAAGAGGTTAGCCATCAGTCAGTTTAATCATTCAATAGATAATCTGCCTTTTCTCTCTGATAGCTTTAACATGTTTCTTTGTCTTTGATGTTCTTAGTTTCTCTCTGTTCATCATGGCTCCTCCAGTTCTGAGGAAGTGTGCCTTTCATCAAGTATGGAATATTCTGAGCCATAAACTCTTTGAATAATAGCACTCTCAGACCCTATATTAGATCCTTTCACTCAATACTCCATGCTGCTTGACTTTTTCTCTCCATATTTTCTATCTCTAATTTACACTCTAAGTAATTTGTGTAGATCTCTCCTCCAGTTTATTCTCCATGCAGTGTAGCTAATGTGCTGTTTAACTCACCCACTGAGTTTCTTCCTTCTTTTTTTATTTTAACCTCAGTTTCACAGGATTAAGTGATCAAACTGTGTATACCCCTTAGTTTATAGTACACAATTAAAATTGGTCCAAGCAAGGCCCCCTGGTATGTGTCTTTATAAAACATATATTATTATCTTGGGTGCATATGTTTTTAATTTCCACAGTGCATTTTCTATAAACCAGAGCCTTCTAAATTTTCTTACTAAGTGCTATGTTTTAAAGACAATTCCACATTGCAGTTGAAGATGACTTCATTTTGTCCTCATTCTTGATCATACTTGGTGCACAAGTCTAGGTGGGCAGTTATTTCCTCCCACCATTTAGAAGATATTGCTTTGATTTATTGCTTCTAACTGCTGCATAGTATTCTACAATGTGCACCCACCATGTTTTAATGCTCTGTTTACCCAGTGATAGAAACTGTATCCGTGGGATGGTTTCTTTGGGGTAGAGGCCAAAGTAGGACCTAAAACCTCGATCCTCTCCATCCTCCATTCTCCAGCCACCCTCCACCCTGGGCTGCTGCAAACCCACATGACATTTGGTCATGACAGCCTTCATTCTCCTTGAGATGTACTAGAGTTGTTGTGTTCCATCCTCAGACCCTTATGACCCTCTCCATCCTGGGGGTCTCGGGGCTGATTCTGAGTCAGGGCACCAGCTACCAACCTGTCAAGCTTTCAATTTTCAATCCCACTGAGTATGTTAAATTCAATGATTACATATTCACTTTGAGAACTCTTGATTCTTCATATCTGCCTGGTCATTTCTAATAATATCTTGTTATACACTCAATATCCTCTTTCATCTCTTTAACTATGTCAAGAAACCTCTTTTGTATTCTGTATTTTGTGGGTCTGCAGTGTTGGTTTCTTGTCCATAAGACTTATTCAGTATGACTTGGTCACTGAGCCCAGATTCCTTGGAATTTTATCTCTGGAAATTTTATAAGACCTGAGTTTAAAGTTCATTCCTCCAGAGAGAATTTGTGTTTGCTTGTCTGACTGCTGATGTTACTATCAAACTCAGATGACTTTAACTTTTTAGCTTGAGTATTTTGAGAGGAGTTGGGGGATGAGAGTACA
Organism: Smutsia gigantea; assembly: GCA_032199065.1. Taxonomy (NCBI): domain Eukaryota; kingdom Metazoa; phylum Chordata; class Mammalia; order Pholidota; family Manidae; genus Smutsia; species Smutsia gigantea. The sequence continues at coordinate 183,833 of JAVSCE010004498.1, forward strand.
GAGGTAGTGTGAGCTCTAGCCCTCGATCAGTTGCAATGCAGTCCTGTGATTAGGAATAATCAGGACAGACTGACTGCGTTTTTTTCCCCCTTCACCCAGAGCCATCACTGATTCTGCAAGTACACCCACAGTCTTGCTCTATGCAGCACGGTTTCTTTCTAGCTCACCTACTAAGGATGTTGCCTTTGCAAGTTCTTGGTTTTGTGCAGAAGTCCTGAATTTCACACACACCTGCCCGTCTTGAGCCCTTCGCTTTATCTCCTGCCTTTCACAAAGTATAGTTCATTCGTTTGGTACTAGGACATCTAGTCTGCCATATTGCCTGAAGCAGAAATGTCTGTAATCTTAAATTCATCTTAGTAGCACACATTTGTGATGGTATAGTAGACAGAACACAGTAAATCACTCCATTCAAATTCATGACTAAAAGTGAGTACAGGAATTTATAATAGAAAGTAAAAGTAATAAAATAATTGAGAAAATATATAAAAGCAATAGCCAGTAGAGCCAAAATGAGAGTCTTGTGTTAAAGAGTGTTAATGAACAGAAAAAAAAATGTTATGGAGAAATAAGTGACAAGTCATGGATTCTAACTGCAACATAGCTGGTTTGTTATCATTGACAAGTCACTTGGCCTCTCAGTGCTTCAGTTTCATTACTTGCAAAATAAAAATAATGCCGTTTTGACACCAGGGTTCATTATAAGGATAAAACATAGTAAGATAAGTGAACTTACTTTGAAAAGGGCGATCCAATATGCAAACGTAAAGTTGTAAAGGAGATAGGCTAACAATGTTGTGCCTTTTAAAAACTGTTCTTATGTTAAAGAGAATCATTCTTTAGTCCTTAGATAATTAATTATTCATTTATTCAATCAAACATTTTTGAGAATTTCCTCTATTCTAGATATGATGCTATGCAGTGGATTGCCCTTCTTCAAGAGCACACAATTTACTAGGGACAACAACATATACACAAGTAACTTATTATAAGTGTAGTTGTAATACATCTTTTTAAAAAGTTCTTAAATTCTGATATATCACTAGTTCTAATTAACCTTTCATCACTCGTTCCAAAGCAGTGTTCTGTAATGAGAAATACTATATACGTAATTACACACAATAAAACATATACAACAGGCATGACAGTCATTGAGGCTCCAGAATTTTTTTAATGGCATTTTAAATATCACAAACTCCCATCTTTTCAGGTTTACAGCCTCCTCCAAGTTTCACATTGAAGGAAATTGATAACTAATAATTTTTTATATCAATGACCAACAGTAATGAAGCGTTCAGATAGCAAAAACTAAATGCTCTGAAGATGTTAAGAAAAAAGCTGTTTAGCACTAAATAAGGCACGCTGATAGGCAACCTATATGGAAACTTTTATCTGCCCTGTTTTGGCTTTGCTGGCACACTTCATTGTATCTTCTCCATTTTATCATTAAGTTTGGGTCCCAAGTCTAAGGCAAAGAACTTCCATACTCAAAATTTGCATGATTACTTCTGTTTATTTTCTCATAAAAAAAGAATTTATGTAACATTTCCTATTAGAAATTCTTCTAACTTAACAGTGGAATGTTAAGACCAATTTCAAAGATCAAAGCACAAAAATTATCTACGTTTTGATCTTAGTATAAAATAATGTCAATAATTATAAAACAAGAATGATATGCCCTTAGAATGTGCTCTGCTTTGAACTATTAAATTCACTGATATTGCAATCTATTATTTACTTGAACTGCATTATTAGCTATTCATATTCACATACTCAATTAAGAAAAAGTTAGCAAGCCAAGATTACATTCCCTATAGCATTATTTTAAATTATAATGAGCAATCACATAAAACTCTCTAGTATTTCTCGAAAGCAATTAGTACTTACTCTACTTCACAGTGTTAATCTAAGTCAGTGATCATTGATGTTTGAACTTTTTAGCCTAAATGTTTATTTTGTTCATAATACTTTTTTGAGTAAGTTAAATTTAATTCATAAATTCTACTGCACATTTTTAAATAGGAGATAATTTGGCAATACTTATGTTTAAAAATATTTTTTAGTCAGAGGCATGCTGTGTATCTTAAAAAGTTTTTGTCCTGAATTGTTTGTTCAATATTATATTTTGATTTCAAAATGGTATATATGTGGATTTTTAAGGAAGCAAATTATAAAGATTTTGGATGAAAAATGCAAGTGCTTTGTAAATCTAATTTTCTTTTATTTCCAACAAGAATTCAATAAATCAACTTTTAAAGCATAGGTGAATGATTATGTCTCATTTCCCTACTAAAAACATGTAAATATTTTATATGTGACAGAAGATTTAATTACAAATAGCAAATTATTTGGGAAATAATTTTGCTGCCTGACTATCCCCACATGCCCATCTCCACTCACTAACACACACATATAATATATTCTTACTTTCTGACACTCTTCCTAAAAGTACATTCATTGTTATTTTCAGAGTATTTTTCAATATAGTTTAACTTATTTATATGGGAAGTAAAAATAGATCCAAGAAATAGAAGTGACTAATAAGTTTTTTAATAAGTTTATTTTAACCAGGCTGACCATGCTAGGCTACAGTTCTTAATAATTACTGTTATTCTATAGAGAGATACGAAAGTACAACAAGAAATGGGAGAGAGATCCCAATAGATGCAGTCTTTGTCTTCTGCAGATTACTTTACCACAGATAATACATGAAGCTGAATGATATTTGGACAGTATTCTATTTATTCATAAAGCTGAAACCCAAACTGTAAATAAAACATATATTAGAGAATGCTGTTGATGAAAATCAAATGTGGCTCCTTCAGTAACTGTACACACAGCATTTCACTGGGACACTTGGCTTTTCTAAGAAACACTCCTGTGAGTCATTAGCATCTTACAGGAACTTGTCTTAGACTCTAAAGGTGTTCCTGCACATTTGAACTAGTCAGTTTCACATTGCTTAATAATTAAGGTAAGTTATGTCATTAAATGGACAATCTATGAAATAATTGTCATTGCTTTCAATTTTACTGAAAAAAACTTATTGAGTAAATATAAATTTTGCAGAACTGTCTGGAATTAGCATGAACATGTGAGTAATACTGTGCATCTTCTATTCAGGATATAGCTGGAGAGAAAAAAATACTAGTTAAGCTAGATAATTTTAAATGTGTTTGATAGAGTTTATTGTTAATTATTTGAGGTATATGTTCTCAATTCCCAAGTATATTCATTTTTAATAAGCAGACATGATGTGTTACAGACTACACAAAGTATTTAGAGATAGACCCATAAAGCATTTTATTTCCCTAACATTTTGTGCTTATAGGAGGAACTAGAGGAATATAAGTAAAAGTTAAATGTACTAAAATCTAATGATTCATCACTGAGTCAGATTTAAACAGTTACTAATATAAAGCATGTATTAGTGGGGGATTTTTATTATAAAGAGAACATTTAGCCCATATAACTTTCATTTCTAAGAACTAGCTTTTGTAGTTTGTTTACATAAAACATGTCATTACCTGAAAAATAACCTACGTTTTTAAATAAATACTTTTATCTTTTACATTTAAATTAATGTTTAAATGAAATGTACTTTCATTCCATAACTTCTAAGAACTGACCAATATATTTAAAGTTTTATAAATGCCTTTGTTTTACTTTTTCAATGGAATTTTTTAAAAGAATTTGAAACCATTTTTGAATTTTTTTATGAATGTAAATATGTACAGGAAGTAGTACTTTCTCCATGTTTTTAAGTTTGGTATTCATTTTTTTAAACTTTTTATTTTGACCTAATTTTAGGCTTACAGAAAAGCTATTAAATAGTATTCATTTTTAAAGAAAAAGTCCTCAAACTAAACATGCCGGCAAAAATGTAAACTAAGAGGGGTTGCAGGACTTTGACAGTTGAAGGTCTTAGTTAATCCTTAAATTTTGGAGATGACCGTCCACAATAACTACCCTATAAGGCAACATACTATAACAACTAGTGGCAGAGATAATTTGAGTATGTATGCCACCCAGATCCTCCATAGTCCAAATACTTGTTTTATTTTCATTAACATTATTTTTCAAAGTTTAAAAAAAGCTTACTTTGTTGGGTAATTCCAGATTTTATTTAATTTCACTCTCTTGAGAAATGTACACTTTAAAGGTATGTATGCCTAGTGCTTCAACAAATGAAAATTAAAACAAGTTATGCCCTGACCCTCCTTCCTGATATATGGGGCATTTAATACATAGATTTCCTTTCCTCCTTCATGGCTTTTCATGTTTCTGTGGAGGCCTGGTTAGGAAAACCATTGCTTTTCATGGATGTCTCAGGCAGAAGGTGCAAGTTCAGCCTGGCACCCGAATTTTGACAATAACTTTGCAGAGAGACTGTACATGGCAAATATAGCTGAACCTGCTTGAATAGACCTTGCATGATTTAAATGTTTTCACTAGTTAGGTACATAGTCTGAGTCTGTCCCACAGTAAGATATTATTTGTCTTCTCTTTTCAAAGAGTAGATTAAGAATATTTAACAAAGAAATCCTTATACCAGCTTCTCCAGTAATTGACAGAGCAGAATAAATGCATAAAATGAGATTAGGCCATGAAGCATTTTTATGTTTAAATTTAAATTCTCATCTCTAAACATCTCTATTAGCATAGCAGATTTGAGTTGCAACCATTGTCCTAATAAAATATGAAATCTTGATGATTGTGAAGCATTTGTAAATAATGGATCCTTTAAATATCCCTGAACTTTATTCTAAAACTTATAAGGAGAAATAATAATTGCTTTATATAACCACTGATACCATTTTAGCATTTGATGAAGATGTTAATTTATGGTTGGTTAGCAGTTTATGGCTGTCATTAGTTTTTCAGTTTGGTCCACATTAGAATCTATTTTTCTTTTTTATTTTAATCTGAGACAATTATATAAAGATATGGTTATGTTTTATCTAAAATGTATCATTCTACTATAACATTTCAAATTATTCACAGATCATAGTTCTTATATGTGCATATATGAATTTAAAAATACAGCAATAAAATGCTTGAAACAGATCATAAATTTGCTTCATATTTTATTGCATCTCTGAATCAGGTTGAGAAGACAAGGGCAACTATGGTCTTTGGAAAAGAATTAACTCTTTCCCAAGCTGATGAGAATGAAATCATAGTGTGAGTAATTAAAGCTGACTGGCCATCAAAACATCCTGTTGACTTGTGAGGTAGGGTTGTCCATCTTAGGGGGCAGGGGAGAAGGGGAGTATTGCAAAAGCCTCTTTCCCTTTGCTGTCTGACCTTCCCAGCCAGTCATTTCTCTTCTAGAGCTCTCCCATCTGTATTTCTGTTACCCGAATCAGAGAGCACAGGGGAAGGGAAGGAAGTCACACACGCACGTGCACACGCCCTGGGGGGTACCTGGTAATTTTGCAATAGTCCAGAAGTCTCCTGGATCGGTTAAGACAAGTAATTTAGAAAAAGTGGTAGTATTTAACCCAAATCAAACCTCAGGAAAAGCAAGCAGAGTTGCTTTTCTAGGAAGCGAAAAAGCTCTTTGGGTTTTAAAACTGGGGCGCTTTCACAGAATTCCAGGTTCGATGCGGCTGGGGGGTGCTCCTCACAAGCCTGGCATTCACTAGGCCACAGGGGTGCAAGGGACACCCCAATCCTAGTGCCACCACTCGAAAGAGAGTATGAGGCACAGCCCCTGAAGTTCGCTTTTCGTGCCAAGGAACTTGGAGGTTGGATGGCTTTGCTCGCGCAGGAGGGCCCGGAACGCCAGTCCAGGGGAAGCATCTGGAGAAGGTGTGCTCTGCGGCTGCGGATCCCGAGTCCCTACCAGCGCGCTGCAGAAGCAGAGCAGCGTGGTGGTAGCGCGTACTGAGGCAGTCGTTCCGTCTGTAACCTGCGGAAAAGCCGCTCCCTGCCTCCTGCCCTGCTAGGTCCCCAGGACAAACGTTTGCCTTGGCCCTTGGACTAAACAGACACCTGCTTATCCGCACAGCCTTGAGAACCCTGGTTCTAGTAAGCACACATTAATCGATCAGGAGAACCAGAGGTAAAGAGAGGAGAAAAAGGACTTTTACTCTGAAGAGTTGTTTTTGCTCTTAAACTTACTGTCCCCTGGTTTTCCCTGTCTCCCTCCTTCCATCTACTGTGGGGATGTCTGATTTAAAAGGCCAAACTTAAATCAACCTGCAGCTCATTGGCTTGACATAACCAGGGGCGTCCAAGTTATAAGTGCCAACGCAGAGCGCGCAGGAGACGGGCTCATTTATTCTGCCCACGTAACAAAAAATGTTAATTGATGTAAAGTTGCTTGGCACGTGGATAATCTAGTCTGACCTGCGTTTTAATTAAAAGAAAACTTATTTATGTTTCTGATGTTTACGTTCTGCAATTTAATTTGTTTAGTGGTACCATTGTGCAGTAGTTGTCCACCCTCCTCCCCATCTGAATCCCCTTTTCATTTAAGGTTTTACAAAGCAGCCTCTCCCGACCAGGGTTCATTACCTCCCGCCCTCCACGAACACTCTTTCGGGTCTCTATTCGCTCTGTCGCTCCACCCGGCAGAGCGGCCACAATGTGCTGCGAGCCGGGAAGTGAACTCTCATCATTATTTTTCAAAGTCTGGGAAGTGGATTATCCTTTTTCTTAGTGGTAATTAGTTACCATAGCATCTAATACGTAAATGTACCCAGAGCACACCATTAACAGCTAAACGGAGGACTCGATTTAACACATGATTATATCTTTCATAAATCATTACATTGGAAAAGTCAACGCCACTCATGCTGGAGCAATCTCAAGGTCCGGGGCGCCTAGAAAGGTTCGGTTCCGAAACCAAGAGTACGTGGGGAAGTGAAGTTCGTGAGCCTGGACCCTGCCTAGTGAGCTGTGGGCAGTAAGGATGGCTGGAGGGTGGGAGAGAAGGGATAAGAAGTTCAGCTCAACCCGGGATCCTGGAGGGGATGCCCAGCTGCGGAGAGTGGAGAGCGCACCACACTGCGCGCGCGCGCACGTACACACACACACACACACACACACACACACACACACACGCACACGCACACACGCACACACACACGCTCACCGAGAGGGAAAAGGCGGGGTAACAGGTCGTCGTCGAAGATGATCATTTACTGGTTTTGAGGAGTCCAGGAAAAGTCCCGACGCTTCAGTGGGTGCCCAGTGTCAACCTGGAGATGAGGCCTAAGTGGGAAGTAGAAATTAGAGAAGGAAATTGAAATTAGAGAGAAATTAGACAAGGAAACGGTGGGAATAAAGGGCCAAGTGGGACTCTGGGTCCTCTCTTGGCCTCATCTGCCCACTCTCAGCTCCCTAAGAAACCCGAGCGGCGGGATCCGCCAGGCCTATGCGCTCGGTGGGCGGGTTAGCAGGTTCCAGGGAGGACAAGGTCCCCCAGTAATCCGGTATGCTGCAGTCATACGGGCCAAACTGCCGTGGCCAGCGGGCACTTCGGTATGGCCAGTGTTGGCCCCTGGCGCTCAGTCACCCAGGCCCGACGCTGATGTTCCACACTGGAAGGACACCTGGGCCCAAGTGTGGAGGCTCGCTTTCCAGACTGGGCCTAAATTCAAGACCCAAACCTCAGAAGGAAAGTGCCCCAGGGGCTTCCTGGCCGGTGCGGGTGGGGGGCTGGGGGAAGGGTTGTCTCTAACCACTGGCTTCCTTCTCTAAAAGCAGCTGGTGAAGGAACTTTGTAAAGTTCGGGGTTAGGGCAGGGAAGGCCGCCTAAGTAGACCAGTTAGCCCTCTGCTGGTTCTTCGAGTGCCCTATGTTTATTCTTAGAACCAAATGCTGGCCACCTTCTGCATTTGGAAAGAGAATTGATTTGTCTGAAATGATCAAAATGAAAATAAATATCATTAACCCTGTTATTTTAATAATTGTACGTAGTCATCTGATGTTCCAACCTATTCTCAATACCCTGTCCTCCCCTAACCCCGTCCATTCCAAGTGTCTTTCAGGACTATGCCTGGAGACCGAGGGCAAACACCAGAGATCAAGGGTGGAAGAAAGGAGAGACTTTCTCTTCCTCCTGTAGTTCAAGATTTGTTATTTGTGCAATTTCTAATAAGAATTGAACAGTATAGAGGTTGCAGAGGAAGTATTTCAAGGCCTTTTAATGAGAAATATTAAACAGTAAATCTTGCAGCAAATGTGTCCCCTATAATGTTAATATGCATAAAGAAAAAATTCGACTGATGTGGCTGTGGTTAATTCCTAATCAGAATGACGGACAGCAGGGCCAGAACAATACAAACTAATGGCTGTGTTGCTGATCACTTTACCCCTTGATTAAAGACACCCAATTATGGCACAGAACAGTGTCGTGATTATGTTTCTTAATCACATCCAGGAGGTTTAATTGCCTTAACGATGTGTTTCATTAAATGAATTTAGGTATTATAGTCGACAGTTTTCATACACAGTTGTTTTCAAATTAACATAATATTAGACATCGTCATGGAAATTGTTTTAATAATCATAATTAGAAGCACCCAGGCTTTGTCTGGTAAATGCTGAGAGACAGGTCTCTTCCCGCCTAGGGGCTGCCCTGGTCTCTTCCCTCCCTCTACCCCCCACTCCGACTGGGAGGGCTCCAGCTTCAAGGCCCTTTGCTGTTATGTTTTCTGAAAAGTTACAGGTTCTGATTAATCTTTTTTGATGGCAAGTGAAGCAGAAAATATCCTCCCTCACCCCCCACTAAGTTTGATGACATTTAGGGATATCATTATGAGCTGAGGCTCTACAGACAAAAATGCATCTAGCATACTGGCTACAGAAGAAACACCATAACTTCACCACTACCACGACCATCTCTAGTCCTCCACCACAATAAAAATCAAGACTTCTATATTTGAAGGCATTATTAAAGTCCAAATTTAAGCTTATACAGACATTCCTTAACAGAATTAACCCAATACCCAGCCCAATCCAAACAGAGTCTCTAAAAATTTCATTAACAAGCAACACTAGTAACTCTATGGGCATTGTTTACACTTAAAATTCAACCTGGTTGATTCTTCTGTCACAAAAAAAGCAGAAAGCCATAATAAAATCTATCCTTAGAGAATCCAAATCCATCTCTTCCTTGCCTTTCAGGCAGTTGGAGATAGAAATTTTGATAAATACTCTTGAAGAAACTTTCCCCTCTTTGATGGGCCCTGGCACAGTTAACACTGCCATATAAGAGGGAAAAGAATTCCAGGGACAGCGTGGTCTTCAGAGTTCACGCCAGCAGACAAGGACTCTGGCTCTCCTCTTCATCTCACCACTGACCCCATTTCTCTCTTCTCCAATGACTAGGCCCAGCCATCATTCTTTTAACAAGTAAACTAGGGCTACTACTCCTACTTGTGTATCCCTGACAAACTTTAGTTCTACCTTCTCTGAAACTTTCTTTTTTGTCACCTTTCAAGCAAAGAGTAATACAGCAGAGAGGTGAATGCTCCTTCCACAAAGCACAGCATAATAAAATGTTTGATCAAAATATTTTAATAAAGATTCTTTCTGACAGAGATACACATACAAATGGTCGTACATAGCTGTCATAGTCTGATTGGCCTATTTAATATATATATTTATGTATATATATGTCATTTTTACACATTGGAAACCCACCAGTAGATCCATCACAGCTCCCAACTCACCATCTGACCTGACAAACTGAATTTGTATTATCTGCAAGGAGTGGAAAATAGCAGGACTCCATTTTTAAAAAAGGTTTTCTTGATTTTCATAAGATAGAAAGGCAGGCAAACAGCCATGCAAACTAAAACTGAAAGCTCACTTTGGGTAAATAGCTTCTTTCTCTTCCTTAGTGTTATTTTATTTCTTAAAAAAATTTTTTTAGAAAAATAACAAAGGATTTCACACCATAGGCAAATCAAACCAGTCTTTAACTTAAATAATTCTCCACAGTTAAAATAACTTATATATACATATATATTAAAAGCAGTTAAATTAGACCTTTTAAAAATGCACAGCACAGCCTGGAAAAATATTTGCTTAGCATGTTCTGACTTAAAGGATCTATTGCTGTGATGTCTTTCCCTTTCAGAATGCAAAGGAGTCCCCTTTTTAAAAAGAGATCAATTCATTCATCAATTAAGAATACACCTTTCCTGTAATTTTTGGACTGAAGCAATTTATTAAAGCTCAATTTAAATACAGGGGTGATGCAACTGAAAATATCCAGGTGACCTTTGATAAACCTAAGCAGCTCAGATACATCAGTGTCTCTTTATATTTGTTGGCAAATAAACCTTTTAAACACTTGGCACACAGTATAAGTTAATCTAGAAAACAAAATTTAGAGGCATTAAAAAAAATTCTGCACATAGACCCATGACCTTAACACATGATACTGTTGATGTGTCATTGAAGAATAACAAATAAATACCATGAATTGTTAACACATCACTGCAGAGTGGAAAGTAACAAGGTGCACATAAATATTTTAAATGCAGTTCTTCCAGCCACAGTCAGTTTTTTATATCACTCTTGCCAAAACTTTTAAGCATTTTCACAGGATTAAAGTTCAGAGACAATAAAAAATACAAGTCTTTCATAGCAACGTGTCTCCTTCTGTTTTATTTTATTCCACTTAAAAGTCTACATTTCAAGTTTTTTTCCTGGCTCAGAATCAAAATTTATTTTCAAGTGCCCTTTCTGATTTGTCTGAATGAGTATTTCCTCCCACAAGCCTCCCAACCCAGACTCCTCCTCTCCCCCTCGGCTCTAGCCAAAGTCACAAGTATTAGTAGGATTAGTATTTTGCCATTTAATACTCTTCACGCTTAAAAACCAAGTGACTACTTTTCAACTTATTTTTCACCTTAGAGGAAAACTGTTTCCTCGAGGTGTAGGCTGCTACCAAAGTTGCCACTTTTCTGAGAAAAAAGACATCCATACTCCATTCGACCTTCATCTCCTTCCTCCCGCCCTCCCCACCCGAAAGACCGAAATTCTGGGGAAGTCAAGGCTAACAGTCCCGTTTGTCTCTGATACTTCTCCTCAGTTCTCGCCTCTGCTTTGTTTGCTTTTCAAGTGTTTCACAACTACCAGAGGACCGAAGCGGGGGGGCAGCTTTTCACTTTCCTGTAGCTTAGGGGTCGGTCCTGTGTTTCTCGGGGGGGTGTTTAAGGCTTCTCCGTGCACTGTTTGCAGAGGCTGGAGGAGACGCTGTTGAACAGGGCGCACTTCTCCGGGCAGGAGGCGGCCGGGGGCAGCCCGGCGCTGAATGGGTAGCCGGCAGCCTGCTCGTAGGCGCCTAGCGCCGGGTGCAGAGCAGCGGCGGCGGCGGCGGCGGCGGCGGAGCTGGGCAGCGAGGCGGCCGAGATGGCCTGGCCCTGGTTGAGGTAGGCGACCAGGCGCCGCATCTCCTCCAGGGCCTGCGCCTGCATGAGGATGTAGTTCTTGGCGAGCAGCAGCGTGGCGATCTTGGAGAGCTTCCGCACCGAGGGGCTGTGCGCGTAGGGGATCACCGCGCGCAGCTCGTCCAGCGCGTCGTTCAGGTCGTGCATCCGCCGGCGCTCCCGGGCGTTGATGTTGAGCCGCAGCGCCTTTTGCTCTTTGGATTTCTTGCTGCCGCCGCCGCCGCCGCTGCCCCCGCCGCTGCCGCCGCCGCCGGGACCCCCCGGGGGAGCGCCGGAGCCGCCGTGGACGTGGGCGTTGGAGCAGCCCTCGGCCGCCTTGGCGCCGCCGCCTCCCGCGCCCGGCGAGGCTCGCGGGTCGGCGCCCCCGGCCCGCAGCACCAGCTCGCAGCGGCCGTCGCTGTCGTCGTCGGGGCTCTGCTCGCCGCCGCTGCTCTCGGCCACCGAGCCTCGGCTGGCGCTCTCGCCGAATTTGAGGCACAGGGCGGCCCCGGCAGGCAGGCTGCCCAGGCTGGGGTCGCCCCCCACGCCGGCGGAGCCCACGAGCAGCCCGGGGACGCCCACCCCGCCGCCGCCTCCCCCGGGCGGCGGCAGGAGCAGCCCTGCCCCCTCGGGGTCAGCCGGCTCGAAGCAGCCCAGGGGCGACGCGGAGGACGAGGCCGGGCGCTCCCGAGGCGGCGGCGCCAGGGCCAGGTCCATGCCCGGGGGCGCGGAGCGGAAAGCCGCCTCCAGGCGCTTGGCGGTGGAGGCGCTCAGGCTCTTGGGCAGGAAGAGGTCGTCCTCGCCCGCGGCGGCCGCGCCGAGGTGCAGCCCGCGCTCCATGGTCCGGCGCCGGCGTGCAGCCCAGGCCCGCCGCGCCGGCCGCCGCCGCCTGGGCACGGGAGTCCGGCGGCGCCGCAGACGCGCCCGAGCCGGGCTCCGGGGCTGGTGCGCGCGTCGGTCCCGGGGCTGCTGGCAGCCCTCTCCCCTTCTTTTTCTTTTTCGCCTTCCCCCGCGCTCGCCGCCGCCTCCTCTTCTTCTTCCTCGTCTCCCGCCGATGGTGCCGGCTGCTGGGGCTCACCATGGGCCGCGGCCCCGCATGGTGGGAGGGTGGGCGCGGAGGGAGTGGGGCCGCCGCCGCCGCCGCCGCCGCCGCCGCTCTGAGCCCAGCCCCGCGCCGCCTCTCCGCGCCGTTTATCTTGCTTGGATTCACCTTCAGGAGATTTCCGGACCCATCAGCCAGCCGCCGCCGCAGACGGGGGAGTCTTTTACATCATTATCTCTGAGTAGGTTATTATGAAGAAGACTCGCCTGTTGGGACAGCGCTTTCTACCCAATCAGGTTAACGTTTTAATTAATAGGATTAAAACGGTAACAAACAATCGCAGGCGCTATCTGGCCGCGAGTCTGAATAGTTTCATTTCCCAGGTCTGAAGACAGGCAGCCGCTAGAGCTTTATAAAAGGCGCCTGCTCCATTATTCTGCGTGCCATCTGTATACACAGCTTAGCGCATATGTTTGCAAGGCGCTGGGTCCTGTTAGTAACCCAACAACTGCCTTTAGCTTGACATGTGTGGCGACTTTCACTCATCAATGAGCACACTAAAAGCCCTACTTAGAGCCGAGGATGTTCTTTGCTCCTTCAGCAAATTGTGGATCGGCGGCGAAGCCTGGGAGTCCCGTGGAAAGCAGACGCCCCCAACCACCGCACCCCACCCCCACTGCCCTTCCCTCGCCACTGCTGTCTCCCGTTGTGCTAAATTACCCTTCCGGACGAAAATTATACTCCACCCTGTTCCTAGGATGACTGGTCTGGATTTGGCGATGGGACTTTGGGGGTTAGTGGTGTCCCCGCTGGCTTGCCCCAAATTCACACACGGTTCTCAGATAATAAGAGAGCAAAGCAGTCGTACCCCTTGAACACACTGTCTTATCTCCACTGCCAACACCCCCCTGCCCATTTCCTACCCGGATCGAAAAGAAAAAAGAAGAAAAGGAAAATGAAGAGCAAGACGATTATGCAGCCCATTAGATTAACAAACAAAAAACCAGGAAGGGGTGCATTTGCCTTGTCTCTGAACTGCTAGAGTGATGGTGATTGTGACGCACACGGTTCCCCAAGCAGGAAGAAACTAATGTCTCAAACTTTCCTCAAGATTAAAATCCAGTTGTTTCAGAATAGGCAACATCACCAAGAAGCAAGTGGGGCATTTGTGCATATATATTTATCCGGAAACACAACCGTCAACCAAGAAGCCATTCAGGGACACCTGGATCTGCCTCGATTGTTCTTGGAGCACTAGTAAAGAGAAGTGTGAAGGCTCCGAATGGGGAGCAGTACACGCAGTCCTCTAGCCCAGGAGTGGGGTGTCTGGGAGACTATGGTGTTTAATAGGGGCTGGGTTCATCCTTATGACATAAGTAAAAACAATATTTCTCAACACGTCCAATAAATCTTTCTTATGTGGCAGAATTACCGAAGCCTATGAAATTTTTTGTATCTCTGGTTTCATTAAAAACCTTTTAATTGTGGCTTTCAGAGTTGGCCCCAGGTGTTGGACTCTTTTCATTACATTTTGCTCTAATGTGATGAAATTCTAATTCTCTCCTTACCATATGGTTAAATTTCCCCACTGAGAATTAGTTGAAAAAGGAGAAATAATCTATTAATCTCTGTAATAGATTCACAAATGAGGTTCGCCACAGAACCTGTTTGTGAATGATAATATCAGAACAGTTGGGCGCCTTATTTCATACAGGAGGGGTGAGGACGACACTGAAAGCCTGCATTTTCACCTGGAAAGGATGAAAAGGGGCCCAGCGGTATCGTTCCAAAATAATTGCCTGAGATTCAGTCTCACAGGGACAGAAAAAACTACACTGTCTTGGGTTACCTTCGTGCCCTCAGATTTACCGGAACCCGAAGATTGAGAAACAGCAAGCGGGTTGCGGGAGGCTTTCCAGCCTGGGACCAAGGTGGGCGGTTCTGGGAGGCTTGAGGCGGCCCACGTGTCCTGCTGGGGCCCAAAGCCTTGTTCTCTTGCTTGACCGCCCCCCACTCTCCTCTTCCCTCCCACCTCGCCTTCCCCTGCGCTCGCCGCTGTAACCTCTACCTTTAGGAAGCTGCAAAAACACGCTCCTGCTACTGGTTTCCAATTAGAAGCTTTGTTTTCACTGGGATCATACACAAAGGTTCTCTACAAACATAGGTGAGTTATATGTGCCTGACACTGACCTACTAAAGATCTCTGGCCACTTACCCGAGGACAGAATCCGGCACGGTGGGGGCTCTGGGCGGAGTGATGACACATCCCCAGATACCTGACTCGGTTTCCTTTCTGACCTGCCTTTCCAGTGGGCCCGCTCTTCTGGCGGGACACCTGGATTCCTGCGGGCCTCTCAGTGGGCACCAGAGAGGCAAAGGTTGGACCATGGCCGAGTCTGGTGGGACTTGGACTTACCTAGCCGTGCCACACAGGGCCGGAATGGTCATGGACAGCGACAGAGGCGCAGCCTGTGGCAGCCAGATGTGGGATCCTCGCAGGACCCTGGTCCTTCTCTGCCATCAGATAACCCAGCACCAGAGAGCGCATCGTGGCTTTCCAGGACTACACTTCCACTCCATCCTTCCATCCCCACCCCACTCCCTGACCATCCAAACTTCTGGAACAAACTTTCATGCAACTTTATTTAACTCAGCAGGGGCCCCCAACACCTCTCTTTGGCGTTTAAGGAAAATCCCCCCGGTCTCCCCGGAGGAGGTGGCTGCTTTAATAGTCACTGGAAACTTAGCTTTGGGAAACTGCTGGAGAATTTATAGAAGCTCTAAATGCGGGCCTTGTAACAACCGTTGGGGAATGGTCTTTGAGGTTTATGCACTCGTAAACTTTTGCTGATTGCTTCTGGGAAGTTGTCAGGCACTTAACACTGCATTTATCTTACAAGGCAATGAAAACACATCTGCCTGGTGTCTCGTTACCTGGTGTAATCGTCGCCCGCCCTAAGTCGCGGCCTAGGCACTCACTTTTCTCTTGGGTGGGATCCAGCCGCCTGGTTTCAGCCAACGAAGGACTGACGTTGGCTGCTCACTCAGTGCCCTCGGGCCGCAGGAGCTCTGGAACTGTGTTCTTGAACTTTGTTCTGCCAAGAAGCGGGGAAAGAGCTCGGGCTACTGATGTAACATGCCAGTTGGAAAGGTAGCTGAGGAAAAACAAATTAAAAACCTTCTGAATGCCCTGGAAGAAGTAGCGAAAACTCCTGACCCACCGATGACCCTGAGAAGGAAGAGTCGGACGCTAAGTCCTCTGACTCTGTGCAATTTTAGAGAAGGTCACTGGGAGTTACGGAGGCAACCGGGGGACAGGAAACGCAGGGGACTGTGTCCTGTGCCCGCAGCAGGGCGGGGCCAGCTCAGGCCACCCCGCGGTCGGAGCAGGAGAGTGGGCGCAGCGCAGCGACACCCAGCAGGGCGTCCTTCGTGCTGGGCCGGTTGGCTGACGCACGTCAGGACAAGGGAGCATCTTCTGCCGAGTGTTGGATACCAAATTCACAGGCGCCAGAGCATGTAGTGCAAAGATGAATACAGTCTTGTTACGGCAGGAGGGAACATACCTACGGCTTCGAAAGGATTCTAAAATATTCAACAAGCAGCACCGCGTTGAGATTAGAGCATTGCAAATTAATTTTTTAGGTCATACTTAAATTTCTTGGTGATCATCTTTATCAACATTTGCTTGGAATTTGAACTAGGAGCCTAATGAAATCAGAACGGAGCACAATCTAATCTACTTTTGAAGAGCAAACTCATGAATCCCTCTGTTATTTCTATAGCCCTGATAAATAATTACTTATCTAGATTAAAAAGTTAGTAGAACCCCGGAACACTGGGATTTGGGTATCAGGGTATGTTTCCTGAAAGAAATGTCCGCGGGCGCCTGTGTGTTTCAATTAATCTATTTGAGAACATCCTTAAAAAGTAAAAGCAAAGCTTGCCAAAAATGACAGGCATTTTCGCTTAGGAAGTGCTCTGGAAAAGCCAATTCCTTGACAGTGATGGGGAGCCTCTGCGCACTGCGCTCTCCTCATCGCGGAGGCCAGCCCGGAAGGTCGCCTGTGGCCCGGACGGCCGACAACCCTGCGGGACTCCCTCTGTGGCCAAGTCCTACGCGCCTAAGCAGGACGCGGGCACCCTTGACCAATCTTCAGCCTCAGAGGCACGCCGACTTTGCAGCTGTGTTTGCCTACCCCCACCCTGCGCGTTCTGGAGGCACGTGGGTCGGCTTTAAGCCTGCAGAGCCGAGGTTCATTATCCTGAACCTCCGCGGGGTTTGGAAACGCAGGATCCACTCGGTAGCAGAGAGATTCAAGACCACCAAGTCTCTGAAGTCAAGCCTTTCGGTGCTGTGTTGTCGCCGGGATCCCCCCACCCTCTTCGCCAGGTTCACTGCAGGAAGATACTATGGGCCTGCGTGTGTTTTGGGGATTGGAGGCGGGTGGTGCTAATCGGGACGGCAGCTGGGATGCTGGGGTCCTGGCAGTGCGCCAAGGGCTCCAGTTTGGAATTGCTTCGAAGTGTTCGGCAATTCAAAGGACTTTGACCTTGGGAAAGTTGAAACCTGTTGATCTGAAGTTCCTTCGGGAACACTGTCCTTTCTCTCTATCTCTTAAAGATGTTGATCCTCACGGCTGCTTGAACTCAGCCTAAGTTGAACAGACGTTAGAGTCAACCTAAGTTGGAGCAGACGTTGAAGAGAAACTCTCAGCCCTTCCAAGAAGCAGCTTTTTCAGCCCGACTGTGCGCCCCACTCCGGCGCGAAGGTGGACTCCCTGGTCCGCGGCTTCCGCAGGGTCTTTCCGATGATGCGGACTTTTAAGAAGAGGGCGGTAGGGCCAGAGAAATGCTGGGCGGCCGCCCATCACTTCTGAGCCCGCAGAGAACAATGTAGGATGTGAAGATGGAAATCAAGGAAAACAAGTGCAAAGTTCCTAAAGAGTTCACTCGGCTTGGTTACCTGGGACGCTACCTGGGCGCTGATATACTTATTTGCGTTACACGTTACTTTCCTGGAATTTTATTTTTATCCAGTGTTGGAGGGAATTCGAATTCTTTTTTTCAAAGAAGGAAAAATTGTCCAGACCAAAAAGGCGAACGTTTTTAGGGGCTCGCCTTGTGTCCACAAAGAAAGGAACCCTGAAAAGGGTTCAGTTTAACTTTGGGATTTTTAGCCTTGTGATTTAAAACCCACAGCGCCATCTCCTGGCAATGAGGAGAATACCGAGGTGGACGACTGCTTAAATGCTAAATAGGAAATACTCAAATATGATAGATACACTTTATTTTACGCCTCAAAAATTATTTCAGTGACAAATTGATTATGATTACAAAACACGAGCTGGAAATTTACGGCCATTAATAGTTGTCAGACACAATCCTGGAAGCTAATTATTTGTCAGTAGAAGTTTATTTACATATACGGTTTTTATAGATTCAGATATAGTTATTGTTCTAAGGATTTATGATAAAATTTCTTTAATTTGCCATAAATGCATAATTTGATGGAGGAAATTAATTCACAGGTTAATTTCTAAGTCAGAATTTGAACTAGTTCTTTTA
This sequence comes from Smutsia gigantea, assembly GCA_032199065.1. Lineage (NCBI taxonomy): Eukaryota > Metazoa > Chordata > Mammalia > Pholidota > Manidae > Smutsia > Smutsia gigantea. Next base: position 201,836 of record JAVSCE010004498.1, read on the forward strand.
TGCAAAAGATAGTAACTTCAGTGCTCTCAAAAATTAATTGATTAGCGAAAACCAAGTGCTGAATTACTATTCAGATACTTAAATCACCAAAATATTTCAAGTATGGGTATTTTCAGTAAAGGAAGTTCTCTTCGTTTACTTTTTGTAGATGATGCTTACCATGCATGTTAGACAGGAGACTAATGTGAAATGATGGTGTTGAAACATAAATTCTCCTAGTTCCTCATCAAATTTTGCTAGTAAACATTAGTATATGGTCTGCCCCACTTTTCTCAATAACCCTTTACTTTCTTTATTTAACAACCTTGTCATCTCATAATCTTTCAGAATTTCTTACTTAGGCTGTCTGAGAGCTGAAATAGCACCTGAAGCTAAATCATTTTCCAAAACTTTAATGCATGCAATAACATCATGGATACCTACAACTTTCCTGAATTAAAATGTGTCTCAGATGTCTTTTTTCAAGCTTCAATCCCTTTTATAAATAAAATCAAAATCCAGTAAAACTTAGAGATCATTCCCACTTAAAAACATTTCTCATCTATGATTATATACGCAGGCCAGCTGCTTATAATACAAATAAAAGTAGATATGCTTTTTGCAGTGTACAAAATATTATGAATATACTTCAAAAATATTGTAGATCAAACAGACAAATGTAAACTTTTCAGCTGAAAGATTAATTTTATTTGATTAATTAAAGTGAAGATCTATGAAGCCAAATATTTGGACTCATTTACTCTGTCAGTGTAAGAGTTCCTGTTTGAAAGAAATTTGATTATATATAGGAGGAACTAGATAAACAGATGGTTAGTTAGAAAGCTTTTCACAGTTAAAATTTAAAATTTAACATGGATAAGTTTGACACCTCAAACATTTTTGATGAGGTCATTTGATCTATTCTAGCAATGCAGTATATAGTTGCACATAATTATTTAAACTTGTATTTAAGAAACATTCAACTTGGCTTTTCTATTGATGTATTTAGCTGAAAATTATACTGACTGAGTTGTCCACTTGGGAGAATAGACACACACACACACATGCTGTATATACATAGTGGCAAGCAGGTGTTATAAAAGGGACATCAGTGGCTATAGGCATCATAACAAGAATATCTATAGACAAAAATAACAAACCTCTGATGAAATGTTTCATTCAGGCTTCCTGAAAGGGGCCCTTATTTGCTTACAATGGTGTTGGTTGGCTGACCAGGCTGTCTGTCTACTGTAGTGTCATGTCCATGTGGAGAATGGATATTACTATGTGGGTGGTATGGAGACACTGAAGTTAATCCCAAAGTGATTTTAAAAGCCTCCTAGGCCTTAGGTACTTCTGAGGAAAAAAAAGAAAAAAAATCACCCATTGCCTTTACTGATGAGAAATTGAGATTTTCCTGGAAAGATTTTGTAATCCAGGTACTTAAACATTCTTACTCGCTTGAGTTTCTCCCATACTTCCATTGTTTTCAAGCACAAGAGCTATGCGGGGAAATAAGAAAGGAAGGCTGAGAAAGGGTAGGTGGGCAGATCTGAGGCCAAATAATGCATTTAGTGTAATCAGTGTTTGTGGAAAGAGCTTGTCTCATGAAGATTCAGTCTACTTCTGTTTTTAAAAGTTTTTGAATTATGATTTTTACATATGTCCAAACCTGATTACACTTCTCTGTGAATTGCTTTAAAAGGTGTAAGTAGGTGAAGTAGAAATAGCAGATCCTCAGCAGAGTAACTATGTAATCTTTGGCAGTTTTTTCCGATCCTACTTAGCTTTGAAAATGTATCTATTAATTATGCCTTTCCTGACAGCCTTAAGGGTATTAATCAAATGAGACTATGTGGAAGCATGTTGTAAACACTAAAATGTTATGTGAATTTAATGTTAATACTTGATTATGCTTCTTTGACTGTTTCATTTAAACCAGTTTAGTCACTCTTAATTGTCATTATCGGTTTGTTTGTATTTTATTAACCTTTTCTATCTCAGCTTTCAGGTGCTGGCAGATCTTGGAGCATCTTCACTGCTTGGGCCATGTTTGAGGGCCCATAGCTGTCGGACTTCCTGGGTTCCCACCCTGTCAGCACCCATGCCCTCCTCACGCTCTCCTGCATAGTCTTCTGCCTTGCCTGGGCTCTCTTTTTGCTGTCTTGAACAGAGGGCACCTGTCTCTAGTCAGTTATAAAGTGGTCACCAAGTGTGATTTGATTGAACTAACTGGCATATGGGTCGAGAAATGGCTGTAGATTTAGCTCAGAGTCAGTTCTTCTTTGTATATTCTATTGTCTCCATCGTTCACAACAATCTTCTGTTACAATGCTTCAAATGCATAGAGTGCACTCTTCAGCTTAGTTATGTGTTCAATTAATGATTATATCATTTTTCTTTCTTCCTTTCTGATCATTAATATAAAAGCTTTGTGAGTCCAGATCTATCACTGATTTTACTGTGGTATTTGTTTCTTTCTCCCTGTGGCTGGATATATCAATGCTATTGTTATTTCTGTTATTTCTGTTACGTTTTCAATTCAGTTGACAGTGTTCACCTCGAAGCCAATTTGAATTAATTTTTTATGAAAGATTTATGGAGACAATGTATGTCAAAGGTCTAAATTTATTATACACCTTCCCTTTCCTTACCCACTAATTGAGTTATTTTTATAAAGAAAGGAAAGGAAATCAAGAAAAGAATTTTTTCTTTTTAAACTTCAGCTATTTATTGCCCCTTGATTTCATTACTCTGTAAACATTTGAAGACAATTTCTACTTAAAATTTTTTATTATTTTATGAGAATCAGAGTTAAATCAATTATGTGTGGATTGAGAAGTGCATTTAACATAATACAATGATAGCATCACTATTTATAGAGATGATTTTTAAAGACTTAGGGTAGAAAGGCTTATCTAAGTAAGGCAAAAATTCAACAATTCAAAAAGGAGAAGTTTGACACATTTAACTACACAAAAAAATTAAAATTCCATTCTGCAAAGAAAGAGACCATAAACAAAATTAAAAGATAAATGGCAGACTAGGAGGAGAAAATAAACACATCAAATATACAAAGAGCTTCTACAAAACAAGAAGCTATCTAATAGGAAAATAGGAGAATAATTTAATCTGGCAATAAGCAGAAGAAATATAAATGTCCAAAAAGAGATATAAAAAGATGTTCAGAATCATTCATAAAAAGAAAGTACAAATTAAAACATTTTTTAAAATAAGCTAAATTAAAAAAGATTTTTAGAGTTGTAAGGAAAAATGTTGTAGTGAAAATTAGTAAATCTTTTCGGGAAGGTGATAAGGAATCTAACACCTAAGACTCAATCCCACAGAAAGAGCAGCAGGAGTGGTGTAGGTATATGTATAAGGATTTTCTGAAATGGCAGAAAATATGAGCGACCAAAATACTTTTCAGCATGCAGCTGATTAAATAAATGATAACGCCTCCACTCTTAAAATAGTATGCAGTTATAAAAATTAGATAAAGTGATCTATATATTCATTGACTTGAAAAAGACATTTCTGACACATAATTAAGGCAAAAAGCAAGATGTAGAATATAATATGGTCATTTCTGGTATTAAGAAAAGGTGTGTGAGTGGGTACATGCAAGAAAAGATCTGAAAGAAGTTTCCAGAACAATTGACCCTGATTCCCTCTGGGAACTGGGTGTGGAAGGTCAAGAGTGGGTGTTTCATGCGACTTTAAGCACATTTATAAAAATTATGGGTGACAGTTATTTACTCTTTGTTATGTGTATAGTTTTTTTAATAATTAAAAAAGCTTAGGAATAAAATATTAAATAAAAGTGTTAGTGTCTCTTTTAGTAGGTTCATTGCATCATTATTGATTCTTCTTTTTTAAAAATATATTAGGAGTAGTTTTCCTAATTTTAAATACCTGTTCTCTATAATTTTTGCTCCTCAAATTTCATTACCTAAAATAATTTTCTTTCGTGTTGTTTGGATCGAGAATGCACTTTAAAATAATAATGATATTTATGAACAATACACATATTTTTGGCTTAACCACAGATATCCTCCCTTTTTTACTAGTATTAAATTTTTGAAGAAAATTTATGACATTAAAGATACATGGTGATTAAACTGTGATGTTAGTGGCTTTATTGAATTTCAATAAAAATAACTCAGTTTTACTTTGTAAACTAAGCCATTGCATACATTTTAGCATGTTTACAGAACTGTTTTTTAAATAGCAGAAGAAATACAGATATTTGTGGAGCCAGAATTCTCACTTTCAGCTTCAACAAAATGATTTTGGGGGCTATGACTTTACCCTTTGATCTTCTCACATGTGTTCATATTATTACTTTGCCCATTCTATCTCCTGGTTCAAAAGTGAAAGAACAATCGTTTTTGCCTTTGAGGTTACTAAAATTCACACTTTAATCTTTCAAGGACTGCTATTTTCAAGTCGCACTCAGATGTCTGATTGTCAGCTTTATGTCTCAGAAAGTATTCCTCGCAATTCAGGTACAGTAAAGTATCTAGCTCCAGCTAGCCTCTGTGTACTATATAACTTTTATAGTCATTATAAAAAATAATTTATTGAAAAAACTTAAACCTTTTCCAACTAAGGTGACTGTTGCTTTAAATGTCTGTGATCCTGGCTATGGTAATCAGTGATGGCAGATTTTTTTTTTCTGAATTAAGTTTGCTGTTTACATGACCAAGTTAAGAAAATATGAAAGTAACATCATCTCAAAGATAACCAGTTAACAAAAAATGGAAAATGTGTAGTCCACATTTTACCATTACTTGCTTTGGAATCACATTAAATACAAGGCCTGGAGGAATTTCCTATTCTTTGTGTCATATTTTCCTCTTCTGTATATTTTTACTTTATTTGGGCTGCTACATAGTAAAGTCTAAAATATAGCAAGCCTCACTCACTATGACTATTTATTTGGAAGTACTTTGTGAGGTGAAATTATGAGAAGCAACGTAAGCTATTAACAGTAACATTAGACATTCAGAATAATAATTAATTATTGAAAGATTTTTAGAAGGTTATTTAAAGGTGATGGTACTGGCAACAAATCTCTGTGAATGCTTAACTGCTTAACCTCACAAGACATAAACTCTCAATATATTGTGATCTGAATTGGAAGGCACTGCACTGACAGCTGCATTTTCTATGCATGGGGCTGTACTTGACAAGACCAACGCATCCTCTGCAACCCTCAGACCCTGATCAGGGATTGTATCCGTTGCCTACAAGGTGTGTTCCACTACCTGTGGGTTGTTTTGTTACCTATATTTCTGGACATTAAAATGAAAACAGTCCTTACTCATGCAAACATCACCAAGTTATTTTTATATTTGCCAGCTGTGCTCTTCTGACTCTGATTGTGGTCAAAGCAATTAAGCCATCTTTCAGCTGTGGGTAGTCTGATGTGCCAAGACCCAGAAATATCACTTGTGTTCATTAGGCTACCATTTAAAAGAAAGCAATTTGCATACTACTTAAGGTCAGAGCAGCTCTCCACTGTTTTGTTTTGTACATTTAAACTCCCTATATTTTCTAGTTACCCATGCTGATGTTCCAGCTTTTTTTCATTTAAGTTCACGGGCTTATTTTTTAATTTAAAAAAGATTTTATTATACAGAAATAGATGTTGAAAACAACCTCAGACTATGGTTAAAGGAAAGCTTTTCCCCCTTTATTTAATGAATACAGGTATCTTTCCCAGAACCTGATGCTGGTTAAGGTGTAAAGACATGATTTTTATCACTAGAAGCTTTAAAATCAATCTCCTCTGTCACTTCAAAATACATTGAAGGATAATGAAAGACAAAAGAGCAATACTTCTTTAAAAGAGTCTTGAAGGGCTTGGAAACTGCTAACTTAACCTAATAGGATAGCTCAAATGAATGCGGTGGGGGGGAGGAAGCACCTTTCATATTAAAAGAAGCTTCAGAGGAGGAAATGTATTAGGGAGGCTTACCGTGTATCCAAGAAAGCATTGATTCATTGTTGTGAGTATGGCTCACAACAGAGGTAACAGTTTTGAACCATGGGTGGGTTTGAGAGGTAAAAGGAAAAGCAGAGGGCTCCAGCAAGAATTTCTTCAGTCTATCTTTGAAGAGTAACGGTTGTTAAAAGGAGGAAACCATGCCTCCAAGCTCATCAGCAGGGTGAAATGTGATCATCTTGATAGGAGTAAGCAGCGGGTTGAAAGTTCACCTGAAGGAGCAGAATCAAAGATCTCCCGCCTCTGTGAAGCATGCCAAATAATTTTGTAACCAAAATTAAGGTAAGTGGTGACAGACCTATTAAAAACTCCAGCAGTGCCCCTCTCTGTACTAACTTGCTTCAGTTTGTGCGTTACCATTCGCCTCACGTGGATGCGAAGCAAGGCGGCAAACATTCCCCGGTCAGGTATAGGGTTTAATTCTAAGATTACTGCTTTTGGAAACAGATATGCTACTTAATGTCTTATTTATTAATTCAACGGCACTTTAATAACAACAAAAAGTTCTGAATGAAACAGGTGTTAATTGTTGGTTAGTTGGAGATTCTGAAGAGGAGTGTGATGTTGCAAATTAAGATGAACCGATTGCAGGAGGTCAACGCTGCCCCGGATGGCGCCACTGCCACCTAGTGGCATGAATTTGTAAACATGGTACACGTACATGACTGTCTAGTTAATTCAATGTAATTTCAGTAGCAACAGCATTATACTAGATATCATAAAAAGAAAATTTCTACTAGAGATTGAAAGTATCAAAATTTCCTTTTTTATTTACTTCTGGAAAGACACTCCCTTTTATCATAATCTCCCCTTCTTATATACACTCTATTGTCCTCATAATTGCATATACATAGTTTACTTTAGAAAAGAGATAGAAGACAATCATAGCCTGCTAGGTTTGTAAATTTATTTGGAAGTCACAGAGGCACTTATTGCAAAATAGGCCATTAGATAGACAAACAGATACTTCTTAAAATCTCATTTTATAATATAAAAATTGATTGTATGGATTTTCCATTTGCTGAAATGCATAATGTAATTTCAACACTTCACATCCTTGTAATTACTCAAGGTTTTTAAGGGTGGCTGGGGAATGCCTTCATATATCATAGCTTTCTCTCTTTCACTGATTCTCATCTTTATTTGTTTTTAACACATCTGTAACCACGTATTTGATATTTCATACTCAACACATCCAGGTTTTACCTTATTTTCATTGCAGTTTTACTTTAATTTGTGATTGTGAATAATAGCACACTTTATCTTATGTCTTAAATAGAAAAAAACTATTTGCAGCCATATTCCATGAACTATACACAGGAATGCAGATTGCTGCACTATTTGCCTTTCACCTTCCAAAGAAGTGGGTGAAACCATCTTCTGAAACACATTCAAGCATGATGTTTATAGGAATAAAAGAAAACAACGTGCATAGCTGGCTAACCTTAGCTTTTTTTGACTTCCTATTATGAACTTTAGGAAGTCATGGGACCTGGAGGCTGGTTCCAGTTTTCTTGCTAATTTAATTGTAAGACCTTTAACAACCCCTTTAACCTCTCTGATCCTCGGTTTCTTAATCTATAAAATGTGCATAGTGTTTGCCTATCTGGCACCTATCAGGGGAAAGACCGGCTGACTTCAGATTTCTTCATAGCATTATTCAATACCCAAAGACACTGGAGTGAAAGAAGTTTACATCTGAGGCAAACTGTGACCTAAGAATATTACACCCATCAGAGCTGTCCATTAAGTCTGAAGGCAAGAGGCATCTGTTCCCAACAAGAACTCAGTATTGCTGAGTCCTTCCTGGAAAAACTACCGATGCTGAAATTTAACCACCCAAGCAGTTAATTAAAATAAAGAGCTCTGAAATTCAGAGGGTTTGATAAAAGGAATGAAGGTGAATATTTCATTTCAATGTAAAACAGACAAAAAACATCTATGGGGATTATTAGAATTGAGACAGAATGTAAACTTTGACAGTCCAAAGATAATATTTAATTAACAAAAAATGAAATGAAAGGCAGGAAAACTATTACTGTGGAAAATTTTTCATCTTTTGATGTTATCTATCAGTAGTATTTAAAAGTGAAAAATAGCTTAAAGATAGTCATAATAATTCCAACCACTTAAAAAAATGATTTATATTAATTTTAGTGGTAAAATTTTATCTAAAATTAGAATGCCTTATATTTCACTTCTGTTTTGCTACGTGCAAATAGAATTAAATAATTTTTAAGCATGCATAGAGCAACTCTTATTTTATAGTCATTGATGTCTGTTAATTATCTGCATTTATGCATATAGAGAAGTTTAATATGATTTTCACTTAGGTTTAATAAGGATAACTTCTAGCTAGTTAGATTTGAAGTCATTATTTCTTTGTTTTTGGCCTGAGTTTCATTAAAAAATCTATTATTTATACAAGTAATTTTTAAATAAAAGAATAAAATCTGGTGTTTTAACTTTAGCTCATGTTATTCTCTTTTCCTATGATTTTTAGTTTGGGGCTTTGTTGATTATATACTTGGAGTGAAGCATTTAAATATTTTGTTAATTTGGTTGACTGAAATAACTAGTACTAGTTGACATGCTGAGTGCATAACAAAGATAGTATTCAAATTAAATATTATACCAGATGTAACCACACTCCATACGTGTAGTTTGCAAATGTTGCTCATTGTGCATTATGCATATTATTATTTCTTTTGATACCTAAAACTGTGAACTTTTGTTAGAATATGCATTATTTTGCTTCCAAACTCTTAACTCCATGTTGTTAAAATTGTGTGTGTTGGAGTCTGGTCCTTAGAAGGAGGGCTCTCTGGGCTTTTCAAATGGAGTCTGAGAAAGGGTTAATATCACTTAAGCAAAAATCATTACTTGCAGTGTGAAGACGGTAATGTAAATTTAAAATTCAATATTAGTTTTGGGGAAAACAGCACTTTTGGAATATTTGATAGTGGTTAGTCGACAACAATATGCTGTTTAGACGTTTTGAGTGCACCTACTTAAAAGTATTAGAATCAGGCAGAAAGCTGGAATGTGCTACCTTTGTCCATTGATAGTGACATGACTTCGACTATCATTGACATGTGGCCAGTCACTTGAATAACCCTTGCAATTACATGTACAGTTCTATGCAATCTAACCCATCTATGGCTTTCCCATCCTAGTTATATATTTCACTGTAAGTTTTCTGTTAAAATTGTTTTCTCTCTTTCCTTTGACTTTCCTTGTCCTATTTTGGTTTTATGTGCTGCGAATATTGAAATAGACATAAGGAAATTAAACTTAGTACTACAATCACTTATTGGACACTTTGAATATACCTAAAAACTGTAATGCATAAGTGATAGAAAAGTTACAAGAACATAGACCTTGTTTTCAGAGGGTTGGCAGTATAGAAAGTAAGATGTGAAATAATACATCAATTCTGGTTTATTTGTCTCCAAAGTGAATGCTTTTTCGTTGCCTAAAGCAATAGCAGTTTTTAAGTATAATGAGAACATGAGTTTTTAAGTCACACAGACATGGGCCAGACCCCAATTCTGTTACTTAACAACTGTGAATTGAACTCCAGTTTAACTCCAGTTTAAAAAACAAACGGAAATAATACCTCATGCAGGTGTGATGTGAAAGAAATAGGAAAATATTTGTAAAATCAGTCCATTATCTGCCACTATTAATGATCATTAGTCTTCTTCTTCCTCATCCACCTCAGAATATTTGCAAGATAACTCTCAAATATATTGCCAATATCTATGAAAAGGCTGTCTCTTCCTTCTATGCACTGTTTTGCTGTATTTCCTACTTGTACCCTTCTATGTGAATCTATTTTTATGCCTATATCCTTACAGGTTTCCCCCTTACTTGGTTTTATGTATTTTCATTCTTATTTGATTATACATTGTCATGACATTATTCCCATTTTTAAAATTATTAGTGATGGAAACGTGATTATCCGTATCTCTGAATTATTTGCAGTCCCCATAGTAAAAGCAGACACTGTCCCTCCTGCAATTTGCAGCAGCTCCTGGCCTTGCCTTCCTGCCATGTAAGGAATCGCCTTCCACTTGGACTTTGCGCTCTGCCCTTCCATTTCCTCAGGGAACTGTCCTGTATTTCACACCACTCCCTTCCTGCCCTAGCATTTCTGGTAGTACCCACCAGTCACTCCAATGCCAAAACAACATAAAACAAGACTGTCCCTCATCTTTACAGCTTCCTCTAGCTATCTTCCTATACCTTCCTTTCTCTTTAACGCCAAGTTTCTTGGAAAAGCATTTTACATTTCTTTTCTGTATCTCAGTTCCATGTCAGTCCTCAATTCACTAGTTTGACTTATTCTATCAGTACTTGATGAAAACAGCTTTCACTAGGGACATTTATGACATTTGATTTCTGAAATCCAACTTATTTTAAAGAAATTTTTATTTTTTTAAATCATAGTTGACCTTTGTACTGTATTCAGGAGTGACCAGCTCTTCATTCCAGCCACACTGGCTAACTTGCCTCTTATTTCATCCTCCACTTTGCATAGGTATTCTTCCAACTGAGGCTTTTATTCTTTCTCTGCCCCTTCACTCCATTCTTTGCAGGGTGTGTGACAAATATCTATCTTAATAAATAGGTGTTTAGGTAAAACTTCAACTTTAGAATTAAAAATATATTTCTAGGAACATAACATATTACTAAGAATGGCCCACAAACAACTCTAAAATATCAGTGGTTTAGCAATACAACTTCTCATTTATGCTTGGTCCAAGGTGTCTGCTCCTACTTGGGCAGCTCTCATGAGTTATTTTCCTTCAAATGGGGAGTCTGGGATTCAGGGTCCTTCCATTTTTTGATGCCACTGTCTTCAACACAGGCTCCAAAGGCACTGTGGGAAGGAAAATGATCAAGGCAAGAACAACACTAATTATCTACCTCGGTTCTGGAAACAACACATATCATTTCTGTTCTCATTTCATCAGCAAGACTAGCCCTGTGGCCTCCCTTCACTGCCACTGGCCTGGCAATGGCATTCCTGGTTGGGCAGGTATTTCCCAGGGGCAATGCTGAGCTGGAGAAAGGGAACACAGATCTTCAGAGTTAGCCAGCCACAATTTATTACATTTTTCAACTTTTATATGACTTCAACAATTCTCAGTAATGATTGCGTTTACTCTCCCAAAGGGTAATTAAGTGCTCTTTCGTGTCTCACCAATGATGGCCATTAACATTCACTGTTATTTGAGATGCCCATGCATTTAATGTTATAATGAGGTCCCAGGGAACATAGCAGCCCATCTAACGAGAGACCTTGTCTGTGTCTTCTCTCAAGTAAAACTGCTTTCTAGCGTCTCCCTGCCTTCTTGATTCTCCCTCTCTTCAAAACTTATCTGAAAACATATCCTTCTTTCTGGACTCTGCCTCTTAATTTATTTCTTCTTCTGCTTTTTATTATTTAACTCTGCTTAATTAAATCAGGTTACATTATTGACTATTGAAGGTGCTATTTGAAGGAAAGCTGTTACACAATATTTAGCATTTTAATTTCACTTGATGCTTCCAAAACACTTTACAATATTAATGAGCAAATTGTCACAATATTCCTGAAAGGTAAATTAATTATATATATATATTTTTTTGAGATAGCCCATCTTAGTTAAGGACAAAATGAGGTATATCTTGCTTCACAAATATATCTGTGTCAAATAGCTTTCCCTTGTTCTGATACCAGTGGAAATAAGAATAGACTAGCAATGATTGCCTGAGACATGCATCACCAAGAAACCATGGTAAACACCTTACAAAGGTTACATCTTCAATCTCCACAAATCCCACTTAGGCACTTGGAGGTGTCATGCCTGGAAGCACCCACCTCATGACCTCAGTTACCTCATTCGCATTGTTCCAGGAAGATAATCTAGCACAGCCCCAGGTGAGAGCCTTACAGTTAATTATAGGCCTGTGACATCAACATGTCTCACAATTCTTCATTAGTTTGCGAAAACTTTCTTACCAGGATCTTCTGTGGAGAAAAACCTCTTTGTTGATGAGTTTCTCTCTGTCATAAGGATGACTTCCATAGAATTTAATCCAAACTGCATTTTCTGTCGTGAAGAAAAATTAAAGACTCTGCAAGCAGGCAGCTTAGACTCTCTGCTGGTCAGCTTCAAACTGCCTCACAGGATGTTTGCTTTGGGCCTTTTAAGGAATGTTTGGTAGAAATTCCAAACTAATGAAGTCAAACCTGTGCAAAATTTTGAAGGGTCACTTTGATACCACCTTTCTGCCTATCCTTTTCTGTTCTCTTTTCCCCTGATATTGAGCCAGTCCCATGTAGAGAGCCCCTTTTCTGAACGTGATCACTGTTTCTTGTCCTGTTGGACTAGAGGACTAGGTAGAGATGGGATTAAACCACTTCAGGCCAGGTAAGGTACTTCCAGCTGTGCCAGCCCCCTCAGAGAGTGCAGGGGACCTGCCATCTCACCCACCTGTTCAGAAGGGCTGCCTCCTCTCTTAAGTCTGCTCTGTGTGGTCCCTTGTGACTGCACCTCTTCATTGTTTTTATGCTAATTTTAATGCTCTACATAGTAGAAAACCAACAGATAATATCTTACTATAGGAATGACTAAGGGATTATATAAAGGGATTAGTATAAATGTAAGGACTGGAAAACATGTACAAACTTTCCTAAAACTAAAAGAAAACAAATAATAAGGAAAAGAGATTGCAGAGTACAGAGTAAATGTAACATACAACAATATGACAGTACTGATAGCAAACACACCAGTTATATCAATAAAAGGAATGGTAATTATACTTATTGTGGTGACCATTTCATAATACATATAAATGTTGAATCACTGTTATATATCTGAAACTAATATAATATTATGTCAACTATGCTTCAATAAAAGTTTTTAAAAAATAGATAAAATAAACTAATTAAAAAAAATTAAAAAGATGGGAAAACATGTAACAGGCAAATAGAAATGGAAATACAGTAAGGGTCATAGTTTTGATATCAGGAAAGGTAGAATTCTGGCCGAAAAACATTAACCAAGACTTTATGGAGCTGAAGTCTGCAACTAACAGCAAATAACATAAGAGCAACATCTTTAAATCAGATACTGTAGGAAATGAAAGGAAAAGTAGAGACACAATAATCAGAGGAGACTTTGATGCAGAACCCGACAAAACAAGAAACAAAAAGTTAACAAATCTACAGAAAGCACAAACAAAAAATTAAGAATTAACTTGATAGGTGCATATTCTTTTCCTTAAAAATTAAAGAATATTCCTTTTCCATTGCACATGGATCATTTATAAAATAGGCCAGGTCATCAGGGAAACCTCAGTAAAGATGGAAATAATTCAATTAGTATTTTTATAACCCTAATTCAATTCAATTAGAAATCTGTAAGTAGAAATACATATTTTTAGAAATATTTAAATCTCTCTATTTGTAAACATTTTTAACTCTTCTATTAAATAGTCCGGGGTCAAAGAGGGAATATAAACCAAAGATGCAAATTTTATTTGAAAATCATGGCTACAGACACATGGCATAAAAATCTATGGGAAACTGATAAAACTGTTCTTAGGAATATTCATAGCACTTAATATCTATATCAATAAAAGTGATAAAAGAAAGTAAATAACTTAAAAAGTCAATCCTGAAGCTAAAAGTGCTCAGCAAAGCAAACCAAAAGAAAAAAGGAAAGAATTAATAAAGATAAAAGAAATACACAAATTAGGAAAGAGAAAAACGGTAGAAACATAGCCAAATAAATGAACAAATTGGTACTTTGAAAAAACAGACAAAAATTTTAAATCTAGTTAACTAAATTTAATGAAGGGAAGGCACCAACAAAATGAAAATGACAAGTGAAAAGCTCTACAATGAAGCAGAAGAAAAGTTAAAAAATCAATATTGTACAGCTACATGCAAATAAAGAAAGTTGAAAACTTAGATGAAATGGAAGAGTTTCAGGAACATATAATGACCAAAAGTGACATTAGCAGATGAAAATCTAAACATAATCAGTAGAAATTGAACATTTTCGTCCATAAAAAGACCAAGGCTACTAGATGGAAATCCTACCAAACTTTTAAAGTTTAGACACCATTTTTTCTTAAATTGCTGCAGGCAATAGAAAAAGAAGAGAAACTTCAAATTTTTTTATGGTGTAAATATGACTTTTCTGTCAAACTCTGATAGTGATTGCATGAAAAATAAATTGATAGACAAGTCACACTTTTTTTAAACATGACGGTTACCTAATCACACTATTGATCAGAAAAGTCTTAAAATAGTAGCAAATGGTATCCATCAGCACATTAAAAAGCAACTATACTCTAATACTCAAGTGGAGTTTATGGAACAAATGCAAAGATGTTCAATATCATCTCCATGGATACAGAAATGATAGACAATTTTGAACACTCATTCCTCATTTTTAAAAATTCAGTAAGATAGATGGATCCTTCCTTTTTTTTATTAAAGTATCATTGGTATATAATCTTATGATGATTTTACCTAACAGCACAGTGGTTTCACATTCACCCATATATTATCAAGTCCTCATCCCCTGAATGGATCCTTTCTTAATATGAAATATATATTAATCAGCATGAAAGCTTCTTACTAAATGAAGAATTAAGTTCCAGTAAAATCAGATTTTGTCATGGTATTAAAGCACAAAGAGAAAACATGATGAAAAACTTTTCAGTCTGGAAGTTTACAATGAGAAGAAACCTAACTATGATTCAAAATTCAGAAGCAATACAAGAAAATATTAAATTAGTATATGATACATTAAAAATCTTTTGCATGGCAAAAAATCAGACAATAAAAAAAGGGAAAGACGTATTTGCAATTTATACCAAAAATACATCTGCAATTTATATAAAACAGCAAAAAAAAAATCTTACTGCAAAATGGGCAAAAGATATGAAATGATTTGTGCACAGGGTTCTTCACTATGGTATTATTTGTAATAGCAAAATATGAGAAACAGCCCTAATGTCATCAAGAGGGGACTGGTCGAATACATTATTGTTCATCTGTATAGCTGAACACTGTGCAGATGTACAAAAGACAAATCTATAGAGAAAAAAAGTGGATTGGTGGTTACCAGAGGTTGGGGAGAGCAACATGGATTAACGATAAAGGGCATGAGGCATCTTATCAGGCTGATGAAAATAACCCCAAACTGGATTATGGTAAAGATTGCACAACTCAGTAAATTTACTAAAAATCGTTGCACTATTTACTAAAATGTGGGTAAAATGTAAGGCATATAAATTGTATCTTAAAATATCTGTGGGTTAAGATAGAGTGACCTCTTGCATATATTGCTAAGTGAAAACAGCAAGATACAGGTCAGTGTATAGTGTGCAGAGTTTCATTGCTTTCAGACATTTTTAGTAAAAAGAGCCAGGAAATACACATTTTGAAAAAGAAATTAAACTGACATTTCCAATGCAGATTTAACATTGCAGAATTAATTTTATTAAATAAGGAATTAAAAACATTACTCATTTTATTTTGTATTTTTATCTATTTTATATTACAGTTCTTTGTTCATATCATTACCACAATGACTTATTTATATATATACACACAGGTATACATACACACAAATACAACACACAAATATGCATTGTTTATATTGGCCAAAAGTAACACTGGGATAATAAACACAATTAAATTAAAAAGATTTCCTGTGGGGGGAGGAAAGGAATAGAGTGGCAGAAACAGGAAGGGAAATTATACTATTCTGGAAAACAACCTTTATTATTTCAATAAAAAAATATATAAAATATCCTGTGTAATATAACCACTTAAAAATACTTTTTAAAATACACATTTTGTAAATGGCTTTAGAAACATACATATTTTCTCACAATAAAAAAGAAACTTATTAAAAAACCAGCAATCCATGAACATAGAAAGCAAATGGAAATAAATGTACCTAATGCTATATCAGATTTCAGAGAGAGAAGCATTATTTCAAGTGAATTTAGACTAAAGTATTTTGATTTTACATCCTTAGTGGATGTATTCCAAGGAAACAAACATCTGCCAAGAAATCCTAAATTGTATTAGGTAGTCTAGTCATCAGTAAAGATATTGGTATTATTATTTTGAAACTTTTATATATATTATAAAATAATATTAAGAAGGAGCCATGAATGTATTGTTAGGAGCCATGATTTTCAGTGTAAGAGGAAAGAGATAAAAGTATAAAATAACATAAATAAAAATCCTGTAATGTTAACTTTGCTTTGGAAATGTCGGTATGAATTCATTTTTCTCCAAAATATGTATTTCCTGGCCATGTTTACTGAAAAAGCCTAAGGGAATGAAAACGCAACAGCGATGAGCACACCTCCTCCTCATTTATGGCTTTTAAATACGATTCCCCACTAAAGGAAACAGAGTACTTGACACAGGACTGATTACAGTCTGGGGCAGGGAATATAGAAGATGATCTTCAGATACTAAAAACCATTAATAATCAAGGAAGTCTGAGAAACCATCATAAGTTACTAGCCAAAAGGAGCCTAAGGAGACATGACAACTAAATGTAATAAGGTTTGTTTTCTAGATGGGATCCTACAACAGAAATAAGACATTAGGTAAAAACTAAGGATATCGAAGGAAGTATGGACTTTAGTTAATAACAATGTATTGATATTGGCTCATTAATTGTGACAAATGTAAAAACTAATATAAGATGTTAATAAAAGGTGAAAGTAGGCATGGGGTATATGGAATTCCCTGTACTGTCTTTGTAATTTTTCTATCAATGTAAAACTTTCTGAAATTTAAAGCTGATTTAACAAAATTTTGTCTATTAATTTTTTGCTGAAGTACATATGAGCCAACACGAAAGGACTCCCATTGGGCAAGAATGGGGCAGTTTGTAAGTGCAAATGATTGCACACACTGAATAGACAAAAAATCATAGATTCATGGTTTTTGGCAAAAAATAAAAATTAAATCATTGGACACCATTTGAATAAATAGGTGCTGCATTCTTATTCTGAAATTTGCAATAAAGAACAGAACTCAGGGCAACTACATAGCTCTAGTTAATGAGAACACTAAATCCATCCATTGATCAACCTTATCATCAGTGACACAATTAGACATTGTTTGACTATGATATGATGTTATATGAAGCTTATAGTAACCACTGATGAAAGATTGTTAAAAAAAAAAGCTAAACCCAAGTCTAATCAAGTCTCTAGAGCTAATTTCTGTTTACAGGAATTATAGGAATAGAGGAATAAATTAAATGACACCAGAAGGAAGGAGACAACAACATCTGAAAAGTGGGAACATTCTTTAGGGTAATTCATCGGGTTTATACCACAATTCAATGGCAAGAAAAATTAAAGGAGAAAAAAGCAAAAACCACTTAGGTTAAAAAGAATCAAACAGGTTATTCTAGAAATCGAATAAGCAAATCTAATTAGGTTAAATGAAATCCAAAGTCGTGTTGGGCCTTGTTTAGATACAATTCAAACCAACCAACTACAAAGGATACTTTTTAGTCACTTGGGGAAATTTGATAAGGTTGGGATCTGTGATCCCAACAAATCATTGTTAACTTTATTATTAGATGTTAAATTGCTATTGTAGATTTGTAACACAATCGTTTTTAGAGTTGCATAGTGAATGATAAAGAGGTGATAGGATGCCAGAAATTTGCTTTGTAATACTTTGGTGGAAGAAAATCTGGTAAAATAGAAACAGGGATATAGCAAGAGTTGCAAATCCTTAATAACTGTTGACTTTATAATGGAGCTACATGCTATTCTCTCCATTATTATGTATGTTTGAAATTTTTTATAATGAGTTTTTTTAAAAAGTAAACGTAATGAATATATCTATTACTTGTGCCAGGTAGGAAGGACTTTCTGAAAATGACACACCAAGTATAGAAACCATAAAGGAAAAGTTCAAAAGTATAAGAATGCAGAAATTTAAAACTTTTGTACTGAAAAAATTAGCATAAACAAAGGTCAAAACAACCATATTTGGAGAATGTATTTATAACACATGCAAACAAAGTTAATAATTTTAATATTACAAAACTTTTTTTAAAAGATGAAAAACAAAAAATAGGAAAAATGGGACTAGAAAAATAGGCATCTTTATGTTCCTTATGTAAAAAAAAAAAAGAATTACCAAATAAAGCAACAAGGTATCATTTTTTACTTATAAGAAAGACAATGTTTAAAAAGATTAACATTCCATTAAGCAAGGGTGTGGAAAAATAGCTCCTATGCATTACTGATGGGAATAAGTTGCTACAACTTCTAAAAGTTATATATTTATATTTTAAATGAGCACAGCACACTTTCACTCAGTAATTCTACATCTGGGAATTATCTTATGGAAATAATTGGAGTTGTATACAAAGATGTATTTAGTAGGATATCCGCTGAAGCATTTTGAACAAAAAGAATATCTTTGAAACGTTTATAATGTCTGTCAGCATGGAAATGGATACATAAATCTTCACACATCCACACAATGCAATATTATGAGGTCATTAAAATTGATTATTGATTATTGGCAGAAATATGCTACAAGGGAGTTGGGATGGAGGTGAATGAACCAATTCGCTCTGTGCTTCTCAAATATATATTATTGAATTGCCATTTATGCTTACTACATAAGGAATGCTTCCAGGAGTGGGAGTCTTGGGAAAAGGAGTAAGAACAACTCTGTCTTGACTTCCAGAAGATGTATATTAATTCACACTTCTCAGAGGGACCATTTTTCGAAACACTTGCCAGTCCCCAGAATTTTAGCTTAAAAAAAAAACCTTGGCACTTTAATGGATGAAAAATAGCATCTCATGTTTGTTTTAATGTGCATTTCCTTAATTGCTAGAGCTTTGTATTTTTTTTCATATGCTTACAGATTGGGTGATTTCATCTTTTGTAAAGTGCTTTTTGATTTCGTAATTTTTTCTGCTGTTGTTTCCATTTTTCTCATTTGTTGGTGAGATTTTTAATACCTCAATTATTTTCTCATCATGTGTTGCAAATATTTTTTTTCTGATTTTTTTCTATTGCTTTAACCTTTTTCACAATGTATCTTTGATATACCTGAGTTCTAATTTGTCTATGATTAATTTTAAAAATACCCTTTTTTAAAAGTGGTTTTTGCTTTTGGAGCAATCCTTACAAAGGTCTTCTTCACGCCATGATTACATAAATCATCACTCCACTTCTGTTAACATTTTATGGTTTTATATTTATATTTAAATCTGTAATCCATATAGAATTTATTTTGATGCTGTATAATATATGAATGACTGTAATTTGTTGTAGAAATGACTGGTAATGTGTTCCAACAATATTCAGTGGGTCATACACCATTTCCTCAGTGTTCACAAGTTCCAGCTCTATCAGAAAATG
Source organism: Smutsia gigantea (assembly GCA_032199065.1). Lineage (NCBI taxonomy): Eukaryota > Metazoa > Chordata > Mammalia > Pholidota > Manidae > Smutsia > Smutsia gigantea. The sequence continues at coordinate 221,262 of JAVSCE010004498.1, forward strand.
TTATTTTCTAGTGCAGTGCTTATACTCAATGGTTTGAATTTTCCCTTCTCCCTTAATGATGTGGCCTTCCTACTGCTGCTTTAGTCCCATAATTTTTCTTAATCTCACCCTAAATTTACTTGAGATAGAAAAAAGGGATTTTGCTTTTTTGGCTGTTATATCAAGGCTCTGAGAAAAATTGTGTAATTAATATCATTTTGTCACACATACCACCATGACAGATATTCCCTGAAGACCTAATTTAACTCTGGGTAAAGTTATAGAGTTGGTGAAAAATTTGGACCCACTTAAACTTGAATGCTATCTTTAGTTTTGGTAATGAATGTTTTCCGTTTCGGTAGGAAGGGAGTTATTTGTATTAAATTCCTTTGGGAGCAACTTAGAGTACCCATGTTGTCTCTCCTTCACTTGTGAAACAAGCACAGTTGTTCCCTCACTGAACACATCTATTCTTGAAGAAAGACAATATTTGCACAAAGAGAGCAAGACAAATGGATTTAACATTTGCCATGTAGCCATGGAGAGGTTTGAAGACTGCCCAAGGAGAAATAACAAATAAAAATTTGGAGGAATATAGAATCTTGTAGCAATGTAATTTCTTCCTGGTTTCATAATTTTGCCAACAGTAGAACTCTGTCCAGTCTTGGGAAGTTCTGCTTTTGAGATATCAAAGGACATTTTCTTTTCCTAAGTGAAGCTAGTTTCTACCACCTATCTCTTTCACTTAATCAAGAAAGTTCACAAGGATGATTCATTCCATGACGCTGATCCCGGAGACGCTTTCTCAGCTGAAACTAAATGATACTTTATGTGTCTTCCCTAAATAGAAAAATTAGAAAGTTATATATAAAAAAAGGTGGTAGGGAATCACATTAAATATGTGATAAAGTAAGTGGTTTTGTAACTGATTTTATTACTTAAGTTCAAACATTTTATTCTAACTAGTCTTTGTCAAGTACAAATTAAGACAGAAGAAGTCGGACAAGGGACAAGCAGAACAGTGCCGAATGCTTCAGAGAACACGTCTTTAAGGGTTATTAAACACGATTTGTTTTTGTCAGATTCCAATTTATCTGTATCTCAGCAAATCCAGGGAACGTGAGTTCTGACATCTTGTACATCCTCATCAATTATTCATGCTTGAGATTCTGTACTTGCTGACCTTTAGGAGTATGCGCTGTTTACCCCAATGAGAACGGAGCAGAATGCTCTGTCCATTTTGAATGAATACAGTTGACCCCTCCCCGCTTTGTGGCTTCAGACACATTAACTGCCTGGTACCCACCTCCCTCACCCCTACTTTGGCCAGAAATAAGTGGAAGTGTGGTCTTAAAGGGATAATATTAACATCCGGGGAATTCTTAAAAATGTGAAGATCTTACAATTTAATGTTACAGGCCGCAAAGAGTTTTATTGTCAGAAATAATCACTCTACACAACAGTTCTGCAATGATGATTTTTAAATCCCCAATTATTTCTGAGAGTTCTTCTGATGTGCAAAGGTAACGTAACTTGTGTGGTTCATAGCCGATGTCGTCTGGCACCAGAGCTGTCGTCTCTGACCAAGGACAGAGGAGGACTTAAATTTTCTATGAAAGTATAATTCAATCACTTCCAGTTCACACTATCCATCTTAGTAAATATTTAATCTATTCAAAGACCCACTTCCTTTTAGGAGTGATTCCTCTTTCTTCTGTGTTCCCGTCCTGCCCTTCCCCTTCCCAGCTGGTGTGTGCCTGGAGGAAAAGCAGGGTGACTTTACTGAGAGGATGAGGGCAGCTGGCTCCGGTGTGCATGCTCTTCTCCCGGCAAAGGCTGGCCTTCTGTGAATCCCCGGTCCCCGGGCCCCGTGGGTGTTCAGTGCCGGTGTCCGCCGAGGTCCGCCTCTGCGCTGGTCCCTCCGCGGGCGGTCCAGAGCTCAGCGATGCGACCCTGTACTGAGTCAGGGGACATCCCGGTGCCCTCATTCTCTCTGAACCCTCCGCACCGCTCCTCCTCCATGTGCTCCCGCCTCCACCACGGCCCAAGCCGGCTTCTGGGTCCCCTCCACGACTCAGGCAGCCGGGCAGAGCCCCGCTGCCCTGGCCACCAGGCCACCTTGTCGGCCTCTCCCGCCGGAGCCCCGCTGGGCGCGGGACCAGACTGAACGCTTCCTGCGGAGGCCACGCGCTCACCCATGATGTGCCTGTGGGAACTGGGGCGCTGGCTGTGATGTCCTCAGACCCCCTCGAATTCATGTGGCTCACTCCACTTTGGGGTTACACCACCTCCCCAAACCTAGCCCCCCACCTCCCCTTCTAGTGGGCCCCAGGATCAAGGATGCTGGCAGCAGCGCTCTTGCTTTCCTTCTCGCCTCTTTCTCACTCGGCCGCACCACTGTGACCTTAGAATGGTGATGTTGACGGCGATGGTGGACGCTTATTCCGATGTAGCTCTTACTACGTGTCAGGCACTATTCCAGGCAGTCGCCTCATTCAGCCCTCATAATAGCCCCGTGGGGCAGGTTCTATTTGTATTCTAGTTTTACAGTTAGGAAAGTGTGCATAAAGAGCCCAATAACCTGTCCGGGGGTCACACAGCTTGTGGGGGGAGGGGCCAGAAGTCTAGCTCAGAGTTCTTGTTTTTGTCATGTGATTTTCCTTTCTCACACCTCCTTCCCATCCGGTCAGATCTCCTATTTCATCTCCTCCTTCTTCCTGGGTTGGGCTTTTGTGTCAGCCTATTCCCCCGCAGAAAGCAGGGCCTGAGGCCAAACTGATGTTCATTTTAAGAAATGCAACCCCCAAAAAACAGGAGTAAGGGGAAGGCAAGCAAACTGGGGAGGAGGGAGAGAAAATGTAAGGGAATGTGCTGCTGAGCTTAATGGCGAGTCCACTTCTTGGTCTCCCGGGATGTCCTGAGGAAGGGTAAGTGCAGAGACTGTACACCCAACAGTCTGGGGGAGAGGAAGGGACACACATTTGCCTACCGGACCCACATCCTGTGGTCCATTGTCACCCCGTGGAGCTTGAGTGGTGATGTGAGGGCCCAGGTGAGCCCTGATGCGGCCCCTGACTCAGTGCAGCAGGAGGGGGCAGGGCATCGCCTGTAGCCACAGGGACAGGGGGCTCTGTGAGCTGTGGAAGAGGACGAGTCCTACCAAGGGCTTTACAGGCCAGAAAGCAAAGCAAGTACGTGGGCTTGGGGTGGTGCTGAGCGGAATCTGGCACACGCCGCTTTCCCTCCCTGTGGTGAGAAATGCCATCATAGAAAGGAGGCAGGAAAGGAAAATATCAGCAAAAGGAAACTTACCTTAGGAGGTTGGAAGCTATTATTCCCATCACACAAGGAAACCATGACACAGAGGCCACTTGAACAGGCCAGGACCCTGCTGGGGGTCCAGCCCAGTTTGTTCTGCCTTGTCCCTGATGGTGTCAAGTGGGCCACAGCAATGTAGTGCCCTGCCACCTTCTCCGAACACCCCCATTGTCACTGGACCACACAGGTCTGGCACAGTTTGCCCCTAGCGGCCCCCAAGCTACCATCTCTCCCCAGGGCTTCATTTCCTGTCCTAGAATTGTTCATTTCCCAGCACAGCTGACATTACATAAATGTTCGTTCTCTCTGAGGAAGCCTTTTCTCCACTCTAGGGAGAGACTGAGGAGATAGTCGTATGAGTCTCTGACATCAACAGTTTCCAAAATTTGACCTCAAAAGGGTCTATGGTCAAATGTCTGTACTATACCCCAGTCTTGGCCCAGTTGTTTTTTTTTTTTTTTTTTGATGTCTCTCTATGGAGGGTAAAAACAGTCTCAAGGTCCAGATTCAGATTAGGACATTGTGTTATATTAAATGATTAGTTTAATGAACATTTAGAAAAGATTTCCATTTTTACTCTTACCATAAAATTTGGATTTTCAAATGTTCATACATTAGGGAAAACTAACACCAAATATTTTCTTCATATTTTGTAACAAGGAGGCTTTTGTGCCTACTCCACATCTTGTTAAAGCATAAACATGTCAGTTCTACTGCAGCTCAGTAAGTGGTAACCACTGGTCAAAGTGGGTTTATGAACCCACTCATGAGGTGAAGGCAGGGAGCAGTAATATTCAGAAATTCTGTTTCTCTGCTTTTGTGTCTGTGGGGGTTATGAAAACCATAGTCCTCCCCTCTGGAGTCACTGCCCAAGGATGCCCCTGCTCCATGCCCCTGTCATCCGCTCCTCTGGAGACAACCTCTGTCCCTAGTGATGGCCTGGCACCCATTTTCTGAAGGAGAAAAACCATGGGCTCTGTCTGTGAATGGCCTGTCATTGCCCCTGAACTGCAATAGCTCTCTGTACATATTTTGTTTCCAATAGATGGTCAAATAATTCTTTGTAGTCTTTCTTCCCCACTAGGCTGGGTGGGTAGGGGCTGAGTATCTGTGTGATCACAAGTCTGGTCTCACATCTAACTGGGTCAGTTGTGAAGGGAGAGAACTGAGAGACTGAAGGAAAGACCAGGAGATGCCACGTGGGACATGAGGGTTTACTCGGACTTATGCACAGGGAGTTTGGGAGCGACCGGCTAGACAAGGCTGTGCACCACCGTCATGGGCAAGGAAGGACCTGCTTATCTGGGGGAGGAGACAGAGACTACGTGTGTACCAGGGGCAAGGGGACAGAGACTACGGAGCTTTGCTAGAAGGGATTATTTTTGTGTGATCACCACCCCAAGGAACAAAATCTTGGTCAGAGGGGTCTGTTTCCCAATAAGATGTTTCCATTGATAAGGTGGGCCTGGATTTGGCCAGCCCCAGGCCATCAAACACCTTGCATACCTCCCACAGGAGGGGCCACGTGGACACGTGATCATTCTGCCACAGAAGTTTCTGAGTGGGTAATGCTTGTCCCCAGGTGTCCCTCAGTTTTGAATCCCTTCATCACAGCACAGTTTCTGCCCATAATCATCTCAATAAATATTTGCTAAATAAAATGGCCAGCATAGTCACAGTCATTTTCTCTTCCTCTCTAAAGTGGGGCCTCTGATTCCCTTCCTTTTTCTTTCTACTCCACATTTATTTCTAATGTCTTCTCTCTCCTTTTGAGGATCGGCCCTCTCCCAGGCAAAATCTTTTTTGCTGAAGAGAGAATTCCATAGTGAGTGAGGGTTTTAATCTTGTTCCTGGGAGGTAGATTTCTCTGCAACTTGGAATTCTTTCTTTTCCTGAAGATTGATTCTTTCTCCCAGATGATTCGAAGGCATAAAAGTCTCTTATACCTGCTTTTCTTGAAATTACTCTTAACCATCTTCATTCCATTGGCCTCCATGTTTCTGAGAACTCTATTTATAACTACCTGTTAATTTCATTCATGATTTCCCTCACTAATAGGTTCATGATGTTAAACAAAATAGGAGAGGACAGTAGTTCCAAATAATGGATGATTGCCAAAGTAGTTACAGAATCTGCTAAACACATCTGTGGTTGATCACCGCTGCTAAGGCTATTCAATAAAAATTTCATTCAATCTGAGAAACCACTAATTGCAAGATTTTACCATTATTTTACATACCACTAAAGAAGAAAAATTGCTTCCAATTAAACTATGGCATAATGATTCCTTATCACTTAGAATATTCATTTTAACTTGTTGAAAAGAGTTCTTTTAGCCTTGATTAGACTGAGATATCTTTTATCATGGATCACTCTGTGCATACATAACAAGGAAACTGAAAGCAGAATAAATTGGCTAAGGAATCACTAAAACTTTGTCATATTATAGAGTCCAGCTGTTCTGTATCACTAATTAAGTCCAAGTCATTGACGGTTGTTAATGATGCAGCAGTGTGAAGATAGTTCTGCCATTGTTTCTGGAATTTTCCTCAAGCCACTGAACCCTGTTCTGCAAGTTTGGGGGAACAGAGGCAGTGGCTAGTACAGCATTACTGGTGACCCGTGACCACAGTTGTAAGATGCAGCTGGCTTTCATAGCTTGGTAAAGTGCCTAAGTGATCATTTGAAAATTGATGAATTTTTTAATGGATTTACATTTTCATATTTTTATGAGTGCTTTAACCATACTATAGAAAGTTGTGAAGACAGAAAGGGGAAAAAGTGTGCCAAATCTAACTGGATCATTGGCAGACTGTCTGCCTCTTAACATACATATGGATGTAAGCATTGTTTGCATGTAATATTATATATGAATTTTCCTCATATATGTAACATTATACAATAAATTTTATTATTTTCAGGTTACTCTAATATGTTCATAACCATCATTTAAAATTTTACCAAAGAGATTCTGAAATGGGATTCAGTCTTCATCATCAATGTACCTGAAAGTATTGATGTGTTTTTCTTTATTCAAGGGCTTTGTGTTTATTCCTTCCCGTAACCTTTAAGTAGCTTATAACCATGGGTCCTGAGTTAGGATTACTTATACAGTTTTTAATCATCTTTTTTTCCCAAATTGGTTGGAAATTGATCCTCTTTTCCTGTATCAGTCTTCCTTTCCAAATCATCAGAGTCATAGTTATTTTTTTTTTTAGAAAAGACAGTTGTCTCAGTCATTACTTTAAAAATTTAAATCTAATAGCCGGAAGCAAAAAGAAATCAGTCCAGCTATTTGTCAGTATGTAGCCGACCCACGTGTTGGAGGGCTTGAGGGTTCTGATTTCCCGGTGGCTGTTTCAGTATCGCGTGGTGGCACCGTCAGCAGGTTGATGTTTAAGATGGTTCTGAGGCCACAAGGCCCCAGAGTTGCTTCTTTTGCTGGCATGAAAGTGACTCTGGTGTCTTACTTTAGGTTCTCGGGTTTGAAATTCTGGGCCAATGAGGACATTTGTCAAAATGAAGATTATGAGATATTTAAAAGATGATTAAACCTTTCAGATTTTATTCATTAAATCAGCAAAACAACATATACAGATTCCTTCTAAATGCATGGTATGACGCAGTCGGTAACATTCGTTTTGGGATCACTGTGTCAATACTTTCCCTAACATAGTTACAGCTATTTTGGGTCTACAGATGTTCAATATTAAGGCGGAAGGATGCACTTTCCAAGAGTTCAGATTTTTCTTTTTTTAATGAGAATTTCCTAGTGTAGTTTGGATAAACAAGCCAAATTGAAACAGCCACATTGTGAAAACTATTTGGTTGTGAATATTCGGTGGATCTCCGGCTAACTCCCCCAGAGTCCTGACCCTGCAGGGGAGCTCTGCAAGGGGCTTGTGCCTCACAGTGGAACCCACCTGGGCCGCTGAGCTTCCTCTCTTACTCCCACAGCTGCCTTTGGACAAGGGCCTCACACCGCACGAGTACATGTCTGAGGATGAGCAGCCTCAGCTGTCCCTGGGCAGCCTCAGGTGGGTCACAGACCCTGGCTGTCGGGGAACTGGCACTGGCACTGGGTTTAGGTGTGCTGGTGAGGTTCGCACAGCAGTGGTAAATGCAGTATTCAAGTTATGCTAGATAGAGAGTGAAGTCGGCTCTCCTGAGGAATAAGAAATAGAATACTATAGTAGTAAACGTATATGTGTGTATTAACACTCTGCCATTTTCAATGTTCTTCTTGCCACATTCTCTTTGCTGATCTTCAGTACAACCCTAGAAGCTACTAGAAGATACAGAGGGTATGTCTTATGATATGTGTCTCTGACCCGTGAAGCCGAGGTGCAGTACCATGAAGCAACTTACTCAAATGACAAAAAGCTTTGTCTTTAGCTCCAAACCCAGCACCCTTTCTCTCTTCTGCAGCCACAGTCTAGAGAATGTTCCTCTATTTTCTGATAGAAATGCAGAATCATGGGGTCATTATGGAGTGGAGGCTAAGCCGTGGTTCCATCACAAGTCCTTGGCTCCCACCTGAGACCCTCTGAATCAGCACCTCTTGGGCTGAAGCCAATGGTTGTGGTTTTCTACCCCTGCTGTGCAGGGCTTGCGTTAACTAAGGAGGAACAGTGGTCCAGCTGCTTTGGGGGAATCCTGGTGCCAAGCAGGGCCGGATGGGGTTTGGGTCCTGGTTCTGCTGTTTACCATCTGTGTGAGTTTAGTCACCAAAGTTTCCTAAGCCTTACATTTGTCATCTGCAAAACTGGGTAAAGTTAGTACTTACCTCAGAAGGTTGTGTTGGGAATTCAACAAGATGATATTGGTGAAGTGCTAAGCTCAGAACCCAGGAAAAAGTCAGTTCCCAATAAGCATTATGTACTATGATTTTATTATTATTTATCTTCATACTTTATTGTGAATTACTCAAGCTAAGGTCATCCTTTTTGTAAAATGATGTCTTTTCCCCCTATGTCACACTGACTGTCAATGTGGGCCACTTTTCAGGACTTGAAAATGATTTAGCAAATTGAACCTTTTGGTTAATGTTGTTTACTGCCGTGGGATTCAGCTGTAGCGATTTAGACACTTGGCTGGCAGATGGTGGATGGCCTTGGGAGGCTATATCATTTGCTTAGAATACAGGGTTTGTAGTCTCTCTTCACCAGTCATTTAAAAAATGAGTCTCAGTATTTCACAGAAGCAAACGAGCCTGTAGTTAAAATCCTGGTGAAATAGGCATCAGTTTAGTATTTATTTACAGCCTGCAGGTACAATCCCAGGTGTACCTAGTCTGAAAAGCAAATCCTATAGTTCTGTACAGTTCCTGTTCTCTGGGAATCTAGAAAGATACATTTGAAAACCAGCTTCTTCCCAGTCTCCAGCCCCCTGACAGAAATAAAAAAATGAGGAAAGCATTTTTCTTTCTAATTTGTAAAGCAAACAAGAGAAATAAAAAGAGCAGGAGGAAGCCAGCTGCTGGAATGACACCCAAATAGAACAGTTTTCAATAGGTGAGAAATCACAGCGTGAGTGATGCCGGGTACTGGTGGTCTCCAGGCTTTCAGACCCTTCATCACATGTGTAAGTGGAAGGAGACATCGAATGATGACTGAGGGATGCTGATGCCAGGATGGAGAGGAAAAACAGTGGCTTATCTCGGTGTAGACAGGGCACAAGAACTAAGCGGGCAGAGGACATGCTTCTGTCAGTCATGATGATCCCAGAACCACAGGGCTGGACGCAGAGGGGATGTAGCACAGCCCCTCCTTCTGATTACGGCCAGAGACATCAGGAGTTGCCTTTGCCTAGCCAGCAAAAACAGTGGAACACACATTCCACACTGCCACCACCTCTCCTCCCAATGCGTTAGCCTGTGTGAAGCAAGCTGCAGAAAACCTTCAGTGAAATGTAATAAAGATGCCCTAGAGAGAGAACACAGCTAATGAATGAGGCCTCACCTTTATTGTGTCTTTCCGGTGTGCTAGGAGCTGTGAGGGGACCTTGACAGGCATTATCTCAGCTAATCCTCAGAATGGCCCCATCAAAGATGTACTTTTCCAGTTTCACAGGGAAAGACACTTTCTAAAACTGTAAGTAGCAAAACTCACCTCTAAGCCCAAGAATTCTGTTTCCAGAACCTATGACCTAAATTTCTAGCTATACTGTCTTACAGCAAAGAAAACCCATTCACTGCAAATCATTTCATGAAGCCCTCCAACGTCATGGGAGGCAAAGAACAAAGAAATGTGTACAACTCAAATGCTTCTCTGATGAAATCTGCTTGGTTCTAATTTTTAGGGTAGTACCACAAGACCTTGAGAGGCAGGGATTTATCTTGTATAAATAAAAGCAGGGCGCATGCCTGTGTTCACACTACGGCAGTGGAGGTGGAGGAATGGGCCCAGCTGTTCAGACCCCTCTCATTCATTTATGTAGCAGACACTCTTGTCAAGTCCCTACTATGTGCTCAGCACTGTGGTCAGAGTTCAGAACACCAGAAGATGTGTAAAAAGCTGTCTCTTCTCAAGAAAATATATAAGGCAAAGTCAGACGAGTAGGTCATTACAAAGCAGTATGCATGTAACAACAGTGACAAGAGTGGTAAATTTGAACTGAGTCCTTAAAGATCACAAAAGAGATACCAAGGAGGAAGTGAAGAAGATTGTTTACTCAACTAGATGGATGAAGATGGCTTTCTAAATTAAAATCAATGGCAGAGAAAAAAAGTTTAGACTTTAACTTAATCAATTCCAGAGAAATTTAAGAGTTCATGTATTTTCAAAGGAACTAGAAACTAGAAAAATAGGTAGAAATTTAAGAGATTCTCTAACCTGTTTAAGAAAAAACACAAATAAAAGCTTTGTAAAAAATAATTTGAGGAAAGATAGGGAGAAAACGTATAGAAATAGTTCTTACGACAATTTATAATAGTAAAATATTAGAAACTACTGGTGTGTCTCACAATAAGGAAGTTATTAAATTAATTAAGACATTTTTATGGTAGAATATTATGCATGCATTAGACAGTAGTTTCTATCCTTGACCATCTTACTTGAATGTGTACTTAACTGTCCAGGTACAGCTGTTTAGTTTTCTTAAAATCAGAAAATATATTTTATCTGGCTTATTTCCCCACAAAGTAATTTTAGACTCATAAATTGCTTTTGTTTTTAGCAAATATATACAGTCAGATAATAATTACCCCAATATCTTTCATGCCCTTTTACAATCTCCAATCCCAGCCCCCAGCAATCACTGGTCTGATTTCTGTCTCTATGTGATGCTTTTTACCAAATGTCACATAAACGGAATCATACAGTATGAGTATGTAGTTTTCTGTGTCTTGCTCCTTTAACCCACCAGACATTGAACATTTGAAGTTTTTGTCAATTATGGATAAATCAGCCAAAAACATTGGCATACATGTCTTTGTGTGGACATATATTTTCGTTTCTTTGTTAAATATCTAGGAGTAGGTTTCTGGGTCATATGATAAGTGTATTTAACTATATAAGAAATTAGCAAACTGTTTCCAAAGAAGCTATATGTACCAGTTTGCTTTCCTACCAATAGCCTGTGCCAGATGCAGGTGTTTTTAATTTTTGTCAAACCTGGAACTGTTGATTGTCATGTAAATCTTTTTAATTTTAGCCATTCAAGTTAGTATGGAGTATTATCTCATTGCATCTGGGGTCCTCAATACCACCTCCAAACTCAGTATTTTGCAAGAAGGACTCAAAAAGTTGTTATACTTATTGTTACAATGTATTACAGTGAAAGAATAGAGATTAAAAATCAGCAAAGGGAAAAGATGCATAGGGTGATGTTGCAAGCTTATAAGTGTCCTCACCCAGTGGGATGCCATGAGAATATGTTTGATTCTCCCAGCAATCATGTGTGACATGTGCAAAATAATGCCAACTAGGAAAGCTCACTTGAGCCTTGGTGTCCAACAGAGTTTTCCTGGGGATCAGCAACATAGGTGTGCAGGGCATGTGTCACTGACCTCAGGTACTCTGACCCAGGCCCCTGACACCCCAAGCAAAGCCAGCTGTTCCCTAGTGTCTTGCCACTGGGTTTCAGCCCTGGGCAAGTTCACTATGGATTCAGTGAGACAGAGGAGTGACAACTGAACGTTTTGGGGTAAAAGGGTTTATCACCCGCCTTTGTTCTCCCGGCATAGGTCGAGCACTAAAATTATATCTGCACGCAGCAGTCTGCAGGTCTATAATCCTCCTCTGTCTCTGACTCCACCCAGAGCCCTGGGCAGAGCTCTTTATACACTGACTCAGTCAATCATAGCTCATTGCCTGTGGGTGTGGAAGCAGCAGGCCAGTTACATCATCAAGTAGTTTAGGTTCCGGTGAGGATCCTGGCCAGAGGAACTCCCATTTTTTCCATATCTAGAAATCACATTGTCGGGATAAATTTGCCTAGTCAAACTGGTACAGCATGGCTTAAGTCCTTGAGCATACAAAAACAGGTGTTCTTCATAAATAAAGTATAACTCACACTCAGGCACACAAAAACACTCTTATCAGGCAGAATAGCTCATGGAACATTCCAAGGATTACTCCTGAACACAGGCTTTTCTTTGGAATGCGCAAGGTTTGAGCAGCCCAGGCCTGCCGAATTAGCCCTTTCTGAGAACTTGTGATCTTAATTTGCGTTACGAAATAACAATTACTGTTGAACATTTTTGCATGTGCTTATTTTTCATTCGTCTATTTTCTTTGGTGAGGTGTCCAGATTGTTGCCATTTTTAAAGATTTGGTTGTTTTTGCTGAGTTGCAAGGGTTCTTTGTATATTCTGGATACAAATCATTTATCAGATGTTTTGCTAATAGGTTCTCCAGGCCTGTGGCTTGTCTTTTCTGTTCCTTTAGTCCTTTAAAAAAGCAGAAGTTATAAATTTTGATAAAGTTCAAATTATTAATATTTCTTCTTAAGATTAGTGCTTTTTGTATCTTATCCAAGAAATCTTTTCTATACCAAGGTCACAGACCTTCTTTTATGAGTTTTTTTTCTAGAATTTTATAGTTTTAACACTTTCATTTAAATCTATGCTCCATTTTGAGTTAATTTTTATATATGATTGTGGGGAAGTTGGGGTTCCTATGGCCAGGATCCTCCATGAACTTAAACCACCTGATGATGTAACTGGCCTGTTGCTAGGCTAACGCTTCCACACCTGTAGGCAATAAGCTATTATTGTGCTATATAGAGAGCTCGGCCCAGCGCTCTGGGCAGAGGCGGAGACACTAGTGCTCGACCTACCGAGGGGAGAACAAGCCGGGTAATAAACCCTTTCACCCCAAGAATGTTCTACTGTCATTTCTTTGGTAACACTGAGTCCATAGTGAGCTTGCTGGGGGTTGAAGCCCATTGGCAAGACAATGATGCAATGTAAGAGATGAAGTTCTTTTCTTTTTTCATTTTTTTAAATACAATGTACAGTTATTTCAGAATTATTTGTTGAAAAGAATTCTTCATCTACTAAATTATCTTGATGCTTTTGTCAAAAATCATTTGACAAATCACATGTGAGTCTGTTTCTAAAGTCTGTGTTCTATTCCATGTATTTTATTGATTCTGTTCCATGTAATGTCTATTCTTACACCAATACGACACTGGTTTGATTACTGCAGCTTTATACTAAGTCTTGAAATCAGGTGATATCAGTCCTCTAACTTCATTTATCATTTTTCCAAATGGTTTTGTCTTTTCTAGTTCCTTTGTTTGTCCATAAAAATTTTTAAATTAGCATGTCAAGGGAGAAAATCAACATCTTAACATCTGACCCGTAAGTGCAGTATATTTCTCCTCCATTTGTTTAGATCTTTAGTTTCCTTCAATAATGTTTGACTGTTTTTAGCATACAGACTTTAAACATGTTCATCTTGAATTTGTGGATTATTTATTTATTTAAGGTTTCTTTCAATTTTATCACTTGTGGATTATTTAGAAGGGTATCGCTTACTCTTTCAATATATGAGGAGATTTGTCAGATATTTCTCAGTTACAGATTTCCAGTGAATTCCATTGTGGTCAGAAAACATATCTTCTATTATTATTTTTTTACTCCTTTTATATTACTGAGATTTGTTTTTATCTGAAAACACGGTCTGTCAGGATAAATTTTTCATGTGCCCTTGGAAAAAATGTTTACCTGTTGTTTTGTGAAGACTACAGTATTTTATGAATGTCAGATCAATTTGTTTGGCAATGTTCAGGTCTCCCACATCTTTACTGATTTTCTGTCTACTTCTACTTATTGGTAAATGAGAGGGAAGTGTTGACTTCTCTAATTTCAATTACAGATTTGCATATTTCTCTTTTCAGTTCTATCAGTTGTTGCTTTATGTACGCCAAAGTTCTGTTGTGGGATAATTTTTACTTCTAGCATTTTCTTTTGACCTTTAATTATCATTTCCGTCTCCCTGCTGAAATCCCCATTTGTTCCTGTGTCCATATTTTCCACTTGATCCCTTAGCATATTAATCATAGTTATATAAAAGTCCCTAATGATAGTGCCAACAACTGGGGCATGTCTGGATTTGTTTCTTTTTTGCTTTATCTTCTGACAAAGCATTCATTTTTTCCCCTTGATTTTATGTGTACCCATAATTTTTTATCAAATGCTACACACTGCATGTAGAGAAAGAGAGAATGAGCTAAATACTATTTTTGCCTGGAAATGGGCAAACCTCTTCTTCTCCCAGGTTGTTAGTGTGGGTGACTGAGTCAGTCTAGTGTGTGCTTGAGCTGGGTTTGTGGTGTGCCGTTGATATCACTGCCTTCGGAGAGGCATGGTCTTTCATTCCTTCATCCATGAGCTTCTGCTGTGTTGTGCTTAGTACGGGCCGCAGTTTTCTCTGTATTCCTGTCCCCTTGGCTTTCGGCAGACAGCACGTACCTGCAACATACTTTGAGGGTCTCTTAGCACGTCCTTCCTCTTCCTTCAGAGAAAACTGACTACACTTGGGACTTGGTGTGAGGCTTGTGATGGGCATCCTGACCAGGCCCCCTGCCACAGTCTTCACCAGTTGTAGCAGTTTTGCTTTGTTAATACAAAGCGAGGTCCTGTGCTCAAATGTATTTCCTCCCCTTTAGATGGATTTGCTTTTACTGCTTTCTCGGCCGCTATTTGCCTTGTGATCTTAACCTTCTGATGAGCTTTAAAAGATTTATGATCTTTTAAGATTATCTAGATTTTTCTCATGTTTAAGTAGAGTGTCTTTCTACATCCCACACTGAAATTCACAAGCAGTGTTTAAAACATGAGAAAGATGATAGGATTTTAACAGAAGTTTCTAAAACGGGAAAATATGGAATATACAAAACTGTATGTACAATATAATTCCACCATTAACTAACCTGATAATATGTGTAAGGCCTTCAGGTAGGAACTGATAAACAAGACTGATGTAGCCCTTTCTGTGCAAAGAAATTATAATTGAAATTCTTACATATAAACATTGAAAACATCTGTATATCAGAAAATAACAGGTAGAATTATAAATTCAACAGTGATCTTGGGAAAACATGTTCGACAGAAGTTAATAACATTAATGTATAAAGAATACATGCAGTAATTTGCAGCAGTCACTGTCAGAGCTTCACATGTTCCCATGGACCCTTTACCATTTTTGTTGTGCTGGCTTCTGGTATGCTTTCCTTTCTAAATCCTGGGACCTGCTTCTCTTCTTCGGAGACTTGTCTTAGCCGGCCAGAATGTGTTTTGCCTGTGCACATGGAGAGTCAGAACTGCATGGGAATTTGCGTTTGAACACCAAAGTTCAAATTACAACTCTGAGACAGCCCCGAGCCAAAGTCTAAGAGACAAGTCTCCCTTATCTTCTGATCAGGACAATTTAGGGCTATGACTTTATTATCTAGAGCTTCCCTGGGGGTTATGCCAGTCAGCCTCCATGGGACTTTTATCTGACACCACAAACTTCCTTGGCCCCCTCCCCTTACTGTCCCACTGCTCCATTCCCCCACTGCTCTTTCCTAGGAATATCTCTAGAGGTCCTCATCTCAGAGACGTCTTCTAGGGAACCCAACTAAGGCATAAACCAAAGCAAACATATGAAGAACACAACAGAAAAAGCAATGAGCTGAAGACATAGACAAAGAATTCGTGCACACACACACACAAACACAACCTTTCCATGGGTAACTTTTCTTCAGTGTTTTTTGGAGGAAAGGAGATTTTTTTTCTCATTTGCTCCCTAGTGTCTATGAGTCAGTAACTTCTCCACAATGCTTTCAATGCCCCATCCTCCCATCTCTACTTTGAATGTCCTCTTACTTTGCTGCTTCCACATAAAACCCTGGGCCTACTGTTCTTTAACACTTACATGGCAATACTGACTCCTATGGACGGGTGATGGTGTAGCCAAGGATCAGGGGTAGGTAGGGAATATTTCATTATAGAAAAAAACCATGAAACAAAAGACTAAAAATGACTATTCCCAAGCATCTACGAGGAAAAATTTCAGATTCTCTATTAGTCATCACTGTTACAGCCTTCTTAGTAGTGAAGTTAACTTTGCACTCTCCCTTTTTCTCTAGGAAGATGTCTCTCTCCTTCAATCCCTATTGTGGGCTCCCCACCCTACTTCAGGAAAACTCTATCCTCTGCCACAAATTTAGATATCTCCTGCTTCTGTCTTCATCTCCATCTGAGAGCACCTCCTGGGATGAAATTTCCTGAAGTCTAATTTATCAATCTAACTGATGATAATAAGGCTGCATGGTGTAAGACACGTTTATGGAGTGGAGGTGGGAGACCCAGCAGGACAATAAGGGGGGACCTGGCGCATTTGCCTGACTTTTCTTTTGTGGTCCAGCCACAGAAGTGTGAGAGAGCCGATTGTGTGTCTCTTCCCAACTCATCCTTTACAGACATCTCATTGGTAGCTTTCCGTCATGAGTGATGGAAGTGTTTACACGATGAAAAATCAGCAATTGCTACAAATCAGGGCTTTATCCCCACCCCAGAGAGCCAATTGTTAAACATCCCGGTGCACCACTGTCTCCGTATTGTTTGGGGACTGCAGGCCTCCCATTATTCGCCTGGGTCGGGCAGGCGGGGCTGCCTGGTGTCTAGCTCCAGGAGTAGGCAGAGTACCACATCCTTCCTGGCTTTGGTGGTTGGTACAAACGTGGGTAAATTTTCCAAGATGGACCAGTAAAAGCTCTTTCTCAACTTTTACTAAAATGATTGGGAAAGAGGCACCATCTCTTCCTGGTATCTTGGACACTAAGATCCCCAAATGGCTGGAGAGGGCTAGGTTCACGTGGAGAGAAAGCCTGCCTGAAAGTGAAGCCCATCCAGATGAATAAAGTCTAACCAAGGAGTAAGAAAGGATAAGGCTGTGCTCATTATTTTAATTTCTGGATAGAGCCCCTGAGTTTCAGTTACTGATGCCAACAAATGACTATTATTGTTTCAGCTATTTTGAATTAAGTTTCTGTCACATGTGACCATGTAAATTTTGACTTATGAAATTGTAAAGAGCGCACACACACACCTCCCCCAAAGGCAGACAGTACTTTTCAGAAAATAAGAAAGAGGAGACAGTGGTGTGGAACATTACGTTATTATAGAGGGATGTCAAGTCTCCTTTTCTCACCCTTCTGCTTCCAGATCATGCCCCAGGACTTGCTAAACAACAGACTCAGCGACCTTTCGTTAACTGGGCAAGCAGAGAATTAAAAGCACTCCCCCCACTTCCCCTTCCCCACCCTGTTAGACCAGGTCAAAATGTTAGGAAGTACCCCTTTCTACTCCCTAGATTCTGTAGATAGAGGCAATATAGACATTGATAATCTCCTTTTCAGAGCAACATTTCCAAAAGAAGAGATGTGTTATTATGCATGAAGGAGCAAATGACATTTTTACCTTGAGAAGAAAATATTCAAAGGAATACAAATTCAAATAATGACACTATTTTACTGCAATTACATCAGCAATTCTTGAAAAATTAATACCAAAAAGAGGAAATGGTACAGTAAAGCCAGCACTCTTACATGGCTGTGTGGCAAGTCGGGTGGTGCCACGTTCTGGCAAGCAATTTGTCACTATAAATCCAGAAATTGGTATCATTTCATTCCCCTTTGCTGAACATTCCACTTCTGGGAATATATGCTAAATAATCAGAAAAACAGATGGAAATTTACATACAATGATATTCTCTGCAGCCTTGTTTGTAAAGCAGAAAGATTGGAAGAAACCTAAATGCCCAACAGTCAATGAATAGTTAAATAAATTGGGACTCATCTGTATAACAAAATAGCATTTCAAAAATAGTATTTTGAAGAATTTTAACTATAACCCTGATATAATATTTAAGAAGAAACCCCACACAAACCGGTAAATAGTACTGTCTCACATAACAATGTATGTGGACCTCATGGCTCATCTCAGTCCAGGCTGAGAACATTCCAGTGCCTCTAAGTTTTTGTGTAAGTTGAGCCCTCACCCACTTTCCCACCTGGTGAATTCTTATTTCTCCTAGAGAATCCAGCTCACACATTATACCTTCTGTGGAAACTTTTCTTGGGAGATGGTACATAAGGGGAGTTAATAATTCTGTCCTAAAGAACACTAAAGAACGCACCTCATTTCCTAAGAATGTAGATGTCCTTCTCCTCCATCAGTGCCTTGCTCATAATAGCCTCTAGCATCCATTGGCTTTGGCACCTGAGATGAGACCATTTGCCGTTTTGCACTGTGCTGTCCAGGGGACCTCTGCGAGGCCTTGGCCAGCCAAGGTCCAAGGACGCTATCCCAGCTCCCACCAGCGATAGGAGCCTACAGCTGGGTGCTCTGAGCAGGAATGTCGTACATGCATGTCATTTAAAAAAGACCTTTCTACTCTAGAATGCAATACTTTGTAACTGTGAGATGTTGATACACATTAGAAAATACGGATTTATACCACTTGTAATGTGTCAACTCTTGGGTGGCTTCCATGAATAAAATCAACCAAGCTTAAAAATATATGTAACTGTCTCTAAACCATAAGGGAACCATGGCAATGGCTCTTCTGTTACTAACACAAGCAGCAGCTGAAGGCCTGCTGCCACAGGCGATGAGCAACCACAGCACAGGGGGACAAGCACACAGGACGTGTGTCCTCAGCCTATTCTTAGTGGCCGAGTAAACAAATGAACAATGCTGTTGATATAGACTCTGCGCTCGCCTTTGACAAGGTGCCTCCTCCAACAAGGATCACTCTTCTGTCTGCTCAGGCTGTCCCACTTTCGGGCACTATGCTATTACTGATGCTATTACTACTGTTTTGCCAGTATTCAGTTGCTAATGGCACCAGAACTTACTTTTATTATCACAACATTTTCCTAAAGGATTAGTAGCTTTCAGATAGGCGTACCTCTGCCTTTTCTGGCTCTGTGTTTTTTGACAGATTACTCACCATCCTTGAGGGCCAGTTGGGAACTTCCCAGGAGATATCGGGGCAGTAATGAGACCTGATGTTTAATAAAGAAGCTGTGAGGATGTGAGATAGCATGTGAAATTTCAGATACAAATCGCTTATATAGGAAGTCTTCAATATATGCTAGTTGTTGTTATTCGTTCTGCTATACTTATTGTTATTTTTGGGTAGCTATGATGAGGAAGTAATCCTCTCCCATCCCACAGTCAAAGTACATCCCAACTATTGGAAGTGGAAGACAGAGAAATCTCTCTGGAATGGCCCTTGTGTGGACAGAATTTATAGGGATTAGTCCGGATGCCATCGAGTGGATGTCTGGCAATGAGCTGGCGTTGTGTCTCCACTCCCACTCTGGGAGAAGTGGGCATGGTCTGGCCTGTACTGTAATATCTTCTACCTTGACTAGTGTTATTTCCTTAACATTGTTACCTCACGGAGGTGCCAGAATGGTAATAGTCTGCAAATGTTTAAGTGGCAGGTCATCAGATTAAGTGACAAGATTCTGATCCACTGTGGGATAAACCAGGCAGGGGGCGGGGGTGCTTTATAGAATATCTGGGTTTGTAATCTTACAGCTCTTTATTGTTCTTTCCAACATCATGTATCAAATGGTTGCTGTGTGTTCTCCTTCCTTATGATGTAAGTTCTTAAGGATAGGAATAGAATCCATTATTCAGTTATTTGATGATATCTGCTAAGCAATTATAATGGGCTACCCCTGTCTGTTGTTGTATATACAGTCCCTAGTGGAGTAGATGGCACAGAATTGGCTTACAACAAATGTTCAAGGAGTAAATGGGAAAATGTATGTGGTTTTATGATGTGTGGAGAAGGGGTTTTTTGTGAACACAGTGGGAAAGCCCAGTGTATAGAGAAGGAAGAGACCAGTTGGATAATTCCTCTTAAATGCAGACACAGTATAAGTAAATATTTAACATTGTGGTTTAGCAAGTGAATATTGCTTCACTGAGCAAAGATGGTGGTGACAGCAGACAAAGAAGGGATTAAAGGAACAGAAAAAAAAGAGGATGTGGATAAGTATTGAATTTAGGATAGAGGGAGCCTCTGGGCAGGAAGGAGGAATTGGGCTTTGGGAAGAGCATATAATGGCTTTATTTATATCTGTAGCAATTTATTTGTGAAACTGGGTGATAGATGAATGGATACTCATATTTTTCTCTATATTTCATCAAAGAGTAAAAGGGTCATTACTGATATTTCATTGCTTTTAAGTATTTTTATAATTTTGTTAAAAATTTACAAAATCATAAAAATCAATCACTAAGTTTAGACAAGTTAGCCTCAGTAATGGCCCTTCCTCTTAGACCCACCCAGGCAGGTCCTTGGGAAACTCCTTTCAAGGGCTCAGTGACTCTTGTCTAACTGTCCCAGCCCCCAGGCTTGGCTTTCTCCCAACCACTCCTGACTCTATCCCATCGAGCTCTCCCTAAAATGTGGATCATGTAATTTTTCTCTTTCACAACATTTCATGAGACAGGGAATACAGTGTAGCACAACAGAGAAGGCAAGTAGTGAATCTGTGGCATCTCACTACACTGATGGACAGTGACTGCACTGGGGTATGGGTGGGGCCTTGATAGTATGTGTAAATGTAGTAACCACATTGTTTTTTCATGTGAAACCTTCATTAGAGTGTATATCAACAATACCTTAATTAAAAAAAAAGTTCGTGAGATAAAACCTAAACTTGCCAAATGAGTCGTTTAAAATCCCCACAGTTTAATTTTTATTTGCATCTGTTTTTTTTGGCACCTATAGGACACAGTGTTCCAGACATGATAGCCTGTTTGTCCCCTGTCCCACCTAGCATGCTTTCATCATTCTTTATTCTAATTCTGCCCATTATACTTGTAAAGATGAGTGCAAAGCCAGATGGCTTTACTTTTCTTGTTCATTTTCGGGAGATACCGCTGAATAAATAGATGCTTTTGTTATCTGAAAGCCTCAGGTAAGTAAGTATAAGTCTAATTTTAAATATATCAGCAAGTAGGTGTTGGATATATACTGGTACCCACCATGCCTGGAGTAGTTCATTTCCTCTTAAAATAACTGGCTTTTAATATAATACCTGCTCAGTGAGAGTGTGATGTAAGGCAAATATTGAGATTGTGACAACTGCACACAATTTTAAAAAACTGAACATGTCAGAGCTGAGAATTTTATTTGTGTATTATTGTGTTTTGAACATTTGTTGTGTGATCGGTAGGTAGGTTGGGAATATAGGAGATAAAACACTGGTTTGCAAGTTTTGATTCTCATCCTAATTTTGCAAGAAACTTATTTTTGATTGAGTGCTTAAATTCTTGGAGTTTCAATACCTTTTCTGTTAATTGAAAGTAGTCACTTAACTTTAGGTCCAGAATCTAATCTGTCATGTGTTTGCAAGCCTCTTGTCCTATATTACTGAAACCTAGTAGGACGTCCCTATCCAGCACCTACTGCAGAACAACTTGCTGATGAAGGGAAAGTTTATTTCTCATGTTCTATGAATCTCTTGTAGTTAGAGGAATTCAAGGAAATAGTATGAATTTGTTACAAACGCCGCTGCCTTAACATGGTTTGAGCAAGTACAATCACAGCATACTCTAACAGCTAAATTAAACCCATCCTTCAGCATGCTGCCTTCAGCGATACCTGCTGCTGGAGTGGAGTCCAAATGGTGGCAGATGGGTTAGAGGAATGACATTTACCACTGCTATGGTTTGGTTTTAGAGAGCCCCTGGAGGTCCCATTGGCTTCTTTATATTCAACTCGAACCCCAGAATGCCATTTTTATGATTTTCTCTTTGTTTTTAAGACTTTCATAAATACTTTTAGCTGGCATTAAAGATCTCAGAAAAGACTGATGAGAACAGGGGGAAGTAATAAGAAAATCTTCAAAATAGGGAAGGAGAGGTTATGTGTCTATAAGAAACAGAAAAGGATAAAACATTATGGACATTGCAGCTATTGACATTTTTGCTCATTTCTTGATCCTTCTAAGACTCAGCACTTATATATTATTATTTTCCCAATAAAATCCATGGATTCTAAATAAGAATAAATTATAATTAGATACAGTGGTAGACATTAGGGTACATTAGGCTGTTATTCAGCAAATATTCACTTCCTACCTTCCCTTCTACCCCACCTCCACAGGAGAAATATACTTTCTGTCCCCATTGATTTTGGTCTTAGCTATATGACTTGCTTTACTTTTGATGGTTAGCAATGCAAAAAGGTCTTGTCTGATATTTTACCCTCCCTGTGAGCTCATAAATTATTCTGCCATAGTTTCATGGATGCTGGCAGAAGATGTGAGACTCCTATGTCAGAGCCAAGGAAAGTTATTACAGCAATCGTAGTAGCTAGATTATCAGCATTTTCTCGTGTAGGTTTGGTAAGCCCAGTTCCCATAGGGTGGGGTGAAGAGGGCCAGCTGACACTTGTATCCATAGTGAGGTGCATTACAAGAGAGAAACCCTGAGCTTAGGGAACCCAAATCTTTTATAATGGACAGTGAGCTTGTCTTCCTCTCATTCTGGAGGGAGACCCTATTTCTATCTTGTGAGACTGTTTGCCATATATCCTTGGAAAGATAGTCCAGAGTACGGGCAGTCAGTGCCTCTGCTCACAAAATTTGCAGAAATGTGAGAGATCTACAGAGCATTATCTCCCTACCAGCCTCCAACAGAGGAAAAACGTTTGGTTCTACATGTTGTCATGTGGGACTGTGGGTAAAACTGCAGTATTTCCAGAATCTCTCACCTGGGTTTAGTGCGCCTCCGTATCAATAGGTGTTTCCAAGGGGTGGAGAGAAGCAGTCCATTTCCGTATCAATAGGTGATTACAGGGTGGGTGGGGAGGAGAGTGAGTGGGGACCAGGGAGGTTTTTTGGGGGGCTTTGTCCCAGCTAGGATTGGGAGAGACACTGGCGAGCGAGAGCAGATGACTTCTTGTAAGCATTAAACGGGTTTCTCCCATTTTATTTTTCCCTTTGACTGACTTTGGCTCCAAAGGTTTATTTGCTCTGGGCTGGGAACACATTCCCCTCTGCCCCGGAGTTACAGGGACCAGGGCCAGGCAAGTCACAGCCTGACATACCCCACCACGGCTACACTCCTCCTGATTCAGCAGAAGAGTGTTCAGAATGATGATACATAAATACAGTAACAAATGTTTATGGCTGGGATGCATTGTAGCAGTAACTGAGTGGTATATAAATTGTAAGGGAAATGAAGCATTGCCATATCAAAACCTCAGATATTTGTCTTAGCTTTGGCTTTGGGACCTACACAGGGAATAATGAGGAAACTATTATAGGAGCTTGAAAAAATGGTGGTCTGTTATAAAATGACAAAATGTTTGATAAATCCATTGCTTGCTGTAACTCAGAAGACAGAAACTGTGCCTAATAAACTTTCAGCATTTGGTTGGGATATTTCAAAAGCATGAGCTGATGGCTACTAATCATGATTTATAGAGTGCTACAGGGAAGAGAGAATCTCAGTAAAAACTGATCAATTTGCAAGGAGACTTTGGAGGAACTGTAGAGAGCTCAGAAATGTCAGGACAGGAAAATAAAATATTGAAACAAAGATGTAATTACAAAGGGCAAGTCAATGAGGGCTCTAACATAGTTTGTTAAAACATGAACAGATTACTGTTGGCTTAGTAGATCCTCTCAGCTGGACAAAAGGGCTGCAGAAAAATCAAGTGTTTTAAAAAGGTCTATGGCTTTCAGAAATCAACTATTTCTCAATTTTTCAAGTTGAATAATTTTAGTGAATTTCTATCATATCCCATGCATATTTATGTGAGGGTTCTTAACATTTTCAATACTGAGTGTTGTTTGTTTGCAGTTTGTAAAGTCTTGGCTTCCAGTACCTGCGGGGAACAGTGAGCAGGAGTGGAATTTGGGAGCGCTTGGAGGACAATGGCTTAGCAGTTGATCAGATTTTGCAGAATTCTATTTGTAAGCTCAGCAAATGACCACACACAGTTCACCATATGGCACAGCTGATTTTGCTTAGGGGACTATTGTATTTGAAAAATAAAAAACACTCACAAAATCTCCAAATCTCCCTTTTTTTCTCTGCTGTCATGGTTTCCATGACTACATTTCACAGCCCCATATTACATCTTAAATGTAAATGATTTCTACAGGGAAATGCTGAGTTTTCAGAAGGAAGAAAGTGAGAGAGATGTTTACTCTTCCAGGAAAATGGTATGTGCTGATTTCCACAACCCTGTTGGGAATTGGGTACAATACAATGAGAAGTGCATTTTTAAAGCATGATTTCTCAGGTTTTTAAGATGGATCCTATGAGGAGCTAGAGATGCTGGAGACACAAAACTTCAAATGGAAGATAGGGGGTGGGTGACAGTACACTTTTAAGTACTGAGTTACATTCTCATATCTCCTAACAGCCCGTAAATACTCTACCTCTCTTTTATCTTTGTGGTTTAAGGTGTGCTCCAAGCATTATGTTTTTGATTGGAAGAAAAGAGGGCCACATAAATTTTCCCCTTGTGGATTTCTTAGGATATAAAAAACAGATAATGCCTATTTCTTAAAAATATTCTTTAGAGCTGGCCTTTCCCAGTGTACCTTTCATTTTATTGAAGACCATATGTTGTTTTCAGTTGCCTGAATACTGTCTAGTGCACAAAGTTATTAATGTGTTTAAAATGAATATTACTCAGCTCCTGGCAGGCTGCATCCAGAGCCAGGGGTCTTCACGGGTGTGTTTTATAAGCTCTGGTATAAGGGCCTTCTATGATCGTTACTCAGAAGGAAAACTCCAAATGTGCCTCATCTTACAAACAGACAACACTGCATAGAAACTTCCCACTTCTTGCTACAGAATAACATCATCCTGCTGCAAGAGGAAGAACGCTTGAAATGTAGGTCTGATGCAAATAGACATTACTTTTTTTCACTTGCATATTTCAAGGTTTAACACCTTTTTTTGTTAGTAATTAACACAGCTAAAATTGGCCCAACATCAGCAGTGCAGTCTCTACCTTGCACAGGGAAGTCTTCCTAGGTTTTCAGCGGCGTTTAGAAACTGAAGAATCAACACTGTGCAGATCAAGATTTGGATGGCCTGCAAAAAATGCATAGGCCACGTCAGAAGCGTTTCTGAGTATCTTTAAGTCCAGCTCTTGAGGTCCTACGTCTTTGTCTTCTATTTCTCATCGAAAGGCACATGGTGAAGTGAAGAGACCTTTATTGCATTTCCAGTTTCTTTTGTCTTCAACTGTTGAAGGCCAAAGTTTCTGATGAAGATTTCATGGTGCTGGCATAGATGGTAGGCTCATTACCCTTATGAAAATTGCTCTCTGTACCATATACTAGCTCTTACTTGTTTCTCTCCTGCATAAGTAGAGGTAAGCCAGCTGATAAGCACGTAGGGACATAAATTAGTGAATACTACTGTCACAGTAGGAATTGTATGAGCAGGGGTTTGCATTTGTGTGTGTGTGTGTGTGTATGACTATTATTAAGGGATTTTGTGAATAAAATGCCTCTTTTCATGATTATTTGTACAAAACTGTATATGCATAGTATAAATGGAAATTTTATTGGTAATATATATTAAGTGAGATCCCAAAGAAAATTTAGAATTTTAAAAACAGCAAAAATTTGCTAGACAGATGAATGGAAAGAATATGCATTGAGGTGAGGAATGGGGAGGGGATTTCAGAAAACATGGGGGATTAAGTACCTCCAAAACTTCTCTCCTCCATTAAAGCAATGAAGACATTGGCAAAAATAGTCAAAATACACTTTTTCAGAGATCTGGAATTTAGCAAAGAGTCTGGAGCAATCTGGGGAGTTTTATTCTGGAAAAATGGATGAATTTCAGTAAGAACAGTGAATTTTATGACATTCTAACCTGGCCTGTTCCCATTCCTCCTCCTCAGCTCTGTGGTAGACTTGCAAATGAACAGCTGGTAATCATAGCTCACTCAGTGAAGACAGCTTTTTTCCCAGTGGCATTTGTCTAGATAATCAGAGGCAATTGTTTAACATTTTGTCTGCCTGAGGTGGTAGATAACAATTGGGGCAAATAGGCTAAACAGAATTTTCAAGCTTTTATTGGCCATTTTTGTACCTCTTTTGTGAAGTGTGTGTTTGCATCTTCTCACTCTTTAAAAATTGTTTTGTCTGAGTTGTGAAGGTTCTTTATATATTTTTTTCATATATGGTTCTAATATTTTCCTCTGCTTATAGATTGCCTTTTATTTTATTTATTTTTTTTACAATGTCCTTTAGAGAGCAGATGGTTTTAGTTTCAATTTTCTCTTTCAAGGGTATTTTTTTGTATATTTTCCCCAAGGCCTCAAATATTTTCTCCTAGATATTTAGCTTTTACATTTAGGTCTATGATCTATTTTGAATTAATTTTTGTTCATGGCATGCGTTACAGTTGGTAAAGTTTAAGATATATTTTTTTAATACAGACATTGCAATTCTTTCCAATGCCATTTGTTAAAAAAGAACAATAATTTTGCCATTTAATAACTCACAATTTTGTCATAAATTAATTGATTACATATATGTGAGTCTGTATGGGTAAAATTGCAGAATTTCCAGAATGTCTCACCTGGCTTTAGTGCATCTCCATATCAACAAGCGTTCCTAAGGGCTGGAGACAGGTAGTTGATCTCCATATCAGTGGGTAATTACCTGGGTGACTGAGGGCTTATCTGAACCTGACAGGGTCAGGGGAGGCTTCGTTTGCTTCTGCTGGAGCTGTAAAGAGAGGGACTCCAGACAGCAGTTTATAAGCAATAAATGGGTTTTAAACTTTATTTCTCCCTTTGACTGATTTTGATTTTACAAGTATTTTGCCCAAGGATTTCCCCTCCCTGGAGTTACATCTGATGGTAGTTGGCAGGACCTCTGAACACAGAATCTGTCTAAATGGGTGTGACCTTTGGGAAGGCTGCCCCTGGAGATGGTGGGGAGATGCCCGGAACCCCCGCTGCGGATGGTGGGGAGACCCCAGTGGATGCGGCAGCAGAGGGTGCAGCTTCACCTATTATTGTCCCCCCATCTGTGGGGTTTCCATTTTGACACCCCCTAGTAGGGAGTTGGTCTAGGGTAAAGCACCTCTTAGAGGGGTGGGGCCTTCCACAGAACTGCACCAGAAGCTGCAGAATTAGCTCTCCATGAGACAGAAGACTGCTTAGAGGCCCTAAGTGGCCGTGTAGCAGCTGGCATTGTAGGGTCTCTTTTCATAGAGTTAGTGGAAAATGTTTTCCAGGAAAGAAAGAGGGTTATCAAGGAGAAAGAGAGGATTATGGAGAGGGTTAGCAAGGAGAGAGGGACTTAGGTGGGAGAGAGACACATTTCAGCATCTCTTGGAGGAGCTGGGTGAGAACCTATGGGATGCCCTTAAGTAAGAGAGACAGTTACTGAAAAGACAGGTCATGCTCCTGGAAGATTCCGTAGCAGTGGTGAGGGGGGAGGTGGCAGGAAAAGCTACACCACGTTGCAGGAGGCCGTGGGGAAGGGGGAGGAAAGAGTGGTGCCTTCAGCCCCGGAGATGGTGGAGGAGCTGGGGGAGCAGGGAGGAGAGGAGGGGGGCCGTGAGCCAATCTGCTGCCAAGGCCACCACTCGAGGTACCAGCCTCTCCTGTATTAAAGGCCTGCCCAGCTGTAATTAAGAAAATAAAAACGAAACAACCATGGGCTCTTCAGGAGGAGCCCCCTCACCCCAGGTTGTGGAGCAGTCCATGCTCTGTACGTACACCCAGGATGAGCTGGAGGACATGAACATACAGTACAGGCAGAAGCCATCGGAATCTCTGCCTACATGGCTTTTACATCTCTGGGATATGGGGATGGAAAGCATTCTTATGTCGGGTACTGAGATGAGTAGACTGGCATCCCTGATGACTCACCCTTCCCTCCAGCAGTGGTTGCAAAGTGCCCGTCACACCTCAGGGAATCAGACACTCCTGGAATGGCTGACAGCTGCCATCAGGGCAGTTTGGCCTAATCAGGGTGATTTACCATATTTATCCAAAGTCTATTTCTGGTATGTTTATTCTAATAATGTGTATGTTAGACTTTACATCAATACCATAATACTGTCTTGATTAATGTAGAACAAAACTTGAAATCAGGTCTGAAAGTTTCTCAAACTTCATTCTTTTTAGACTTTTTAAATTATTCTAGGTCTTTTTACATTTCCATACATGTTTTAAAATCAGCTTGCCATATTCTACAAAAAGCTGCTGTGATGTGATAAGATTTACAGTAAGTCTATAGGTTGATTTGGTCATTATGTCCTTGGCATAGTTTTCTTCAGGTTTTTTTTTGTCTTCTGTGCTTCGGGGTTATTGAGTTTCTTGCATCTGTGGGATTTCATCACATTTGGAAAAATTTTGACCATTTTTTTCTCCAGTATATTTTCAGTCATTCTCTTTCTCACCCCTCCTCTGGGATGTATATTTGACTACTTAAATTATAAAAGACTGCAGTTTGCTGATGCTCTGTTCATTTTTTTAAATAATTTTTTTTATTTTGCTATTATTAATATACAATTACATGAGCAACATGGTGGTTACTAGACTCCCCCTATTATCAAGTCCCCACCACATACCCCCATTGCAGTCACTGTCCATCAGTGCAGAAGGATGTTATAGAATCACTACTTGTCTTCTCTGTGTTATACTGCCTTCCCGTGTCCCCCCAACCCACCCCCACCCCTGCTACATTATGTGTGCTAATTGTAATAGCCCTTTTTCCCCCTTATCCCTCCCTTCCACCCATCTTCCCCAGTTTCTTTCCCTTTTGTAACTGTTAGTCCATTCTTGGGTTCTGTGAGTCTGCTGCTGTTTTGTTCCTTCAGTTTTTTCTTTATTCTTATACTCCACATATGAGTGAAATCATTTGATACTTGTCTTTTTCAGCTTGGCTTATTTCACTGAGCATAATACCCTCTAGCTCCATCCATGTTGTTGCAAATGGTAGGATTTGTTTTCTTCTTATGGCTGAATAATATTCCATTGTGTATATGTACCACCTCTTCTTTATCCATTCATCTACTGATGGGTACTTAGGTTGCTTCCCATCTCTTGGCTATTGTAAATAGTGCTGTGATAAACATAGGGGTGCATATATCTTTTTCAAACTGGGCTGCTGCATTCTTAGGGTAAATTCCTCAGAGTGGAATTCCTGGGTCAAACGGTATTTCTGTTTTAAGTTTTTTGAGGAAACTCCATACTGCTTTCCACAATGGTTGTACTAATTTACATTCCCACCAGCAGTGTAGGAGGGTTCCCCTTTCTCTACATCGTTGCCAACATTTGTTGTTGTTTGCCTTTTGGATGGCGGCCATCCTAACTGTTATGAGGTGATATCTCATTGTGGTTTTAATTTGCATTTCTCTGATGACTAGTGATGTGGAGCATCTTTTCATGTGCCTGTTGGCCATCTGAATTTCTTCTTTGGAGAAGTGCCTGCTCAGCTCCTCTGCCCATTTTTTAATTGGCTTATTTGCTTTTTGTTTGTTGAGGTGTGTGAGCTCTTTATATAATTTGGATGTCAACCCCTTATCGGATATGTCATTTATGAATATATTCTCCCATACTGTAGGATGTCTTTTTGTTCTACTGATGGTATCCCTTGCTGTACAGAAGCTTTTTAGTTTGATATAGCCCCATTCATTCATTTTTGCTTTTGTTAACCTTGCCCTGGGAGACATGTTCATGAAGAAGTTGCTCATGTTTATGTCCAAGAGAGTTTTGCCTATATTTTTTTCTAAGAGTTTTATGGTTTCATGACTTACATTCAGGTCTTTGATCCATTTCAAGTTTACTTTTGTGTGTGGGGTTAGACAGTAATCCAGTTTCATTCTCTTACATGTAGCTGTCCAGTTTTGCCAACACCAGCTGTTGAAGAAGCTGTCATTTCCCCATTGTATATCCATGGTTCCTTTATCGTATATTACTTGACCAGATATGCTTGGGTTTATATCTGGGCTCTCTATTCTGTTCCACTGGTCTATGGGTCTGTTCTTGTGCCAGCTCTGTTCATTTTTATTCATTGTTTTTCCTCTCTGAGTTTAATTTGGATAGGGCTGAGTATGTCTTCAAGTTCATTACTTTTCCCTTCCATAATAGCTTATCTGGAAAAATCCAATAAATATGTTTTTCATCTCAGACATTTTAGTTTTCATCTCTAGAAGTTCAGTTTGGGTTTTTGTTGTATCTTCCACATATCTACTTAATATATTCAATATTTCCTCTAATTTCTTGAACAGATGGAATGCAGCTATGGGAAGTGTTTCAATGTCCTTGTTTATTATTTCTACCATTTGTGTCATTTCTGAGTCTGTTTTAATTAATTGATATTCTCCTGATTATAGGTTGAATTTTTGTTTCTTTTCATGGTTAGAAATTTTTGATTGGATGACAAACACTGTGAATTTTACTTTGTTAGGTGTCAGATGTTTTTGTATTCTTGTAATTATTGAACTTTGTTCTGGGATGTGATTAGATTATTCGAAAATGGTTTGAGGCTTGCCGGTCTTACGTTTAAGCTTTGTTGGATGGAATAGAACTGTACTTAGTCCCGGGTTAATTTTTCCCTCTACTCTTCCAAGACCCTTCTTAGTACTCTAATTAACAGACAGATTCCCAAATATGAGGTGTTCCATTCTTGCTGTTGGAAGTAGGCACTATTCCAAGACCTGTGTTTGGTCTGAACAGTGTTTCTTCTATTCCTGTAGGGTGACTCTTTCTCTGGCCTTTCCTCACATGTATATGTTTACCTGTACTCAGCTTAAGACACGAGGGAACCATATGGAGATCTCTGGAGCTTTCCTCTCTGTGGAGCTCTTGCTTCTCTGGTACTCTGTCTTGCGAACTGCATTTTTCTTGGCTTCCCAGACACGCAGCTCCTTCTCCTCAGTCGGGGAGACCGCTGAGCAGTGCCTGGGCCCCTCCTTCCTGTGCTCCTACCCGGACACGGCTTGCAGACCGTTAGCCGGGCAATCACAGTGCTCACCTCATGAGGGGCACTGTCCTTTGCTGTCTCATGTCCAATATCCTGAGTGTCATTGTTTCATTTATTTTGTCTGGCATTTTAGCTGTTTTAGGTGGGAAAGTAAAATAGGTCCTTTGTTACTCCATCTTGACTGGAAGTGGGAAGACTTTTAATGATAGTATTTAAAGTTGATAAGGAGGGAGTAAGTTGAACACTCATTATCTGTGGGACTGTCAACTGTTAAATGTATCAAAAAGTAGTTGGGCAATATATCTATACCAAAATATTCTGCGTCCCCAAAAATACTTCATGAATATGTTCTAAGAAAATAATTTGAAATACTGATAAAGATTTATGAACAAAGCTATCCATCATAACATTTTCTATAATAGCTAAGAATAAGATAATCTAAATGCTTAAAAATAGGTTAATGCATAAGTATAGTTTATTCATTGATGGAATATTGTGGAGCCATTAAAAAAGAGAAACATTTGAATAATAGATCCTTATGACATAACTTGAGGTGAGAAAAGCAGATTGTGAAATTGTAGAACTATGAGATCTAATCCATACAAAAGTTTGTAGAGAAACCTTGAAATGTCTTAAAATGTGAATAGTGTGTAACTACAGATTGAAGTTATATTTAGTTTTTTTTAATATCCAAGGTTTTGATTGAGCATAGATCATTTTTATGCTTGAATGTTCACATCAAAATCAGGATTTGAGATAAATTCTTTTCATAATCTATTATGTATTTCATTATTTAATTTAAAAATTATTTTATTTTTATTGAGGTATAATTGATATGTAAATTATATTAGTTTAAATTTTTTATATATTTGTATATATTATGTGCATCATGATTCAAAATTTGTATATATTGTGAAATTTTCACCACAATCAGTGTAGTTAACATCCACCACTATACTAGTTACAAACAAAAATTTTTTTTCTTATGATGAGAACTAATTAAGGTCTACTCTCTTAGCAACTTTCAAATATGTAATAAAGTATTATTAAGTGTAGTCATCATGCTGTGCTTTACATCTTCACTACTTATTTTATATTTTCATATTTTATATATTTATATATTTTATATTTAATTTTAATTGGGTAAGGATCTCAAGTTTTAATTTTCAACTACTAGGGCAGCAATAGAGAAATTGCTCTAGAGTTCATATATATAGTCATAATGTTGCTTATTTTATTGACCATTGTGTTTCAGATAGGCATTATTTTAGCAGTGATTGTAAAGATTCTCTGAAAAAAAAAAGGGCCAAGTTAAATGTAAGCAGCACCCGTGAGGCTGATGTGGTGAGTCCTGCAGCACGGATCAGAACTGAACTGTTTCTAGGCAGATCAGTAAGGAGTTTGGGGAGAGAGAGGATATAGAGCTTGATAACTATGCTTTATTATTGCTGAAATTTGTCTTTAACGTTTTTAATTTATCAATGGGAATGACAGAAGACTGAGAATGAAGTCAGTCATTTCAAACTGCAAGGATTTTTTTATTTTGTGTTGCAAGATCTGCGACTCGGGGCAGTCTGGTCCTTGGCTCTGGAAGAGCCCACCAAGGGAATCACCTAATTCTTCAATTATAGAGCAGGATTGCTGCTAGGAAAGCTACTAGCTGGAGCTGATGTCACCCCAAATGGCCAAGCTGCTACTACAGATAACTGGGACTTGTTCTGCGTGGTGAAGCGGGTGCTGTTTCTTCCGTGTGTGGGTCCCCTGGGAAAAACTGTTTTGTTTCTTCCCTAAAGATTTAGGGGAAGTGTGATGAGATTTCTGTGCCGTTGGATCAGGTGCCAGGGGCACGGCGCCGAAGGCACTGACTTCCTGAGAGACTTGGTGAGGCACGAGGCAGGGAAGCATTCTTCAAGGACCCGCAAGCGATACTCGGAAGAGAGATCAGCTCTTCAGACGGAGCCATGGGGCCTGGGAGAGTGGGCACCGCTGGGAGACTAGGGCAAGAGCCTCGGCCGGGGGCATGGTGGGGCTGCGTGCTGCCGGGAAGGGCTGGCAGCCGCGCAAACGCAAATGGACTTGAGACAACACACCCAGGCGCCCCCAGAAGTAACTAAGGACCCCCTGAGAGTGGCTAGGTACCTGCCAGGAAAGCTCCCAGAGTTGATCATTTATTTCGGCATTAACCTGCAGGCGACCTCAGTTGGACCCACTGGCGGGTGAAACCCACCCCACCCGGGGTGTCTATTCTATGGCACTGCGCTGTGTAAGTTAGCAAGAAACATGCTAATCTGACCGTGAGTACTAAAAAACAGGAAACAATGAAACACCAAAGATAATCAAATGGCTTAAAAAGTAGGGCAGTTAAGAACATCTCACGGGATCTACCTACACATTTGGTCCCACTTACGGCAGGGTGTATCTTTTTAAAAGGGTCACTTCGGCACATACTCATGTCCCTAGTTAGAGGAATGCTTTTCTTTAAAAGGAGAGCATGAAATGTGCTAGTTAGTAATCCATTACTTCATAGGAAAACTCTATTCCAAAGCAGAAAGACCTCCTGAAGTTAGCTGGGTTGAGTTTTCAGCATCTATGTTTTTTCAAGGCCTGTATTTTAAAATAAAAAGATTTGTTATCATAGGGTTTACTACACACAGAGCAGTGTTACAATAAGATTCATCTCTGTACATCTATTATCTAATTGGAAAGATGACAAGTGAAAGATAATGCAGACTGTTATGATGACAGCTATGCTTTCAATAGTTTATAGTTCTCAAAATCAAGGGTGAATCAGATCAGTAAATTAAGTGTATAAAAATACAAAGCAATATGAATAAAACATTTTAGAAATGAAAAGCTTTTAAACTATTCTTCCCTCATTTTTATACTTGTAGAATTCCCTTATTAAAAAGAATTATGTTTTTACTGACAGTCAAAGGAACCAAAAAGCTATTATCCACCAGTAAACTATTTTATTACTGCGAGGCATAAATTTTCAAGTTTATTAAAGAAGTGCCTCTAAATGCAAGAAAAGCAAAGCCAGCAGCTGGGTTTTGATGAAAGGTATTTCAATAGTAAGTTTAAGCAAACAGGGGAAAGTGTTCCTTGATTGTTTCCTGGTTTGATGTATTTAAGAAGAGCGGTAAAAGGGAAATAAGCTCATGTGGTGATTTACAAGTCTCCGGGAAGTGATGGAGTAGGAAGACCCTTAAGAAGCATTGTTTGCTCATCTAGCTTGTTAGCTGACCAAACTTTTATTGACTTCCAAATCTTGCATTAAATAAATCATTGCATCAGAATATGTGTTAGAGATGCCTGTTTCCCACAAGAGAAAATTTTACAATCCTTAATATTGCGAGCAAGGTTTTGTTTGAAATGCTTGCATACTAGGAAAATCCAGTCAGATCTGTGACATAGAAGAAGTTATGAAATGTTTCATACAAACAACCTGAAGATACAGTCATGTAACTGATTTTCACAAGCTGTGTCTGTGAATTAGTAGACTTCTTTCTAACCACTTTCAGAGATCTGGCAAGTGAGAAAACCAAGAGAATGGGTCTTCTGTGTGGAGTCCTGCCAAAGGCAGATCCTGAAACAGGGATTTGGCTACATGGTTTATTTGGAAGGAGTTCACAGGAAGCACAAGGGGAAGGATGGGAAAAGTGAGACAGGGAAAGTAATACACTGTGTGTTAACAAGCAGTTTACTGCTGAGGCAGCTAGGTTAGATGGTTCTGGGGAATCTCTGAAGAGCCATGAGGGAGCCTCCTTAGAATTCTTCAGAGAAGAATGAGGAGCCTCGACATTTATCCTCCTATTCCCATTCCTCTTTGATTGAGATCTGCCCCAAAGCATGCCAATCCCTCTGCCTTTCTGGGTTACACCAAGGGAGAGGCTGCAAGCTCCCACTGTAGCAGAAGAAGCCCTCAGGCAGGGAAGATGAGAGCTGCGGGCCTGGGGCCAGAGCTGGCAGCCAGCTGTGATCTGCTGGAGTCAGCTTTCCAGGTGGACGCCTATGGGCCTAGGGCATCAAGAGTGGGTGCCCCAGGGGCTATTCTGCTAGGTCACTCCTGTATTTGGGATGAGGCTGTGGAATAGGTTATAGCCTGGTGTATTCCTACCCCTGGCATGTTAGTCAGTGCAAATGTGGTGGCATTGGGTTGGCCCTCTTGAAAAGCAGAGAGAGGCTGTCTTAAAATAAAAGTTTGGATTCTGTGAGAGAGATGGAAAATAACAGTAGTTTATAAAAAAGAGGGTGTGTCCTACTCACATATATAAGTTCCAGCTCATAAGCTGAATAATCAGAGGTCCAAGTGCCTTCCATCCTGTTTTTCTATCCATAGAGCGTTGTTCTGTTCACACAGACAAGACGGGCCGCACCCCTCGTCTGCATCCTGGACATCAGGACGCAAGAAAGGAAGGAGGAGGGAGCACACTTTCCCTTCAGGCTGAGAAATTTTATATACAATTTTCCCTTTTATACCACTGACCAAAACTTAGCCCTGACTCCAGGGAAGGCTTAGAAATGTCTTTATTGTGGGCAGCCATTGCTCAACCAAACATTATTCTACTGGGGGAAAGGGGGACACAGAAATTGGAGGGTAAATAGCTTTCTATCACAGACCCCCATCTTCATCGGTGCATCTTCCAAACATGTGCCTGGGTTATCTTTCAAAACAGAATCTTTGAATTATATACAATTATCATTTCAAGTTCTTTATTGCCATTGTGAAAGTTTTAAAACATTGCGAATTTGTGTACTGTGTTTGATTGTGTTGGTATTCATAAAGTTACAGATTGTATTCACTCCGGTAGGATATTTTACAGTTGTGAGAGGGATTTTGTTAATGTGGGAACTTACATGTGTACCTATTTTACCATAGCTAGTTGCTTCTGCTCTATGTTCTAGTCTCTTTTTTCCCTACTCTCTCTCTCTCTCACACGCACACCCTTAGATTCCTTCCTGTTTATTGGTACCTGACTAATAATTAGCCAGCCAGAAGATAAAATTGGTCTTGATGGTAGTTAGTTTCCCTTAACGTTGACATTTTTTCTTCAAAATGTTCAATTAGACTTTCTCCTGTTAACTTTTTTCTGCCTTAATTGGCACACCTAATCAGCTAAATTTCTCTTTTTGTCAGCTTCCATTCCTCCTGTGTTACCCATACCCTCCCAAAAGGGAGCCTTCCCATCCAAGTCTCTCAGGACTGGAGTAATCTCCCATAATTGATTGAAGGGCTATATATGTCTCCTTCAAAACTCGAAAAGATCTTCCTCATGTGTAATTTAAACCTTTCCCATACAGTGAAATTGGACATTGGTAATTGTTGGAGAGAGAAGCAGAGTGGAATCAAGGACAGGCGCTGTGTTCCTAAAGGGCAGGAAATGTATCTCTATCTGTTTATCTACACTGACGTCTACACCTCTATCTATGTCTACACCTGTATTTAGATCTATGGCCTATCCATATCTACATCTATACCTATATCATTGCATCAATATCTGTATCTATACCTACATCAACATCTGTATCATATCTATACTTATAATCTGTATCTACATCTATACCTATATCTATATCCATATCTACACCTGTACTTGTGTCTATACATCTAACCTGCACCTACATCTACATTTACATCTATATTTACACCTATACCTAGATCTAGATCTACATTTATATCTACACCCATATCTATATCATCAATATCTATACTTATACCTACACCAACATCTTTATCATATCTATATCTATATCTATACCTATAATCTAATCTATACCTACACCTATACCTATGTCTGTATCTATATCTAATTGCGCACCTACTTCTACATTTACATCTATATTTTTTATACCTATATCATTTATGTCTAACATGTATATATACTGTGAGTTTACTGTAATCCTTAATACTATGACAGTGATTTTCTTGAAATTCTTGTGTACTTGGAAAACTACTGGCTTTCAGTAAGTGGCAGAGCTGATATTTGAGTCCAGAGTCCATGTATTTACGCACATGCCCCTGTCTTGGGTTGATGGTCATCAAGGAAAGCTAAAAATGTGGCCTAGGGTGAGTGACAGGCGAAGTTCCAGGCTAGGCCTCCGGAGACCCTGGCCACCTGGTTCCTATCCTGGGAGTGTTTCAAATCAATATAAAGCCTGTAATCACGCAGATTCCTGGAGATCTCTCACACTTGGTGGGAATATCACCTTCCCTTGGGGGAAGAAGAAGAGGTGGGTTTCTGTGTGGGAGCTGCAACAGAGAGGGCCAGCGGCCCCAGAGCAGCAACCTGCCTCAAGAGAGCAGGGAAGGACGGCCCTCCTCCCCGCCCCCCTCTCCACTGCCAGGAAGGGAGAGCTCTGGGCAACAGAACCATAAACATTCTAACACATCTTAGTTGGTTTTGATGAAGTTGTAGTATGAGCTTTTTGAGAAAGATCATTGTTTATTATAAGATGGGAGATCTGATCTCATAATAAAATTGTGTGTGTGTACCAGAAAATGGCAATTGAAGAAATAAAATTTCTATCGAGCTAAAAGTTGGCCAAATACTACGTTCACATAAGGTTTATCTTCTTATCTACCCCGTATTTAATTTTCTTATTATTTTTATGACTACTGTTCCCATTTTATGGATGAGAAACCGAGAACCCAAGAGTTTAAATGACGTACTGATCCCAGCCAGTAAGTTTCAGAGGAAGCACTGGCTTTTTCCTGAATGCATTCCATTTTAAAGCCCAAGACTGATGTGGGCTGGGGTTCAAGTATAGCACAGATGATGACAAATAGGAAAATTAGGAGGATTCAGTTACGTATTCTGGGGTCCTCATGTTTTCTCTCTAATCTGTCTTCCTGATTCTTAATTGCAGATGATCTCCTGCTGCTCAGCGCTCTTGATGCTGAGGACACAGGACACTGAGCTGGGTGGAGACAGCAGCTCCCACTGGCTCGGGCTCACCTGGATTACAGGCGTCCTGGGGATCCCAGCATGTGCACCTCCAGCGGAGCCCTGACCGCCACCCTCAGCCTCCTCCTCGGTCCTCTCGGGATGGTGAGAGCAGCCAGCATGAGGCCACACAAGGTGCCAATTCCTTGACGAAGCTCTTCTCATGATTTATTTTATTTAATCCTCACATACACATCAAGGCTGTTGGTTAGATTGTTGCCCCATTTCATAGCTGAGAGACTTGGAGTTTATGAGGTTAACCCACCTGTTCAAAGTCACAGGTAGGGCCAGGATGGAGACCTAGCTCAGCTCGGCATCTAGACAGGTGCCACCTCCCTCACCGAGGACCTTGGGCCACTTGGACACTGCTTTCCATGCCAGCAAAATGACTTATGTGAACTTCATGTAAGAGACTATCATGAATACCAACCAGGGGACACCTACATTCCTTGTCCGTCACTTCTGGTGACAAGCCAGGAAGGGAGATTTTTCCTTCTAGAATTTAGTCCTTTTCCTCAATCAATGCTGTTTTCCTACATGGGCATTTGTACCATCTTGATTTCTCAAACTTTCCAGCTCATGTTTCTAGTCATAATTAATTATGTCCTTTAAATTGATATAGGACCAACCTTATGAAGATATTATTTGCAAGGGTTGCACAGAAAATGCAATTCAGTGTTATTCCTGAAACAACTAAATGATGGTTACTGATTTTTATGTGAGACACTGACCCAAATTCCCGATGCCAGTGACACATTACTTTAATTTACTTGAATTTTGTTTCCATTCAGGCTTACCTACATTTCTTCCTGCCCGCCATCTATCACATTTTAGGTACTCAAAGATTGCTACATGATGAAGTCACGAAAGCTAGCTAGAATTTTTTTTATGAAGACATATTCTTCATAAAACCCAAATTTGTTGATTAATTGGTAAGGTCAGTATATATAAGATAAAAGTTGTATATATGATTTTTCATGTAAATTATATAAAATTATGTAAAATGTATGAATAACATATACATGTTGACGTATAAAACATACATATGAGATATATGTAAAATCATGAATAATCATCACATATATGTATAAAATATGCATATGATTATGTATGATAAATTTACCTCATATATATGATTTTACATCTATATCTTTACATATATATTTATGATTCTGACATTTGAAATAAAGCCCAGGATTCCCTTGTAGTCTGGAAGCCTTGCTTCTGCAGGAATGGTCTGAATATTCTGGGGTCTCCTGTCCTGACAGTGCCTGAGAAATTCTCGGGCCACTCAACAGAGTGGAGTCAGGAGAGGTTCCGAGTGGGCTCAGTGGTGCGATCGGGGCCCAGCCACACAGGTATTTAACGGGGCTTTCCACTGGCGTCCGGGCCGCTGTGCTTTGCGGTCCTGCTCACTCAGCGAGGGCTGGGATAGCATTCCCCATTCGCACGGCGGCTCCTGAGCTGCGTCCAGCGTGTGCTGCGAGACTGACCTCGTTTACTTCATTCAGTGACCTGTTCACGCATCGTGAGAGGCGTTACTGGCTCTATTTTTAAAAATGGGGAAACCAGGGTCTCCTTCCGTAAATTGTTGAGTAGTGACTTGTCATGAGGTGGCTAGTCGATGGCAGAAATAGGGTCAGTGCTTCGTTTTTCTGTTTCCTAATTTATAGCTTCTCCTCTTAGGTCTTGCTCCACCTCTGATTGGTGAATGAAACTCCCATCTCCCGCCAGCAGGATAGGCGAGCTGTTGGTGCTGTGCTGTTTAGATCATGTGTGTGTTGCCCTATTTCGAAGAGTGTGAGTGTGAAACAAATGCATCCTTTAACCCATAAGTGTCATGGTTTAAAAGTCCTACCCTCGCTGGCAACTTTTCAGCCTCATGTCATTTTACATGGTTGACATACGAGCCCATCGCTCCTTCTTGTCTTCTCCCTCCACCCCCTTCAGTAAATTGGGTTTATAATAGAAACACTAACTCAACGTTAACTCAAGTGATACTGTCAAGCGATATGATAAGACTGCTGGGTGATGTTTTACGGTAATAGTTTCTCTTTGGGTTTCGTTCCCAAGATCATGAGATGGTGCCTCATCTCTTGAAGGGCAAACAGTGTGGAAGCTACAACAGAGGAAAATCTATAGCCAGTGTGTCTCCATTGTATTGAATTTTCATTCCCAGCTTGGCAAAAACCCCAAAACAAAAAGATGATGTTTTGTTAAAACAAAACACACAAGATTTCTTAGAGAAGGAAACTCTCTGTAAGGAGATAAGGCCTATAAAATAAATCATAATGTTGTCCAGTCCACCCAGTTTTACCTTCCCATAAGTTAATTAGCATGGTCACACTCATTTGAACTTCTTTATTTAACCTCTTTGCACTGAAGTATTATAAATCCCTTCCTTGGTTTCTCTTACCTGATTTAAGACAGACAAAATTTTCAAATGAAAAAAAAAAAAAGAATCAATGCACAAAGCATGCAAAGAAATGTAAAGAGTATTAGAATAGTGAGCCTGGAAAAAATGTCTGCTCCTATTTTAGTAACTTCTAGCAGCAGAGGATTGATGGAATTCGGTAGGTGCCTTGCCAGGCTGTGGCCTTTCTAGATTCGTTCCTCATGCCAGGCAGCATGTTAAAATTTGGCTTTAGTGCTTATGATCTGTGCGATGTGTTACAAATTACAAAACCTCAGTGACTGAATAATGGGAATAATAAGAGCCTCTATGCCATTCAATTAATGGGAGGATTGAATATTTTTAAGTCCTGACCACAGGCCTGGCATAGAATTAATACTCATTAAATATTAGCTATAATTATTGTCATATATCTTGGTGATAAAATCAGGCTCCTGAGAATCTGGTCGTGTCCTGAGATCTGGCCAAAAAGAGAGGAGTCTGGGTTCTCCACTCCTTCAGGACTAAGGCATTTAGCTTTTGCTTTTGGTCAGAGGGATGTCTTCCTTTCTTAGTGCCCTACGGATACAATGGAGGATTCCACCCATCAGCTGGAGCCTCTCCCTTCAAGGTGCAGGGCACCTGAGTTTGCCTTATACTTTACGTATCTCCCTGTATAATTCCCTAAGGAGTCGAAAGCCATAGGAACCATGCGGAAAAGAATCATGCAAGTTCAACAAAGCGTTAGTTGTTCAGCCTTTACAAGCCAGCAGGCCTTGGTTCAAACATGTAATGCAACCCTTTATTTTTAAAACTATGTGTTTCCAAATATTTTTTATTAATCACACAATATTATCATGCATGGCATAGAGAAACAAACTCTTTGGGAAGATTTTAAGAATAAGGTTGGAACCCAATTGGGTTAGTAACTGATGAAGGATTCTGGGGAAGAGGAGCTATTACAGGATTTCGTCCTAAAATTTTATTGTTACATTGTTGAATATTGGCTCAATGTTGAAGACCCATAAGACACTGGCCAGAAAATAAAGCTGAGTCTTTACAACCCTGCAGAATTTTCCAAAACCAAAGGCTATGACCCACACCATTGCTATGTAGATATCCAAGTTATTGGATCGCTCACTGCACTCAGCATGTGTACTTAGTTCTTGAGAATTACTTTTCTGGTCTAAAGTTTTTGGATATATATCATCTCTGGGCAAGAAGCAGAAAAATATTTCAAATTCCCTTGTTTTGGTTATTTTTGCCATGAACACAGAATAGATGCCTTTGTAGGAGACAGATATATTTTGAGCAGAGTGGCCTGAAATTTGTGAGCTTGGAGAGTGCAGTAAGGATAGTGATTATATATCCTTTCTTGGTCTAAGAATCATTCTGTTTGCACATGTTAAGTCTGGGAAATAAGGGTCAGTGGGTTGTGTTAGAAAGAAGGCAGATGGCTGGATTTTTGTCCGTGAGCAGATTGCTCAGCCCACAAAGGCTCACACCTGGTTGCTCTTTTGCCTGGCCTTCTGGAAGCTTCTTGGATGAGGTGGTCCCTCCTTCACCACAGAGATGCATGTGTAGTTGCACACTGTCTTTTCATTCTGGAGAAGGATGTGGGTACTTCCAGCAGATTTGCATCTAATCTGAGGAGACACCTGATTCTTTGGGGCAAATGCTCCTCAAGCAGGTATATTTGTACCTCCTTTTACAATCCAGATGGTCAATATTCTTCTGCAAATTTTCAAAACAAAATGTGACCTCCAACCGGACTCACCTTTAAATTAATCAGATAAGAGATCTGTTTCCTTCTTTCCCCTATGCAAATTCTTCACAAAGTAAAGCAATACCTGAGAGAACTTTGCCTGCTCTAGTCAAGAAAGAACTCAATTCAGTCAAAGCCACTGTGATGAGATTCACCTTCACAAACTGCTCTGGTCGGAACTGCACGCTTGGAGCTTGAATGTGCAACATTGTGTCCTCAGCTTCTCATCAGGGCCTCTCCAAGAAGTAGGTGATCCAGCAGGGGTTATTGGTGGAGGAAAGACAACGGATATAGAACCAAGATTGTAACACCTTGTGGTTCTATGCCTTTCACCGAAGGAGAGCAATGAGGCTTGAGGATAGAGCCCAGAGTGTGAGGTCTGTGATGTAACAGCTTGTCCCAGTATAATCTGGCATCACTCTCTAATCTGCATGGGACTGTAGCTTAGTTCGAGTATCCCAGTGGGATGGCACCGTGGATGGGCTGGGATGCAACCCTCGATGAGCCACGCTGATCTTCGAATTCACGGTACTGAAGAAGGGGTGGCGGGGGGAAGGTGGGCTGGGGGCCAGGCCCAGGAATTCTGGTACTCATACCTGCCTTGATGCCACAGACAAGAAATCTTATTCTGGCTAAGGTTGCCTGGTGAGTCATTGCCAGGATGGAGGGCTAAGCGAGCAGCGGCCGTGTCAGAGAATCTGACCTTGGGAAAATAATGAGACAAGGAGAATTCAGAACAGATGAAAGCCAAGAGCACCTACTTTATCTACTGACAGCCAGAGAACACCTTCATGCTCAATCAGTTCCTGCTAATGAGACAAGATGGGCAAGATGGTAAAACAGCAGTAACAGGAAAACTTTTTTTTCAGCTTAATGATCTATAACTTAGTTAGATAAAATTGTCTTTTAGGTCAGGCAGCAACATGAGTCTTGAGCATAAAAAATACAAAAGCAACACTTGAATCATTTGGGTTTTGTTTACTTTGCAAAAGGAGTGATGAGGTTGAAGGAAATAAGGAAGCCCCCCTGCACTCTGACCATGCCTTTGCTGAGGGACTCCAGCCAGGCAGTGTTTTAATATGGTTGTGCCATGGCAAGTGAATTCCTTAAATCATTCTCTTCTGCAAATCCTGTCACTAGCTGTTTCAACGTCCAACAGGAATTGTAACATGTGCCTGACACCTTGAATTAATCAGTGTTTGTCTTTCTCTTCTGTGCTGCAAGTTATTACATGCCTCCTGGAGATGA
Organism: Smutsia gigantea; assembly: GCA_032199065.1. Taxonomy (NCBI): domain Eukaryota; kingdom Metazoa; phylum Chordata; class Mammalia; order Pholidota; family Manidae; genus Smutsia; species Smutsia gigantea. The sequence continues at coordinate 264,352 of JAVSCE010004498.1, forward strand.
CACTGCAATTTCCATAAGGACTGCAGTATCCATCTCCAGGGGGTTGGGGGACACCTCCTTCTTTCTTTGAAGTTGCAGAAATGGTGCCCAGCTCACCAGAGAAGGGACTTTTTGCTGGTAACTTTCATGCACTCAACAGTGTGCTAGGGGTTGTATAATAATATCATTTCACCTTCCCTCCAACCCTGGGTGGTAATTCGTATTCAGTTTTGTTTATGGATGGGAGAACTAAGCGCTCGTAGAAAATTTGAAAGCTCCAGAATTCGATGGCTAGTATGCCATCTTTTATCTTTTTCTTGCCAAGGTTCCTGTCCTTTTCACTGCATCCTGATCTTAAGAGGCAATTTTTCAAGATAGACACATGGGAAGGGATGAAAGATATAATTTGTATTTTATAAAAATAAGAGAACTGCTTCCTAAATGAGATAGGGGTCCCTCACTATACACAAAACCTGAACATCTGATGCACACGCACGGCAGGGAGCTCCAGAAATGATGTGCAAGAAGAGTGCTAAATCCCACAATGGCCAAAACAAAACAGAACAAAAACTTTCAATCGAGTTGCAATTCAAGATTAGGCACTTTGTGTTCCCAGAAGCAGAGATACCTTGAAAAGGTGGTCCCAGAGAAATTAATAATCATAAAAATCAAATCATGGAAAATTGTGAGGAGATTGGTGATGCGAAAATTAAGTTCAAGTAAAAACTTGAAACCACATACTGATAAAATTGCATTCTATCACTAGCAAAATATGAGAATGAATTATTAAACAAGTAAGTTTTAAACTTTTGCAAAAGAAACGGTAATCAGTAGAAGCCGTCATTAATAACTCATTAAAAATAAGAAATGCCAAATCATTACCATCTCTGTATGATAATAAAGCTACTCTGTGGGTAGTTCTGGAGAATGTCATTGACATTTAGCTGATTTTGACTAGAAAGTTCACCACCTCACTCACAATGTCTCATGACAAAGGAAGGATGTAGGGAGCTATTGACAAACTGAAGGAAGCTAGGAGAACTGTGATAAACAGTCTAGGAGAGGTGAGAAGAAGACTACATAGATGTCTTCAAATACCAGAGGAACTATCATATTTGGTTATTCCAGGAGAGAAGAAGTTTTAATTTCATTTTGCTTAAAGGAATAACTTTTTAAAAAAGTTTTTGATCCCTTTATTTTTATGTAGCTAAATACAATATACTCCATAAGTATTCATGTTTCATTTATGTACTACATACATGAAATATATAAATCAAAATTTGTATACTTTTTACCTTGAATCATGACTTTTTTCCCCAATGTTATTGAGAAATAACTGACATACATCAGTGTATAAGTTTAAGGCAAACAGCATGATAGTTTGATTTACATATATTTTGAAATGATAACCACAATTGATTCCACTAACATCCATCTCATATAGATACAGTAAAAAGAAAAAAGAAAGAAGAAAAGAATGAAATGAAAAAACTTGTTCCCTGTGATGAGAAGAACCCTTAGGATCTATTCCCTAAGCGACTTTCTCGTATATCATGCAGCAGTGTTAGCTGTAGTCATCCTGGTGGACCTTACATCACTAGTACTTATTTATCTCATAGCTGGAAGTTTGTACTCTTTGACCGCCTTCCTCCAATCCCTCTCTCCTTACCCCACGACCTCTGGTAGCCACAAATTGGATCTCTTTTCTATGAGTTTGCTTTTAATTTGTGTGTTTATGTTTATGTTTTTGTCTTTTGTTTTTTAGATTCCACATATGAGTGAGATCATATAGTATTCATCTTTGTCTGACTTATTTCACTTGGCATAATGCATTCACCATCCATGTTATTGCAAATGGTAGTATTTCCTCATTTTTTATGGTTGAATAATATTCCATTGTGTGTGTGTGTGTGTGTGTGTGTGTGTGTGTATACATATATACCTAAAAAACAAGTTTTTATTAATTCATTCATCGATGGACACTTATGTTGTTTCCATGTCTTTGTTATTGTAGATAATGCTGCTATGAACACAGATATAGAATTTCTGGATCATATGGTAGTTCTATTTCAATTTCTGTTTTCTTGAGGAACCTCCATACTATTTTCCTTAGTGGTGTACCAGTTTACAATCCCACCAACAGTGCACAAGTGTTCCCTTTTCTCCACATCCATACCAGCATTTGTTATCTCTTGTCTTTTGATTACGGCCATTCTAATAGGTTTAGGCCATATGATAGGCCATTCTAATATCTCATTGTGGTTTTAATTTGCATTTCCCTGGTGACTAATGATGCTGAACACCTTTTCGCACACTTGTTGGTCTTTCATATATTTTCTTTGGACACATGTCTATTCAGTTCCTTTACTGATTTTTTAATTGGCTTATTTTGTTTAGGTTTTGGTTTTTGCTATTCAGTTTTATGAGTCCTTTGTACTATGTTTTGGATGTTAACTACCCATATACATTTATGAGGTATATGGTTTTCAAATACTTTTCCCATTCTTTAGTTTGTCTTTTTACTTTTTGATGTTTTTTCTTCTGTTGCACAGAAGCTTATTAGTTTGATGTACTCCCACTTGTTTATTTTTTATATTTTTTCTTGTGCTTTGATTCATATTTAAAAAATCATTACCAAGACCCACATCAAGGAGCTTTATTCCTATGCTTTCTTCCAGGAGTTGCATGGTTTCAGGTCTTACATTTAACTCTTTAATCCATTCAAGTTAATTTTTGTAACTATTGTAAGATATTGGTCCAGTGTCATTCTTTTATATGTGAATATCCAATTATCCCAGCACTATTTATTGAAGAGACTGCCTTTTCTCCATTGAGTAATCTTGGCTCCCTTGTCAAATATTAGTTGACTGTGCTTGGGTTTATTTCTGGACCCTCTATTCTGTTCCAGTGGTCTATTATCTGATTTTATTCCAGTACCATACTGTTTTAATGATTATAGCTTTATAATGCACTTGAAATCAGGAAGTGTGATATTTCCTGGTTTGTTCTTTCTCAGATTTCCTTTGGCATTTTGGAGTCTTTTTAGTTGCACAAAAATTTTAGGATTTTTTCTACTTCTGTAAACAATCCAATTGAAATTTTGATAGGCATTGCATTGAATCTATAGATGGCTTTTGATTGTACTGACATTTTAGCAGTATTAATTCTTCCAATCCATGAACGTGGGGACCTTTCAATTTTTTTGTGTCTTCTTCTATTTATTTCATAATATCTTATAGTTTTCAGTGTAGAGATCTTACACTTCTTTAAATTTATTCCTAAGTATTTTATTGTTTTTGGTGCTATCATAAATGGGATAAATTTTTTTATTTCTTCTTCAGAAATGCCTTTGTTAGCATATATAAATACTACTGATATTTTAAATGTCAATTTTGTATTCTTCGGTTCTACTGAATTCGATTATTAGATTTAACAGTTTTTTGGTTGAGTGTTTTGGATTTTCTATATGTAAAATCATGTAATTCACAAATAGAGATAATTTTACTTCTTCTTTTTCAATTCTGATAGCTTTTATTTCTTTTTTCTTGCCTGATAACGTTAGGTAGGACTTCCATTACTTTGTTGAATAGGAGTGCTGGGAGTGGGACCTCTTGTCTTGTTTCTAATCTTAAAGGAAAAGCTTTCCTCCTTTCACCATTAAGTAGGATGTTAGCTGTGGGTATGTCATATATGGCCTTTATTATGTTGAGATATAGTCCTTCTATGCCTAATTTGTTAAGAATTTTTATCGTGAGTGATGAATTTTATAAAATACTTTTTCTGTGTCTGTTGAGATGTTCATATAATTCTCTTCTTTTGTTTTATTAATGTGATATATCACATTGAGTGATTTTCATTTGTTGAAACAGCCTCACATTTCAAGGATAAATTCCACTTGATCATGAGGGCCAGCAACTGGTTTTCAAAATTCACAAAGTGGAACCTAAAATCTCTCCATGGAGTTTCTAAAACTCTCTAGTCCAGAAAAGAGACAAGTACAGGGATCAAAGAGCACAATCAACTATTTGGTTAAGCAGTAGGACAATATAGAGGAGTTTAATTCTGTATCTTTCTGGTGCCCTTAGGATATTGTATATATTACATTATTATAATATGATATTGGAAAATATAGTGAGTTTTGCCCTGGTGGAAACTGGAATGCTTCACTCAGTTTCAAAAGATTTCACATTTCTTTTGCTTTCCTTTAAATATATTATCTTCTGTTTATCTACCTTAAGCACACCTGCTTCTTTTATATGGCCGCTTATTTAGCCCTCCAAGTCCTTTTGTGTTTGGTTGAAGGAAACTTAGACATTTTTGCAATTGTTATGAAGTCTTCCAGATGGTCCTTTTGAGTCTTATTTCTAGGAAACTAACTGCTTAACTTGACTATCCTATTGCAGCCTTCTCTCCAGCACCACGGTAATTCATTTTATAAAATTTTTGATGTGGTAATTTGTTAATACTCTTCCAATGGACTTCATTAATTACTCTATTGGTTTTCTCCCTACCCACACACTCATTGTCTTGTTTCTCCTCTCCTCTCCTTACAAGGTGGTGCTTTCTCAGCCAGTCCTCTTCAGAGGTTGCATTGAAAGGATTTATGGTCCTAGTCTCTATTCTAGTTTCTCCAGGTTGTCATATGTGGAAAAGCCTCTTTGAGGATTTACTTTCTAGGACTCTGCTGAAACTCAAACTCCCAACCTGGCTCTCCTGGACCCTCTATTCTGTCGGACCTAGGCATGGAGGAACTCCACGGGAGCAAGACCTGACAGGTGGAATCTTCTTTATATGTGTGAGTCACACATACACACGCTCTCCCTGTATAACTGATCCTACCTGTGTCACTGTACCACCTTTACATTCTCTGCTCCTTCCCCTCACTACATCCCTCTGAAGCCTACAATTCTGGGAATCAGAATGTAGAGGGGGGAAAAAAGTATACGTGTTTCTTGCTTCAATCACTCAAGAACTCTTTTGCATTTGAAAAATGCTATGGGGATAATCAACTCTTTCAGTCATGAATGACATCAGGTTATTTGTTTATTTGTGTTTTTTTGATTTTTTAGAACATTTTTACTGAAGTAGGAAATACACATAAAAAGGTTCACAAATCATAAAATATAAATTACCACAAAGTGAGCATGCCATAAACTATCATCCAGGTGAAGAACTTTATATAAATGGAAGCAAATATAAGGTTCAACCATATTTATGTCCATAGTTATAGTCTATCCAGGTTCATTGTAATATGATTCCATTGTATAAACATATCACATTTTTTCATGTGTTTATTTATTCACTCAATTTCTTACTTTTTATTGAAGTATAATTGATTATGTTAGTTTCAAGTATGCAACACAGTGATTTGACAGTTATCTACATTAAATGCTCACCCCAACTAGTGTAGTTACTGTCTGTCAACATAGAGAGTTGCAGAACTATTTACAATATTCTCTATGCTGTATTGTCATTCCCATGACTAATTTATATTATGATTGAGATTTTGTGCCTTTTATCTTCTTTACCTACTTCATGCACCTGCCTTAAGCCCTCCCACATGGTAACCACCAATCACTTTTCAGTTGAATGACATCAGTTTGACAAAACACATTGTCATATTCCAGCCCTGGAATGTATCTAAATTCTACACCCTGTCCTATTCACAATTAGTCTCAAAATTGAAGGGGTCTTAGCACTAGGTGTGGAGCATTAGTGAAAAATTGAGAGGATATAGGGAAGTCTAAGCTTTCTATAAATCATGCCAAGTCTCTTTTTCTTTGTGTCTCTTAAAAGACATTTCCCTTAATTTTTAGGAAATTAGAAGTAGAAGATACCTCTTAAACCAATTGAAGCTGATTTTATCCCTTCACACTATTACCTATGGAAGCATTTAAAAATTTATTTTAGTTATTAACCATATGGTGTATTGCAGTTGTTCCTTTAGACTATGAAGGCAAAGGCCGTGTTTTGCCAAACTCATGGTACATGGTAGGCCCTTAATAAAAATTTATTGAACAAATGATTGAGTATCATTAATCCAATTGTATCCATGGGTATGTAGCAGAATAGACCATAGCTAGGAGGCAATGTATCTGTGCTACAGATCCAATACTGCCCATAACTAGCCATATAAACCTTGGGAATTTATTTAAATTTTCTCATTAGTTTCCTCCCTGATATAATGAAGCAGTTTGAGTAGCTGCTCTCTTCTAGATCAATCCTATGGCCTATTTTTCTTAGTGACATTTAAAGTCATTCCCCAATCACCTATGATAAATGGCTCTTCAACGAAGAGAAAAGACAGGTAGGAGGATGTAAGATGAAGAAGAGGGTTCAATAAATCTGGGGCAGTGGACAACCCCCAAATCCTATTCCTTGCTTTTATAATTCAACAGATGACCTTGCTTCCTCCCTAAGTTTTCCTTCCCTAATCACTTAGACAAATATTTTAAAAGGTCTTATTTTTCATTCTCGGAGTACTTGTCACTAATGTCAGGGGAAGGTGACTCAGAGTCATGCTGGGTGGCCAGCAGAAAGAAACTAAGTGAGGATTAAAATGGACTACTCTTCAGACATTGATTTCTAAATCTTTGTTTCAGTGAAGTGATGTTAGCCACCTGGATAAGAGCTCTTTTTTAAAAATCTCTCTTTGCAATTGCACTTTCTTAGGAGCATGATGGATGGTCAGGGTGACAAGCAACATCTGCCCCTGACGGCATGTTATGTTGTCCTGCAGAGCAGCAGTGTGACCCAGTGGACCTCTCAGGGTGGGGCGAGTCCGAGAGTATAAGTTTTAACCCCAGCTCTGTCCTTCAAACTTGTGGGATGACCTTACAGAAGACAGTTAACTAATCTGTAGCTCTGTTTTTTTTATCATCCATAAACATGGAGGCAATAACAACTTTTCAGCCTTTAGTGGAGGAATAGCTAATAAATCACTGGAACGTGCTTGGCAATGAAATGCTCTGTAGAAAAGCAGAAGACTAACAGTACTCAAATGGGCTAGAAATTGCATTTGTCTGGGAAAAGTGAACTTTGCTCTAACATGTACAAAAAGAAATGAAGATATTCTCATTACCTTTCTGAAATGATGAAAAAAGTTTTACTTGATCTGCCCAGCTCCCTGGACAGGATGGGCTCGCTGAGCATGGATTTCAGTGTAGCTTGAGTTGAAAAATGGGGTCCCTTATGTAGCATATGTGTCTTATTGGAGTTCTAGTTCTACAGCAAAAGAAGAGAGTCTGAACTGGGATGCCAGTTCCAAAAAGTCAGTGTGGAGCCAGGGAGCAGATAATTTGGGAGAGATGAGAAAGGAAGCCTTTGAAGGAGAGAGCATCCAGTTATACAAAGTTACAGTAATCCTTCTTTATTTAGGTGTCCTTGTACTCATACATCTATGCCTTGAAAGCCCAGTTTCTCAGACTGAAAAAACTGTTACCTCAATAGTTAAAAAAAAAAATCCAACTAATGCCCCCACCTTGAACTTCAATGTTTAAATTTCCTTCTACCCCAATACAAGATTGCTTCATTTTCTGCACATTTCCCTAATATAAATCACACCCATCCTTCAAGCCTCCTTCTTCTAGCATCTTCTCTTAACCATGGTCTTTACCACTGATGACCCACAGGGCCTCACCGCTGGAACTCCAAAGGGCCTCATATTTGGCCTCAGCTTACCTTACTAATCTTGACCGCAGCAAGTACATAGAGCACCTTTGTGCAAATTACATAAAGGCACCCTTACCAGGGGATGAATAAATTTTAGGAACCCCACTGCTCCTCTCCCACCCCCTTTCTTCCTTGCTTTCCCTACCTTCTTGTCTCCTACAGTCCCCGCTTTTAGTGTACAAATTACTAGGACCTACGTAGGGCTCTGAGTACATTATTTTCATCCTCTCTGGTCCTGCTAATGTGTGGCTTTCCAACGTCCTGTAGGGGCAGGTGCTGAAGATCATCTCTCTGCAAGGCCAGCTTCCTGAGGTGCCTGGGCCAGAGCTGACAAGCCTGGTGGACTTACTAAGGAGCTTGTTGCTGCAGAGCTGGCCCAACATTAATTATATATTCTTGCCATCATCGCTGTCAGCCTGTGACTCAAATTCCCATTGGTCTTTCTAGGCCTCAACATTGAACTGAGGTTCAGTTATCTTATTACTCCCCCAAAAAGTTTTGCTTTCATTATAGAAACAGTACAGAAATAATTGAAAAATAAAGGGTATCAAATAGAAATATGAATCAAGCAGAGTCCCAGCTTCCATCCTATTTTGTACTTTCTAGATGTCATGTGTATATACACATGCACATGTATGCACTTACACACACATGTATCCCAAATGGGATCATCCAAGACAAATACCGTATGATTTCACTTATGTGTGGAATCTAAAAACAAAACAAAACAAAATGAACAAAGCAGCAGTAGACTCAGACACCGAGAAGTGGCTGGTGGTTACCATGCGATGGCGGTGGGGGGTTGGGGGTGGGTAGATGGGGTGGGTGAGGGGGATAAAGGGGCACCAAAATGTCAATAATAATATAAGTTGGTCATGGGGATGGAAGTGCGGCACGGAGAATATAGTCAATGGTTCTGCAACATCTTTCTACGTTGACAGTAACTGCACTAGTTGGGGTGAGGATTTGATGATGTGTGTAACTGTTGAATCACTGTGTTGCATACTTGAAACCAATTTAATATTGTGTATCAACTATAATGAAATAAAATAAATTTTATTTCAATAAAAATACACTTACAAAAACCAAAAACACAAGAATGGGATTATCCAAAATGTGTATTTTATATGCTTAGGTTTTTCATTTAACATGATGTTCTCAGTCAAGAATGAATACTACCTTTCATGTTTATTATTAAATATGATTGGAAAAAGTGATTGAATAGTTTACATAGTGTTCCTTTATAGAAACAGGCTAAAATTTATTGTCAGACTCCTATGTTGGACATTAACATTGTTTCCAATTTTCTGCTCTGATAGATGACTATAAACATGAATGCATTTCCAGTCTATCAGCTTCTCTCCATGGTCATTGCCACTCCCTGGTCCAAGTGACCACTGTCTCTTTCATGCATGACTGCAGTGGTTCAGAATGGGATAGAGTCAGAATGCTTAAGCTTGGATCCTGGATCTGCATCTTGTAACTATGGACTTGGGAGAGTCATTTGGTCTCCCTTTGCCTCAGTTTTCTCATATGTAATGGGGGTATCACTGGTAATGGTGTTTGCTTAAAAAGGTATTAAAAGAAAGAATAAAAAACTGTATATAAGGCTTCGAATATTGACTAATATATAAGAAATTTGCAGTGGACGCTACTGTTTGAAAAACTCATTCATCACTTGCATCCATTCTTGCTGGAATGCGCTCCATATGTGGTAGCTAACTTTCCATTCAGGGCCCTTATCCAAACAAATGCACATCTATGTGCATGCACACTGAATTTATGCAACATTACTTCTATCTAGATTTAGAAGTTGAGTTCAAGTATGCATATTTTTTGAGAAGGGGGTCACTCGGCTCCCTATGCTTTCAGAGAAAAACATAAATTATAATTTAGAGCACTTTCCTAATATTTATTAGGCCTTCAGAAGGAAGCAGTAGAGTTGTGTTTTCCACATTTTCCAAATATTATGCCACCTATCATTACAATTTGTCTCTGAATTCATCCCCACCTCAAATAGAAGTTTCCTGATGAGGTCATTAGAAGTCTGGAGTGATTCATTGAGAACTTTGTGGGAGAAAGCAGCCCAGATTTTATCTGATGAATTCTTCAGAACATTAATTTAACATCTTGTTCTCTAAAATATGTTCTCTTTGGTGGTGATAATTATTGCGGATGTGAGAGAAGCTGAGTTTAAATAATTTAAGATCTCAGCATTCACAAATAATGCCCAGTGGAGCTTATTTCTGAGACTGATGTTTAGACAGTAATTCAAATAATGAAGTCTTGTTGTGTTTCAAGAAAATCAACAACCACGTAAACAGCTAGTACTGTGTGCAGATGATTAAATATAGTTATTCTTCAAAGATGAACATTCTTGTTCAGTTAAATTATGGAAGCATTTTGGGGTTTATAAATATGTAATTCTTTGGAGAAGAATTTGTTCAGGATTAGTGGGGTCATTGGAGAAGTTTGAGTCAAATTATAAAATGTATCAGCAGTGAAAAAACCATGATATTAGTCGAACTGAGGGACATGTATAATTGCCAATTATTACTAAGGAACTCACCCTGATTCACAAAGCCTCTTCCATCAGGAGTGATTTTTGTCTAACTTTTGGCAAGTTTATTTTCAATAATCTTAATCGCTTATAGGGTTATGATATCATTCTTTGAGTTTTAAAGACTTGACAGTTTTATAGAAACAAATCAAATTGTTAGAAACAAAGGACAAGTATGAAAAGTAAGCATAGCCTATATTTTGCTTTTTGTCAGGAGCTCTGAGTGTGTGTGTGTGTGTGTTTGTGTGTGTGATAAAGGGCTGTCTTTTGGGTGGGCATGAGGTGAATGCTCCAGGAAATGTGGCATGAGTTATTTTGGTAAAGTGAAGGTTAGATCATTTAGAGAGGGAAGGGATAAGTTTTACATCAATGGAGACAATTCTTTCCGTTCACAAGTGGAAAAACAGCTGCAAAGTATTTAAGGACTACGCTAAAGTCACACCACATTTGTAACTTAGGGTCAATGGCAAAATAGGATAGTTCACCAAATGATTATATAGTCAATAAGATCACAACTTCTGATATTTTTTGATAATTTTTTTTTAGAAAAGAAATCATAGTAAGACTGTTATTAGTTTCAGTGTCATCAGACTTTATGCTTCCCAGGGCAGCAGTAGCCTCTACTCAAACCCTTAGGGGCAGGGATTATATCCCTAACTTGTCATGGCAAGGAATAGGAATCATATTTCCAGGAAGAAAAATAGAGGGTAATCTATTAAGCATGTAGCTGGATATGAATGTTCAGATATATTTTCACGTGAAAATGTTTCCTTCCTTTTTTTGCCATGTTAGAAGGAACTGAAATTTAAATCCCTTGGAACTTTGAAGAAAAGAGAACTAGCTTTAGGTTGATTTGAGGGCTTTAGATTTAAGAGCCATCAAAGCCTATTGAGAAAGCATAAAAGAGTGGCGTGTCCTGCAGGACAGAGGACTAAGAACCAAGGGGGTGAATTGGCATAGACAAAACGTCCTAAGGAAGCCGTGAGGAGGGCAGGGCTTTACTCTCACCTCCCAGACCAAAGAGTTTCCCCCAACTAGGGAGAAAGGCAATGTCAGAGAGAAGCCTGTGCGTCCGTGGTGCCGCTCGCCAGCCGCACCATTCCAGGGCAGGGAGTTCTGAGAGCGCAAGAAGGGTTGGGTGGCCGCTGGACACCTAGTTGAGTCAGGGTGGTGTCTGAAAGGCACAGAAGGCTTTCCCTTTGGATTTCGAGAGACTCAGTTGAACTAGCTTGGACCTCCTAAGTTGGAAGAGTGGCTAGGACATCCCACCAAAAGCAGAGGAACCCCAACTCTGGGAGTGTCTGAAAAAGCCTGAGATAGGTACTAACTGCTTCTTTGAGTCGTTTTGATATTTCTTAAGCTCATCAACTCTCAGGACTGGAAACAGTGGCATTTCTCAACCTATGAATAAAGATTAAAATCTCATTATTGCATTGTAGTGAGGCAGGCTTTCTCCCAAAGCTGCAGCTGTGACTCTGTCCTTGTACAAACCTTTTGAGCATCTGTATTAAAAAGGTAGAACTAGGGAAAGGAGACAGAAGTATAAACAAAACAGACCTTGATCTGACTCATAGCTCTATCTATTCTAGTTCTTGACTTTCTTTTCACCATCCTTCCGCTTGGGACTTGCCTAAGGCTCACATCAGTGACAGCTTCTAATCTGTGGGCTTCCATAATAGCTGCATTTTGATGAAGTCACTCATGACCTTTCCAGACATGATGTTTCTTTTACCTGAAGCAGAAACAGGGTAGGGTGGGTGAGGTTATAAAGACCCTTCAGAAACACCTGACTGAGCTTCCAGTGGCTAAATCAAGGGACTAAATGACAAGCATAGGTCAAGGATAGGGTGCCTCTGTGAATAATAAGAGGTAAAAATACACTGCTAGAACACATTCATACTTTCGGATATTCCTGGCAAGTGATCTGGTTTCCTTAATACAGCAACGGCTTGAAAAGGGAGGGCAGTTATAAATTTAAAATAACTTAACATAACAAACAAATGCAATGTGTAGACCTTTACTGATATTGAGGTAAACAAACCAGCTGGAAAGAGACATTTGTAAGATGATCAGAGGAGTATGAGAGTGGTTCAGTATTAGGTGATATTAAGGAACTGTTAATTTTATTAGTTATAATAATGATATGGTGTTTGCAGAAGAACATATCTTTTTAAAGAGAATAATCATAGATAAGATATCATGTTTAAGATTTGCTTGAAAGTACTTCAGCAGATAAAAAGATGCAAAAGTGGAAAAATATTAATCATTGTTCAGTGTAGATGATGGGTTTATGGAGATTAACCCTCCTATCTTTTTTTACCTTTTTTTTTACATTTTAAAATTTTTAAAATTCAAAAACTATAATATATATATACACATATATTAATATGCTAGCTATGCTCATGCACAGAATGCTCTTTCTTTTCCTCCTTCAGGTTCTGGAGCTCAGACCTCTGTGCTGCCTTCGACCCTTCCCTCTCCTAGGTTTCCTTCTGCTCAAATCAATTACAGTGGACTATATTACCACAGTATATTCCTTTTGAGTTGGGAAGAAGGCATGGCAAAATAAAAAGATTCTGAACTTTAGAGGTAGATGTGAATTCAATTTCTGGCTCTGTCAGTTACTTGCTATGTGACCCTAGGGTATGTGTCATGTGTCGTGTCCTCTGAGACCCTCTTTGGTGAAAGCAATGCATGCTCAGCGTTTGGTGTGGAGAGGCCGCAGGCGTGCCCCCCATATCCCACGGGAGTGCATCTTCTCACATGCCAACAGCTTCCCACCGCAAGTATCTGTAACTCTGCCCAAAGGCTCTCTCTGAACACAAAGGCTTTTCTGTCCTGTGCTTCCATTTCCCTTGTGTGGTCTCAAAACACTGGTAAATTATATGAAATACTTGGTGTCTGAATGTATGGGCTAAATAAGAAAGTGGGAAGAAGAGAACAGAAAAGTATAGCCACGGTCTAGAGCAAAGGATGACAACTGACAACTAGATTTGGAGAAAGCAGTCCTTAGGAATCTTAGAAGTATCTGCAGAAGTAACCTTTCTGCAGTTATGTAAGGTGGGTTTAGGGTATTTCCTTTGGGATGGGTGACTCTATAATCTTGGAAAACTTGGGGACAGAGGTCCCACAGTTTCCAAAATCAACACATTTGTCATAACTCAGATGATCTAGCTGTGGAAATTTAGAAACCTCCCCAGTACATTAGTGAGACACAAGCATGTTTACAAATAATGCCTCAGTTATTGAGAGTGGCCAGCAATCCAAACGACAGTGTCTAAGGGAGTATGATCTCATGGGTAGGGCAGAGTTACAAGCATTTCTAGAAAGGAGGACCATGCCCAAGAAGAATACCCATGACGTGGCTCCAGGTGCTACATGAAACTTGAAACAGAACTCTAGTAAGCAGCAATGCTCTTCTTTTGCAAACTGGGGACAATAATAATACTACCTCAGCAGATTGTGGTGACAATTAAATGAGTTTGTGTGTGTGAAACACTTGTGACAGTGCTTAGCGGATAGTGTTGGGTATGTGGTATATTATCTCAGCCGTAACTACCATTGGGTAGTTACTGTATTATCAAAGTTTGCTAGGAAAGGGGTGTGGGCAAGGTCAGGCTCTGGTCTCAGTGAGCAGACTTACATATTTGTCAGGAGCAGAGGTGGAAATTCTAATGGATAAAGCAGGTGAAGTGGCCAGGGTTGAGAGAAAATCTGTAATACAAGGACCCTGTGATTCCCAACTATATAGCATGTTCTGTGAGGACAGGCATTATGTATGACTTTATCCTTAGCACCTAGTACAAAGTCTGGCACATGGTGGGTACTCATTAATGTTGAATGAATGACTAAATGAAATGAAAGCCAGGTACAACGGATCCTACACTAACATAGCAAAGTATTTCCAATACTCATTCCCAGTATACCTACTCCAACCTCATAGGACTGTTTGGTGGATTACAACTAAATCTTAACAGTTTAAGGCCTCACTTCCTCTAGGTGACAGGACTTAGGGAAGGTGTGGAAAACAAAAGTTCTCTCCTTTCTGACTTTCTGGCTTGTCACCAGTCTTTAGGGTTTTGAGAATCTCTGCTATAAATCTTATTTTAGGAACAAGTTTTTATTTCTCTTCTCTGAAATCAGACAGACACACACACAAGCCGCTTGGGCCTCTATCAGCATTCAAGTTCTTGGCATCATGCTCTCACAACCTTTAAATAATTTCGCATTTTTACTTGAAACCAGAGATTTGTTTTTGTTGCTTGCACCTATGTGAGATTTGACTAAGTTGCTCCCCAAAGTGCTAACATTGAAAATAGATCTCTTGCTCTTCTCGATGGGAAGCTTTGCTAATCTTTGCTCTCCGTGAAAATAGCACTGCACCTCCCACTGCTACGTCCTTCCCATGCCCTACCTCTCAGAAGTCCCTATCTCTTCTCGGATCCGATTTGTTGGTCTCTTTCAGTACTTACTTGATTTATGTATTAACAATTTATTTGCAACCTTAATTGAGGCTTTTGGCTTCACCTAATTTTATTTATCTATTATTCACCAAATATTAGGGCCCATGACACTGGTGGCAGTTGCTACCATCTAAGAAACCTCCGTGACAGCCGGAAATTGGTTTCTTCCTCCAGGGATTGCTGCCAGACTTCCATTTATTTTTGTTTACACGTGCCCCTGCTTCATGGTATTTGCTTCTAGCCATAACTAAGTGGCTATTTGGTTTAAGCTTCCCACTGAAAACAATGATAAAATCTAGAGAAGATGGATAAAGTGGCTATTTGACAGCACTGGAGAGAAACCAATACAGACAGGACACCAGTCAGTCCAGGGGTTCTGAGAGGAGGGAGCAACTGAGGTAAGAGCCACATTCACTCAAGGGATATCTTTTTCCTGTAAGCATTTTCCAGTTGTAGCACAGGGGGATTAGGTCTCAGCAGAAGGCAGCCATTTCCCTGGGCCGAGCAACAGAAGTCTGAATTCAGAATCCCAGAAGCAGGTAAGATTAGAGGAGCAAAATCTTAGAAGGAGAAAACCTCCAAGAACTGAGCTAAAAAATCTGCTCACAATCTCCTTGAACTATGCAGAGGAAGACTCCCACCCAGCAGAAATCAGCAAGTAAACACCTAAACCACTGAGTAGATATTTCAGTAGCCATGTAGTGCTGGAGAGACAGAGGTTGATGTTCATTTCGTGCCCTGGTGGGTTGTCTGGGCAAAGAGAGATCTCACAAGGGCATAGGAATAAGGGCAAAACTGAAATGGACAAGTCACTAAAAAAGGCAAGTGTAACCATTGACAGGATCAAGGTGGTCTTCTGGTACTCTAAGTGCTTATCAAAGAAAAATGTAACCCCTCTGTAGGAAGACGACATCATTCAGCACCCTCAGCATTTTTCATATAGACTGTGTGGCATTTAATACAAAATTATTTGTCATGCTAAATAAAACAGCCAGATCAAGTGAACTAGTAACTGTATCAAAAGAAAAGCAAAAAATAAAAGTAGTCCCATGGGTGATTCACATATTACAGTTACCATGCACGAACTTGAAAACAACCTTGAATAACATGACCAAGAAAATAGGAGAGAAGATAGAGAGTTATAGAGAGACTTGGAGTCCATAAAAGTGAAATGGAAATTCTTGAATTAAAATGCATAATTACTGAAATCAAGAATCCAATGAATGAGTATAATTAGAAAATGAGAGCAGAAATGAGGATTGGAAAACTGGAAGTCAGATCATTAGAAAGAAAAGGGATGGAAAATATGGCAGAGAACCTAAAATACATATAGGATATTGTGAGAAAGGTTAACATGCATGTAACTGGAATCCTAAAAGCAAAGAGAAGGAACTGTCCAGAAGTAATATTTGAAGAAATACAAAGAAAACCACAGCTAATTATATCAGAGTCAAGTTACTAAAAACAAAGACAAAGAAAGAACATCTTAAAATTAGCCAGAAAATAGAAAAACATATTCTTTTCAAAGGCGCAACAATAAAACTTACATCTGACCTTTCTATACAGATGGTGGAATCTAGAAGACAGTGGAATATCTAGATCAAGAGAAAATATCCTTAATAAATAAAGGTGAAATAAAGGCAATTTCAGACAAACAAAAACTGGCATTTAGTTGTCATTAGACCTACACTAAAATAAATATTTGAACATATATTTTTAGATAGGGGGAATGTAATCCCACTGGGAAACATGGATGCTCAGGAAGGAATAAAGAGTACTAGGAAAGGTAAATATGAAGATCAATAGAAAGAAAAATCAACTACTTAAAGTAGTAGTAATGTCTTGTGGTGTTCAAAATAGATTAGATAGAGTGATAGAGATAGATATGAAATGGAAGGCAAACTATGGAGGGGGTGAATAGAAGTAAACTGTTGCAAGTTTCTTATATTTTTCTGGAGGGATTGGCAAAAGTATTAATTGAAAGTAGACTGTAGTAAGTCAAGGATTCATGTAAAAAGAAAATACAAAAATCCAACTAAGAAGCCAGTAAAGTTTCTGTTTGGGAACATGTGCAGCATGTTAGGACTTACGAAAGGGGGTCTTCTTTCAGTTCTCAGTGGTGCCCATGGAGAAGAGATGCTATATTCATTCATGCACCCTTGGCTTGAAATTGTGAGGAAGCACAAAGGTCCCATAACCCTCTCCAAATAAGTCCTCTCTCATCATTCTGTTAGTGAATCTTGGCATTTCCTAACCTGCAGGTAGGTGAGGGGCAAAGCTTGCATAATTGACTGACAAGCCCCAGGCATATGGCCCAGGACTTCGCTCTATATTGAGGAGCAAGGTCACCCACTTCTCAGACTTCTTAGCCTAAACTGAGAAATTAGAGAGGGAAATTTCATGCAGTAGTGTACTTCAATGGGATGTTTTTCATTGCTCTCTCACTTAGACATGTTTGTCCAATGTGTCAATAGACAACCAAGTCCCTGGATTTTCCTACTATGCTCATCTGCACTAAGGTAAGTCGGTGAAAATTGAAAGCCCACATTATCATCCTGACCATTTGGATTGTCATTTAAAGCTTATAGTGCATTTTTCACATTTACTAGCTTATCTGACCCTCATCAGAACCCAGTGAGGTAGTCAGAGAAGTTACAACTGTGCCCTGTAACTCAGATTTGGTTAGTAAATTTCAGAATATCTAAGCAACTTGTCCCAGGTCACACACAAGTAGGACTCCCAGGCCACCTGGTACAAGTTCCAATTAAAAACCAAATGGGAGCAGTGACTTCAACAATCAATCTATTGAAAGATAGCGTGGCTTCATTACAAATGTCCGGTGATTCCTGTTTCTTCCCTGGCCCTTCGAATGCCAGATAACTGGGATTTGCCAGGATTTCCTCTATTCACATTTGAACTCAGGACACCTTGGCATTTGTAGTTTCATGTTTTCATAACTGGTTTCTCCTGTCCATCCAGTTGTCACTACCTTTCATGGTGACTTATTTACAAAAGAATTCCTGTTCATTATGACGTGTCATAATCTTATTCTCTAGAAATAACTACTGTTCATATTTTGATATACATCATTTTCATCTTTTTCTCTGTCTATATTTCATGTATAATTTTCGTACTAAATTTTGATACTTTGGTAACTATTTTTTTGTTAAAAACATAAGAACATTTTCCTATGCCATTTAAGTAGCCCTATACAATATTATTTCAATAATATTAATGATAAAGAAAATTGCCTCATTTCTTAGGTCTATTATTGGACATATATTTTCCCCGTTTTTCTGATAGATCATTAATGAAATAATGAACATTTTTATATACAAATCCTTAAATCTTTAAATAGATGAACGGTTATTTCATCAGGATAAATTCATAGAAGTGGCATTTCTGAGAGAGCAGTATCTTAGCTTGGGCCGCTAAAACAAAGCCCCACAATCTGGGTAGCTTAGAAACAGCAGACATTTTTTTTCTGTTATTTTTCACGGAACTGGAGCCTACACGCTCAAGATCAGGGTTCTGGTGAGGGCCTCCTTTGAGATTGCAGATTGTCGGCTTCTCTTTGCATCCCCACATGGCAGAGAGAGAGCAAGCTAGCTGAGGGCCCCACCATCATGACCTCCTCACTTCCTTCCCACAGGCCTCACTTCCTTCCACCGTCATTGGGGATTAGGTTTCGGCATGTGACTATGTTGGGGGGGACAAAACGGTAACTCTGTTACAAACAAGGGGACAATTCTTAAAAAAAAATTTTTCATACAGATTGCCAAACGGGTCTTCAGAAAGGTGGCACCAATTTGCAGTCCCATCTAGCTTTTTTGCGTGTTTGCTTATTTTTTTAACTTCTAGACCCCATTTTTTTCTCATTGCAAAGCTCTACATTTATTTTTATTATTTTTTCTATAAAATGATCAGATAAAAGTGAAATGTTAATAAAAGAGCAAATAGGGAAGCATATTTTTCTGTGTCCTGCTTTTAGAAGTTTCTGTGAAGCATTATAGGAAATTAGACATTTTCCAGGCTCTTTTACCACAATCCGCCTTTCAGCTTTCTAGGGCCAGTTCTTAGTGATCCATTTAGTTCTTAAAAAATCTGAGGGCTCACGTGAATGCAGAGAACAGTAAACTCCAAAGATTGTTTTTTTCATGTGGCTTTGCCACATATTTCCCATAGGTCAAAAGCTGCAGTTCTCCCAAGTCACCACTAAGTGTCAGGCAGGGAATAGTCAATCGCATATGTTTTGATTATTTTTTCTCAGACTGGCAGCCTCTTTTCACATGGAAATATTCAGTAGGAAAGCACATTAACTAAGCACACAGTGAACTTTTTGATCCACCTCTCTTTAGATACTGAGACGAAAACAATAATCTAATGCACCTCTCTCAAAATTAAAAAAAAATTCTACTCACAAAAATGTCTTTCTTAGGTTTCTTTTCCCTTTGTTCAGTTACTTGGTATTTTAACCATTTCTTAGTGATAAATCTTCATTGTAGTGTTTATATTTACAAGAAACACACTTCAAAAGATCCCTGGCTAAATGCAAATCAAACCCAACACTCCAAATTAATAAACTCTCTAAAAATAAAATACTCATTCAATCCCAACTATAGAGTTGAAAGGACTAAACTAAAGACTTCCCCCTCATCACCACCCAGGATTTTCCTCGTATATTATGTCAAAAAGATAGCCCTGTCAGGTGGTCCATAAAAAAACACAATTCAAAAGAAAACAAAACATATGGCTGAACATAACACTGTAGTCAACAATTTCATAAATAACTTTTTCTAGGAGATGTGAGAGCCTCCGAGTTATTTCCTGCTGTTTAGAAATATTTTCTACCCAGATCAACTTCCAATTCCAGATTGGAGACATTTGACAATTACTGTGGAAAATTCATATTTTAGGATACATCTTGAGCAATTGAAACTCGTCAGTCCAATAGCCGAATAGCCTGTGGAGTTAGAGCCATTCTACTATTTCTATTTGACTTTGCAACACATGCAGATCAATTTCAATCTTTTATTATGAAATAATAAAAAGATTTTTTAACTTTTATTTTTATTATTTTTATTTATTTTTTACTTTTATTATGGGTTGAATTGTGTCCACCCCAAAAAAATATGTGTTGACGTCTTAACCCCCAGTACCTCAGAATGTGACCTTATTTGGAAATAGGGTCATTGGAAGAGTAACTGAGATGAAGTCATGCTTGAATAGAATGATCCCCTATTCTAGTATGACCTGGTGTCTTTATAGGGAGATAACCATGAGAAGACAAGCACACAGGGAGAATGCTATGTGACGACAAAAGAAGAGAGTAGAGTTATAAGGCTGCAAGCCAGGGAATGCCAAAGATTTTCCATAAGCCAGGAAGAGGCAGGGAAAGATTCCCTTACAGGTTTCAGAGGGAGCATGGCCCTGTCGACACCTTGATTTTGGACTTTTAGCCTCCAGAACTGTGAGACAATGTATTTATATTGTTTGTTTTTTAATTGAAGTATAGTTGACACACAATATTATGTTAGTTTCAGATGTACAATGTAGTGATTTGACAATTATGAAATGCTCACCGGTGTAAATGTAGTTACCATATGTTGCCAATATTTCTATTATTTTAAGCTGGTCAGTTTGTGGTACTTTGTTAAGGCAGTCCTGGGAAACTAATAAAGCTTTCATTAGAACAATACAAATTCATTAAGACTGCTTAAAAGTATGCTCATTTATGAGTTGGGGAACTAACTCAAGAATTTGCTACGATTATTGATTCACCATGTATAATGTACAAATAAATATATATTCAGCATTTTACAAATAGCACTAGAGGTGATTCTTCTCAATTTGTTAATGAGTTTGTTTTGCAATGTTATAACTTGTCTTCTCATGGATTGCCATTTGATGGTGGTGGAAACCAATAATCCTGTAGTGTGCCCCCAGGTGGTGGGATGTCCATTCAGGTCTGTTTAGGTCTGTTTGGCCATGTGCTGACATGTCTCTGAAGAACAATAGGGACCTTCAGAAGGCCTTACAAGGTGAACTTTGCAGACTGGTGCATGTGAGAAGAGCTCAGATCAGCATATTGCTGGATTCATGTCATACCGTATGCAAGGTCTCATGTAGGGATGTAGACTTAGAGGATGCCCCATAAATACCTGTTGAATTCAATTTAAAAGGAAGTTAGTTAGGAAAAGTATTTTGTTGAGATAAAACATGTTCATTACTTTTTTCACTACATATTTATTGAGTTCTATGAGAATGTTACTGGCCAAAAAAAAAGCATGTTACTATTTTTTTTTTTACTGAAGCATAGTTGATATACAGTGTTTTTTTGGTTTCACGTGTACAACATAGTGATTCAAACAATTATATATATTATGAAATGCTCACCATGAAGTGTGGTAATTATCTGTCACCATAAAAACATATTATAATTTTATTGACTATGTATTTCCTCTGCTGTACTTTTATCTCTACAGTAATAATTTATTTTATAAAATAGAAATTTATTTTATAATTGGAAGCTTGTACCTCTTTATCCCCTTCACCTCTTTTGCCTGTCCCTCAACCCACCTTCCCTTTGGCAATCAGCAATTTGTTCTCCGTATTTATGCGTCTGTTTCTGTTTTGTTTACTTTTTTTCTCTTTGGATTTGGCATATAGGTGAAAGAATATGGCATATGTCTTTTTCTGTCTTATTTCATTTAGCATAATACCATTTAGGTCCATCCATGTTGTCACATATGGCAAGATTTCACTCTTTTCTATGGCCGAGTGTGGATAAAGGGAAGGTTCCTGTGGCCAGGATTCTCACCTGGCCCTGGTTGGCTAGCTCACTACACACCTGTGGGCAATACGTTGCTATTGACTCTATATAAAGAGCCCTGCCCAGTGCTCTGGGTGACATGGTGGCACGGCTGCACGGCTGCAGGAGAGCAGAGCAGAGGCTGGAGTGGTGGCAGCATCAAGGACCGAGACTGAGATGGACGTGGGGGCCGAGAGGCCCAGAGGCAGAGACCGGCTTGCTGAATGCAGACTCGCTCTGAGTGGACAGGATTCTAGTGACTGACCTGCCACTGTGGAAATAAAGTTGGGCATAACCCTTTCACCCCAAGAATATTTCACAGTCATTTCTTTGGTCACATTGAATCCATAGTGAACTTGCCTGGGGCTGAAACCCATTGGCAAGACACTGAGTAATACTCCATTGTATATATGTAGCACATCTTCTTTAAGCACGATACTATTTTAGAGCAATAGCAATGACAACAAAGAAGAGAGCAGGAGGAAATGTGCTAGACTAGCCACATTTGGTAACTTGTCTCCCTTGTTAGTAAAGGCCACATTTACTCAATAAATAATTGATTTGCTGCCTAAAATTAGTTGTGACATGTAACTTAAGGGTGATTTAGCGCCATTATTTTATGAGGATAGAAATGACTGGTATTGCATCATTTCATTGTGGACTGAGTTTTCAAAGTGTTGATGTTCAAGAATTCCAATGAGACCACATTCTGTCTGAGCCCCAAACTGGCTATTAACCAAAAAAAAAAAAAATTCTATCCTTAATTCTATGTTGTGAAGATGAAATAAAACCCAATTTTTCAATTAGTGGGAAGTTTATATATGTGAAAGATCTGGAATTCTTTCCAACACAGGACCCATACAAATCCAAATAATTACCCTCTTCACAACAACCATTGACAGGGGACCCATAATGTCCTAAGCACTAAGGTGACTTGGGCTCTATTTTCTTCAGCTGAGTCCTCCAAGTAGGTGCTGCTGTGGAAAGCAAAGCATGAGAGTGGTTAATAAATCAACCTGGTCTACCAGCTGGTAAATGCCACAGTGGGGACTTGAGCAGGCATTGACTCTAAAGCCTGTGAGCATTTATGGTGCACCCACTGTGCACTGAAGTGCCCACGGTGAACAACCCAGAGGATAGGTGAGGGTTGGGGGCTTAGATTCCAGCAAGTCTAACCACTGTAGATGGTCATCTCCTTCTCGAGGGAATTTTTTTCTGTCTCTCATTAAGTAAGCTGTATCTCATTAAAAATGCCTCATCAGTAATTTTACTGATTTGGGTAGTTTATGCAATTACACTCCCAGCACACCTGATAGTTTAATTGTTTATGGGCCCCTGACAGAAAAGTTGATGGCACTAAACCTTGGATCTAATTTGGCCAGACTACATACAGTTCATTCACAAAGCAAGAAGCACCATCTGACTAATGTTTTGCACATATCATTTCACTTCCAAATGTCAACTACTATTTTTTTAAAACTGTAAAGTAGTTAACAACACACAAAAAATCCTTCAAATGTTACAGCTGAGGTATTCACATGCACATAAGTTGTGGCTGCATCTTACTCACTTTTTACATGTTTGACAAACATGGTTTTAGTACCAGGTCGCAACTCACTAAAACTGACCTTAATTCCTTTTGGCCATGCACATTCCTTCCCAATGAGTCTTTGTCTACTCTATAACAAGTGCTATAATTGCTTTTTGCACAATTGGCAGGCAAGAATTCTGTTCTTGGTTAGGTCACTTTTAACCCTAAACTTTCCTTCACATTTTCAATTCCTGTGCTTTCTTTTCTGAGTTCAAGTCAAAATGAGCAAGTTAATCTCCAACTCTAAGAAAAATTGTTCAAAAACAATGAACATTATGTTTATGGGGCACCATCACTTTCTAAACACTAAAGAACGTTTTTGTTTCGGCCAAGACATATCTACATTTTTATTGGAATACCAAAAATTTGATAATTTTTGTTCTCTAACCTGACTTTGGAACCCTAACGTGTCTGTCGGACACATGTGGTAGCATTCACCTTTCTCACCCAGGCTCACTTCTCTCCTCAGGACTGGTGTCTTTCCCCTCTCTAAGACATCTTTCTAACTGGAGAGGTCTGCCCTGGCAATGTGATGGTCATACACGGTGAGTAGGAAGAGACCCAGGTAATTACCTCTAAGTCTGTAAAAATATGCCAGAAACCTGGATGAGTCTTCTGGAAAACCCCAATTGTGAATTATACCATTATGCCTTCCTTGGGTCTGTCCTGTTCCCATTAGCATTCTGCCTGGGCTTATTTACCTGGGCTTAGACGTAGCGGCCCCTGATTTTTGAAAATTTTCCCCAAGTTATGTGAAAACAGAGAAGGGAGTCATTTTTTCATTGAAGATCATAACAAGAGCTAGGGTTAATGAAATCATTTTGTTCTTAGCATGACCAAATTTAGTGCTAAGAACAGCCAATTTCCTAACAATTTAGCACATTTATTCTATCAAGTCAAAGGGCACATCTGAACTGTCTTTAATAAAAAGTTCTTAATGTAGGGCCAAGCCCACTCTGGCACTCAATAGCTATGACTGACTAACCACCTTACAACTGTTTGTCTGAGGTTGCCAAGAATGTTTGGCGCACATGTCCTCAATTAACAGATTGGACAGTCGCTAATTATCTGGATGAGGGATTCGGCTCCCTTAGCTTGCCTTTTCCTGCAAACAGGAAGAAAAGATTCCACCATACTGTTCTGAATTATTGGAATTTGTCCCCTGTGGCCCACCATGATGTCACACTGACATTTTCTAACAAGTAATTTTTGAGGGGAATTTGGAGTTTAGAAAATTAACCTAATGGATTAACTTAAAAAAAACAACAACTTAGTTTTGAAAGAGCCCTAAATCTGAATGCTCTAACAGTGATGAAGACTTTATAAATGCAGGTTTGGGGAAAATGTTATTTTCAGGATATTTAGTTATTTTCATGGTTAACTACTGACAATCTGTTGGTAGAATGCCCACTAAGTAGGTTGTAAATGACAAGTTGTTTGTCTAAACTGGCTTCCTTTGCCACCCAGCGTACTTCTGACGCCTTCCTGCATCACACCCCACCCTTGTCAGCAATGCAAACTCATTTGACATTAGCAAAGCCAAAGTGCATTGCAAAGGGGAGATTTTTAGCCAACACATAGAAAACATCACCCATGTATAAACATCGTGCAAACTTTAATTAGAAATTTCTTTTGCTTTTAATTCTTATTTTACATTATTTAAAAAAAATATTAATTCGTTTTGCTAGTAAGTATATTGGAGTGAACATCTTACTTTGATGTAAGTCCCTTTTAAGAATCTTGTTGAATCCTCGAGACTTTAATTTAAACACCAATTTTCATCATAGACTATCACAAGTGTGTTAGAAGACACATGGTTAGACCAAATGTATACTGATTTCAGTCTCTGAAAGTTTATTCATGTCATGGCACATGCAAAAAGAAAATAAGTTGAACAACACACACAAAAAAATGGCTACAACAAAACCTAGGTAGAATATTACTTCTTAAGCCAGAATTCCCGATTGAAAATGTCCCCGTTTTCTCCCTTCCTAGCCATGTGACCGAGGGCAATTAATTATGCCTTCTCTGCCTGAATACCCTCATCTGTAAAAGAGGTTGGTTAATAATTGTACTTATCTCCCAGGGTTGTTAAGGGGATTAATTGGGTCAATTAATGTAGAAGACTTGGTAAAGTCTGATCCATAGTGTATGCTAACACCCAGGAATTTTAGCTATTATTAATTATGGATTATTTAAGTTTCCAACATAATATGTATATATAGCCAATTGTCCAATGTAAAGTAACTTTAATTAAAAAAAAACTTGGAGAAACTACCTTTTACAATATTGTTGGCAATTTCAGTTTCTGGGGGTGAAAATATTATTACTTCATGTTGATAAGCTGTCCAAGATGAATTTCTTAGTCAAACATATTAGATTTCCTGCAGAACGCTGAGACGGTGTGACCTGGGTTAACCCTTGTTCTGCTTAGAGAGGTAAATGGTACACATCATTCCAAAGGCTTTCAAGGCAGAAGAAAAATGGTTGTTCTGAAAATGTTGAGACTTAGATTGAAGTCTCCAAATCCTAGATTTGGAAAATGGACTGGGGACTCTTATTGTTACCCTCTCTGGACCCTGCAGGCTGCTTTCCGCCAGGATGGGGAGGGTGGCTCCGGGGAGAGGGCTGTGTCGTCAGCTGGCAGACAGACCCTCAGGCAGCTCCTGTCCTGACATAGGTGCTAAAGTCTCTCCTGCCGTGGCACCCAGGAAACCAGTGCCCAACGCAGTAGTAAGACTTCGAACAGACACTAGTTCCAGGTTTCCCTGAGTCCTCAGGCTTAAGGCAACAACCAGCAGAGACAGCAGTGGGGAATGGGACCCTTTGGAAGTCCAGCAAGACCAACAGGTGACAACGGAAGTCCAGGAGGGTAAGTGGCCTTCTTAGTTTGCTCAGGTAGCTGTGATAAAGGTAGAACCCACCCCTGCTGTAGTACCTTCTCCGCGAATACTTTTTCAGTTTCCTTCCAAGTCCTTTCAGAGACTGGGAAATTTGGTCAGAGCCATAATAGTGACTCTAAGTCTTGAGAAAAATTTATTTAGATAGTGATGTTGCAAACCTTGTCAGTGTAGTACGTCTCATTCTTTGGTGGGGATGTGTATGCGTCTGGGTCGAAGCTACCTGGTAGTGTAGAGCTTCAGATAAACAAATCAAGAACTATGCTTGACAATGTGTGGAATTTGAAATATGCTTCCGTCCACTCCTGCTCTCTAGTTACACCACTTCTGTTTCTGTGTATTGACAAATGCAGAGGACACCAAAGGAAGCTTCCTGCACACTTAGTATAACTGGTATATAGGAGGGTGGTTGGGAACCTGTCTCCCTGTAAATTAGGGGAGGCAAAGGTGTTCCCAGTGTTTCTTCCTGAGTTGTAGAAATGAATATCTTGAGCTTTCCCCTCCAGCAAAGACGTCCTGTTAATACCCAAACTACTTTCAGATTTATTGTGACAAGTGATACAGTACCATGTTCGAGGAAGAATTTTGGGATGCGTGCCTTGGAAACTTTTTTTGTTGCCCATCTGTTTTGCTTGTCGCAATTCCTGTTTGTTTAAGATGTACGTGTGCCAGAAATGTGGAAAGAATGTGTGTAGCGACAAGTGCTATCGAGCCATTTTCACACTGGACTTATGGGAAGCATGTGCTGCCCATCTGTGAAGTTCTTATTTTATGCAAATTTAGAAAATATATTCTTATGTCATGTTGCCTTAATGCCCAGAGGTAGATCGGAACACACATAAGGAGGAGAGAGACAGGGAGGAAATAACCTTGTGCCCAGTGACAGGGTGACCTTGCTATGACTAAAAGAAAGTCTGAGATGCATGTTATTTGTCAAAAAGTAGAAGGGCCAGCGGGCATTTCCTCTCCAAGAATGCTGCATACCGTAAAAGAGTATGTCTTTAAGAAGATTGGTTTTTAATCTATGAATGAGATGTAAAAGCCCCTATCTCAAGATGCTTTGAATGGTAGAGAGAGTACATTGCTATCTGTGGGGCTTCCCCATCTTCTGGAACATTCTGTGATGATGGCCTCAGATATTCTCTGGGTTCTAAAGCAGAGTATTTTTAAATAGGACATCAGAATGTTGTCAGGTCAATAAATATTTCTGAGGGGTTCTCTCAGGACCTTTAGACAGATTGAGGTTTTATCTCCATGTACCAGCTTAGTCAATAAGCATGTTAGATGAAAGTCACCATAAGTAAATGGGGAAAGAAATTGCTCTTAGAGCAAAGCCTTGTGGACTTAGTGTGGGTTAGAGAAGCTGTGTGAAACTTACTGCTGTGGGTTGTGCTAACACTGGGTTAGGCAAAGGGTTTGACGTGACGAAAGTACTTGCCTCATTAATTATCTCTGCTTCGGTGTTGGGTGGAAACAATTCCTCATGTTTCATGACAGCATGAATATAAATACTTAAAATTTATCTAAATATATTCTCAGTCTCAAGACGGTAACAAACAAAAGAACTGAATATAAGACATTTTGTATACATTAAGATAGTTGCATAAAATACAATTTTATACAATTTTTGAATAAAATTTATATAATTTTAAGATAGTTTTTATACAATTAAGGACTCTAAGAAATGGATGGTGAAGGGGTCTTAGAAAAGCAGCAAAAATGGTGAGCATGGTTCATGGAATTTAGGCCAGATAGATCAACTCCGAGGAGAACTAAGCAGAAGGCCAGGGCAGG
This sequence comes from Smutsia gigantea, assembly GCA_032199065.1. NCBI lineage: Eukaryota > Metazoa > Chordata > Mammalia > Pholidota > Manidae > Smutsia > Smutsia gigantea. The sequence continues at coordinate 292,121 of JAVSCE010004498.1, forward strand.
CTTCACCGGCATGCCCCTATGCAGGCCTGCAGGGCCCCACGCTCCACAGGGTCTCCAACCTGGCTTAAAGCCCTGCTCAATGATTTTTAAACAGGGTGCCCTGCATTTTCATTTTGCACTGGGCCCTGCAAACTGTGTAGCTGGTCCTGTTGGAAATAAATACAAGTGGATATTTGCAAACCCAAACAGCTTGAGAAGGAAATTTGAGATTGAAAGGTCAAACTTGATGAACAGGAGGGCCGGGTACAGTCAAGAGTCTGCGTCTCCTTCACTCTGTCATCAACAACCCACATCAGGCAATACCATAGGAACTTGTAGGTTGTAGCCCTGCCCCCCTACCCCCTCTGCCCCCCTGCTCCAGGTCGTCTTGGCGCTCATCCTCACAGTCGTGGACACCTCTTAGTTACTCCCGGAGTAGCCTTGGATGGCCATCTGCCTTGATGCTGGTAATTGTCCGGAATTCCTCAACACAATCCTCTCTGAAGTTGCCCCACTGACGTGGGTGGCAGTGAGAAGAGTGGAAAATTTCAGAGTTCTGTTTAGCTCATTAAATTTGAGGTGCTTATTCATAAACTAGTGGAGGTATAAAATAGGTGGTTGGATATAAGTATCCGGAGCTCGGATAAATTCAAGGGTTCCATAATTGAACTTCTTTTTTTTTTAATATCTATTTCCTTTGGTACACAATGACCTAAATATAGCTTAACAATTATTCCTTATAAAGACTTAATTATATTCTTAGCTAAGGTCCTCTTTTGCTTGTCTAGGGAGGGAGAAGGAAAAGGGTCACTTTATTCTTCCACTTATACTTATTCCACCTTTATATAATGATAAATAGGTCACTAGGTGACAACGGTGGTCTGGAGGATGGCTTGAGACAGAAGAGCACATTAGGATACAAAGGAGCAGCTGAGATAGCCACACTTGGCTGAATGTGTCTAATTGCCGTGCCCTGGCCCTTTACCAGCCAACTGAGTTTGGCTTACGATAGACTTGCTCTCTGAGAGTGGGTCGACTAGCTGTGCCTGGCACATACCAGGAGCTCAGTTAACATCTGTTAAACCAATGGCATGACCTCCAAAAAATCTTTCTTCAAATAAAATATAAAATAAGTTACCTGGGGTCACCCAGAGCTTAGGGAGACCTGGTCATAGTCAGAGCCTCTGTACCCATATGTGGAAGTATCTTGCAAATTATTGTTTGTACTACTTATTATTGGGTTGCCTCATGCAAACTGCCTCATGCATTCTGGTGTCAGAGACAGAGACAGAGACAGAGTGAAAATGCAGGTGAAGAGGAAGAAAACTTTTTCATATTTTGTACTTCTCAGTAAGGCTTCACACTTAAGATGCATCTCTGATTTATTTTATTATTTGAAGGTTGTACCACCTTATCCCCTTCACCTATCTCACCCATCCCCCCCAGCTCCCTCCCTATGGTAACTAACAGATAGGAATGGAAGTACAACATAGACAATACAGCCAATGATGTTGTAGTATCTTGGTATGGTACCAGGTGTCACTGCACTTACCATGGTGCTCATTTACTAATGTATGCAATTATCCAGTCACTATGTTGTACATCTGAAACCAACATAATATTGTATATCAACTATATTCCAAAAAAGGAATGTATTTCTAGTAAATTCCATGGCAATCTCTACCACCTGCCCCAACAAGTTAGGTATGCCTCTATTAAACACAAACAGAAAATGAACAGAGAAGAATGGTGCATTTTTTGGTCACAGAATAAATAGAATGTGTTGGTAAAACTAAATTTAGACTCTAAAGCACAAAACATCTAAAGCCAAGCTTGTGTTTTACTCTAAAAAACTATTTGTGACCTCAGAATGGTACCACATTCCACCTATTTAAGCCAATGCCCTAGGAATTATCTTTGATAGTTTCTTTTTCCAAAATTAATCCATAAGCATGTCTTGCTGGGATTTCTTCTAAAATCTCTCAAAATCTCTCTTCATTCTCATATCCCTCGTCCAAGCTACCAGTGGCTTTTGACTGGACTTTTAGAAGCCTTCCTAACTGATCTCCCTGCATCCCCCTCCCTGTCAACCACCCATCATTTTGCACACAGTGGTCACAGCGATCGCAATCATCTGTGCTTCAGTTTTCTCTTCTGTAAAATGGGAATAGTGACATTGCCTAATCACACAATTCTTCCGAGGATTTCACAAGATGATAAAAGCAAAGCATTTAGTACAGTGCCTGGCACCACCAATTAGTGTTTTCACCATAATCGAACACTTCAACAGCCTTCTTTTCATCTTGCTGCCTCCAATTCCCTTATTACATATATAACCAGAGGAATGTTTTTGGACTGTAAATCTGATCCTGTCATTTAAAAGCTTCCCACTGTGTTCAGGATAAACTCAATTTTCTTAGCCTGACATGCATGGTCCTTTTTTTTATCTATCCCCTGACTACCTCTCTTCCTTCCCCTTTTGACACCTTCCTTCCACTTCTCCCCATTCCTGCACACATACACCTGTACCTCTCCAAACTCCAACTACACCAAACTCAATGCTGGTTCCAAAGAGCATAGCTTACTTTCTCAATCTAGATCTTTGCAAATGTTTTTCGTTTGCCTGAAATGCCTTCCTTTTTTTTTCTCCTCAACCTCCCCAGCATACACCAGTGTCCCCTTTCACATGGGTGACTCCTACTCAGGAATCAGGACTTCAGTAGATAACAAATTCCTGGTCACATCCAGCTTTCCCTGAAGCCATGAAGGCTGATTCAGGTTGCCTCTGGTATTTTTCCATAACATCATTTTTATACATCTATAACAGAACTTATACCAGGATGTGAAAATGGTCATCTTAGCTGAGGCCAAAGGAAACAGACACTGCAAACCCAAGGTCATCTAGAACATAAACAAACTTTACAAAGAGGTAGTTGAAAAGTGGTTACCTGACTTCTATATCCCCTTACCTGTGATCTCAAAAATCTAAAACAGTTAAGAATTAGAGATGAGAGAAGGGTTGGGCACACATTCCTTTGTAGAGGGTTGTGCTATAAATTCAACATTCTCTACACCAAGGAGACTGGATGGAGGGAAGGAAGGATTTCCAACAGAAAAGCATGTCATTAAGAAGGCATGGCATGAGTTCTAGAATCTCAATTCCAGACCCTCATCTCATTACTCATGTGACTTTGAAAAAAGTCACTAGGGTTTAAAAGGACAAACTGACTTAGATCATTTTAGTGATCCTTTCAAACTCTAACATCCTTAATTCTATAGTTTAGAAAAGAAGAAATTCATGTCAACAGCCACTAAACCAGAAGATTAGATGAGGTAGAACAGCTAGAAGAGAATGAAAAATTATAGAATTTTTTCTTCATTTTGGGAGAAAGAGGGAGAGAGAGAGAGAGAGAGAGAGAGAGTGAGTTACCTAGAAGAAAAAGTTTTGAGAACTGACTCTTCAGTCCTGAATATATTGTAACCAAATACTAGTTTGCATCCAGTTGTTTTGCGTGGCTTTTCTATCCCGCGTGACTCTGGTCCTCAAGCTGCCCTTCACTGCCAGAAGCCCCCTGGAGTGGGTGTAATGGTGAACCCTAAAATGATGCGTCCATATCCTAATCCCAAGAACTTGTGAATATGGCCTTATTTAGAAAGCAGGTCTCTGCAGTTGTGATCACATTAAGGAACTCAAGATGAGCTCATCCTGGATTACCTGGGTGGGCTCTAAATCCAGTGACAAGTGTCCTTATAAAAGATACAGGGGGAAGAAAAGAAGACCATGTGAAGACAGAGGCAGAGACAGAACAGAGTTATACAGCCCCACAGCAAGGAATGCCTGAAGTCATCAGTGTATGGATGAATAGGTAAGGGAGAATCTGCCCCTAGAGACTTTGAGGATACCATGGCTCTGCTGACTCCCTGAGTTTGGACTTCTGGCCATCAGAACTGTGAGAGAATACCTTTCTGTTGTTTTAAGCCCCCCAGTTTGAGGTGATTTGTTACAGCAGCCCTTGGAAACTAATACCTCCTGTGATGTTCTTTTGAGCAGAGCTTGTATTCTGGAATCATTTCTCACTGTACCTTACCAAAGCTCAACTCTCTAGATGGTAGTTCACAAGGATCTAACCAGGTGAACAGTGATGTCAACCCGATAAACCAAGGTCTATCTGCAGTTGTTCGTAATTGTAGATACCATGTGTGCATTTTTCTACAGACCTTTCTGCGTGAATGAAAATAGTATAATATTTGTATAATACTTTGTACTTCAGAGCATTTTCAGAAACATTATCTCATTCTCCAACATGCCCTCACTGGATAAATCAGAGGTACCATTACCCCCATTTTGCAGCTGAATAGGCTGAGCAGCAAGAATAAGTGATTTACCCCCCTACACCCAACAATGAAGATACACATAAGGCTGGAACCCAAGTCTTTGGCTCAAAGGATTCTAACGGAGAGATGTCTTCAACACAGAAGCTTATGAATGTTTCTCAAATGATTGCTAAGGGGTAACTATCCATGCTGGTTACTTGCAAAGCTGTTAACTATAAAATAACTAACTCTATACCAATATTATGAAAGTAACTCCCATGTCACTTAGAGGGAAACTCAAATTCTTAACGATGGTATACAGGATCTGGTCCCACCTCTCACCACACCACTCCTCCTCACCTCTAACCACCACCCTACCGGATGCTGGCTGGATGGCCTCCCTCTGGACATTTGCCTCTCCTCAGCCTGAAATATTCATCCTCTCGTCACCTTTATTGCCAGCTCCCTCACTTCCTTTTGGTTTTTCCATATGTATCACCTTCCCAGTGAGGTTCACCTCAACCTATTCTAAATAAAATCTAATCGTATTCCTATCCCCAATCCTGTTTTGCTTTCTTGCTTAATTTTTCTCCATATCATTATGTATTGATCTCTGAAGGATGAGTGAGACTACAAAAGGAAAAGTTGAAAATGAATAAGAAAGGACGGTTTTATGCATGAAAACATCGTAAACAAAGGAATGGGGGAATAAAGGCCAGGGGGAATAAAAAAAAAAGCCACGGAGCCAACATAAAGGCCAGGTGTTCACTTTAAAGGTTCTGTGTCCCAGGATGTGTAGCAGTCCTGGCCAGGGCTTTGCTTCCTGTGCAACAGCGGGCCGGTCTGGTGGTACCCTCTGGGTCCTGCTCTCGCTGCCCTCTAACCAGAACGTCAGTGGCAACCTAGAAATATAAAAATAATATCTTCTGAATGCAAAGTAAATAACGATTTGAAAAGTTTTCTTTTTACTTACAAAGGAAAAATTAAAATATATCAGCAGAGTAGACAATCACAGATGAACTATCTAAGATATATAAATAAGAAGCTGGTTTCAGGACTACTTTCTGCCACAAAGGAACTGTCACACATGCCTGTGATAGCTACTGTGACTGGGGAGCTGGTACTGTACCTCACTTATGCCACGGTACCCATTGCATGCTCAAAGAGAGGAAAACGAAGAATATTTTTAAGACATGGAGCATAGATATTATAAACTGAAATAGTCAAACAGGGGTGTATGTGTGTATCGAATGTCTATGAAGTTTAAAATTTTATCATTAGGACTTTGACAGAGAAGTTTAAGGCTGACAGTTAAATTAAAATGAAAATAAATGAGTTTCTGCCATCTTTAATAAAGATCTGGAAAGAGACCATTAACTCTCCTTGTTCATATGGTGGGGAAATAATGAACTGAATCCTTCTTTCTGCCCTCCTGTCCCTCCATTTTACCTTACGAAGAAGAATCCAAGTCGTGTAGAGAAAGAAGGAAACTAGATTGGAGTGTGACAAGTCACACCGGGCTGGCTCAAAACCCTACAGCTTTACTTTTAAGGCAAATGAGTTTGCACAAACCCCTAGCCTCTCCCCACCTGTTTCCTCATCACAAAATACTGCTAATCTTACCTACCTCAGAGACTTGTAGTAAGAATCCAATTTTACCATAAATATTGAAAAGGGACAGTGTTGAATAGCGGACATGTCAGACTTTCCATGTTCAAATCCCAGCTCTGCCTCAGTCTAAGCATGCAAATTTCTGCAAATTGTTTAAAGTCCATAAGATTCCACTTTCTCATCTGCCAAGTAATAATTATTTAGTATAGGGCTTGGCATGCGGAAGGTGCTCAGGAGATAAGAGTAGGTGAGCTAAATCTTGCAACTAGCCACTTCAAGCAAAAAAGACTTCCTTCCTTTGAGTATTCTACTCAGAATGAAGTCTACCCACACTGAGTTTCAGTCTAGACAGTAACATGTCAGATGCCAGAAAAGCCAGGCGCGCTGTGCTGCTCTAGAAGTTATGCTGGGGAATAAATATTTATATGTGTTGGGGAGGCAATGAATTGATAAAGATTAACAGTTCTAGAAATGCAAGTCCTAGAGAACCATTTGAATTTCCTTAAAAAAGGGGCATTTAAAGATACTAATGTATAACTGCTAATCTAGAGGTAGGTCTTCCTCTTGATCCTCCCAATAACCATCGTTTGGCTTCATTACATTTTCACATATGAGGAAACTTCTCAGTGTGTAAAGGCAAGATGCTCTGGGTCAAATTCAGGCATGTCTGATTCCAGAACCCACTTAACTATAAAGCCACGAACAAGACCAATACCCCTGCATTTAAAGTGCCTATCAGTGTAACTGTGGAAGATAACAACTATGTAAATGGTGAACATTAAGATAAAAATGTAAATATTTCAAGGAGTCTGATTATAAATGGAAGATGTTCATGCACTGAGGCTCAAAGGAGAAGCATCACGTGTGGGTGGGGATCAGAATAGGCTTTATTGTGGGCTGGAAGAGATGCTTAGATCTCACTGGGCAGAGCTAAGGGTAGGGAATGGAGAGACAGACAGCCCAGGAGGCAAGGTAGGCAAGCAGAAGACCACACCTGGGATCAGTGAGACCTTCATTTTCCCAGCTCAGCCTCTGTTTGGCTCTGCATCACGCGTGTCCATGGTCTCAGTAAAGGGTTGTGTTTTTATGATCTGTCCAAATATCTAGAGTAAGAGGCTCAAAGAAGAAAAATAGGTAGCCTAGTTAAGGCATGCATGACAATCGAAATAACAGAAAAAACCTAAATTAGTTAAACAAGAAAGAAAGTTTGTCTCTACAAATGTACACATGTGAGTGTGAACATGAACTCAGACATGTAACAAAAACACAGAAATATTTCATTGGTGTCTTGGGAATTGGCGGGGGCTGGAGACCATTTTCACTTTTAGGAATAAAAATGATGGCTGCTTTGATAACTGCCTTCTTTTTCCATATCTGGAGACCTACCAGGACAAGAAAAATAAGTACTTTCCCCTGTCTTAAAATTCTCTAGTCAGTTATGAGCCAACTCCCATGAAATATGGGGTCTAGTCAAGGGGGCTGATCCCAGAAATGTGGCATATTTCTCAGGACCACAGGACTAAAAAAAAGCACTCCAAAACAAGCAGCAACCCAAAAAAACAACATATTGCCATCCTGCAAAAAAATCTCAGAGTGCTGAAAAAACAACAACATATGGCTGGGTGGGGTGTGACCAAAAGGAATATAGTTATCACGTTTTGAACATTCCTTTTACAGACTTGAGTGAAAAGAAATTTTCTAGGACAGAACATGGAGTAGTCCCAAAGCCTGTCTTTTTTGAAAGCACAAATGGGGACAGGAAAAGCAAAGAAGGATTTGTTCCAGGTGAGATACAGAGGAGAGTGAGGAATGGAATCTCACCCTTGACCCAAAACTATGCTGAAAAGAACCAAAGCAGACAACAGAGGAAGAGAGAAGGCCAGGATCACTGCTTTGTAACCAGTGATGCTGAGATTAAAACAGTGAGGAATGGAATGTACTTGAACGTGTTCATTATCGACACCAAAGCCACAGTATATGCTGATAATAGCTCTGGGGTGCCATCATTATGTACCTGGAATCTGTTTCATTTGAACAAAACAGAATCAGCTTCAAGAGCAGTGCTCTGCTGGGGAGCTCCGTTATATAACTGTTTCATAACTCAAGATGAAGTCACACAGCAAGGGTAGAAGAGCATAGGGAAATGAGTTTTCCAACTTTGGGACTTAAGTTCTTTATCTTAACCTGATCAGTGTACCTACCAGTTACACAAACTAAGGGTAATCTATGCTGAGCCCTCTCTGTAGATTGATATCTTTATGGGTCTTTTACTCTTTCAGTAGGAAATTAGCAGCTCCTTTGTGCCAGCCCTGGAGATAGAAGGGTGTGCAATATAAGGGCCAAGGGCAGGCTGCCCCAAGGTGGGCCCCTGTGACACACCCGTGATGTTGACCTGAAAACAGTCAAGACCCAAAGGACTCAGAAAGGAACTTTGATCTGCCTCCCTAAGAGCTTAAAAAGAATTTAGCTGGAGAAACTGCTCCAGGAAGAGAGCTCTTACCTTAGAGAGCTACATCATGATATCAACTGGGCGTGGTAGACAGAGATATCACAAAGTCTTATTAGTTTGCGGTGACATATATACCTCACTGTTCCAGGCTGTCTTTGGAATCTCATGCCTGTGGATTTCCTGAGCCTATGTAATTAAACCTCGTTCTTTTTCTCCCATTAATCTGTCTCATGTCAATTTGACTTTGAGACCAGGTAGAAGAACCTTGAAGTGTAGAGGAAAATTCTTTCCACCCACAACAAAAAGATTCCTGTCTCCAGTGAGCTTGAAGTCTAGAAGGAAATTTTATGAACAGATCATTATAATTTGCTACTTAATAGCATGGTTACAAGTATCCACTATCATTCTAATGCACAGAAAAGTAATGCTGTCTATTTCTAAACTGATCTGACCCAGTTCTTGCCTCTCCCCTCCTGTTCCACTCTGGAACCTGCTTGGTGGTGGAATAAAGAAATGACACTTGCCTATTCAAAGTATCTAATTATCTTTTGGTATAAATAGTGTCTTTAAGATTTTGGATAAATACCAATTAGGAATAGTTGCCCCAGTCCATTAGGTCTGCTTTAACGAAGTACCACAGACTGAGTAGTTTATTTCTCACAGATCTGGAAGCTGGAAATTTCAAGATCAAGGTTACCAGCATGGCTGCCTCCTGGTGAAAGCCTTCATCGTGGTTCACTGCATCCCTGCATGGTAGAAATGACAAGGGGGGCTTTCTCAGGCTGCGTTTTTCATCACACTAATCCCTTTCACAAGGGCTCTGCCTTCATCACCTCCCAAAGACCCCACCTCCAAATGCCAGCACCAAACGCAATCATCTCGGGTGTTCAGTTTCCACATAGGGGACGCGGACATTCAGACCACAGCAGAAGCTGAGCAGTCAGTCCTGAATCCCCCACCTCCCTGTTCCCAGCCCTTCCGTCTTTCTCTCCAGGAGACTGATAATTTTGAAGTGAGGTAGGCAGCAGGTGGCTGTGAAGGGTAGTACTCAAATATCATTTTGTTTTTGGTGGGGAGGAATATCGGATGCCTACTTGTGATGTCTCTGCAAATGATCCCTCATGGTCAGTGAGACTTCTGTTGTGGGGAAAGGCACTACCAGCTCACAACCTTTTGTCCCAGCATACCCAAGTGTCCACGCGGCCCCCTCCCTTGGCAGTATGCTAGGTATAAGGTGTGTTGATGGCTTGGAACTGGCCAAATTCAGGCCTGCCTTATGGATGGAAACATCTTACTGGGAGGAAGATCCCTCTGACCAAGATTTTGTTTCTTGGGGCGCTGATCCCTTCTAGCAAAGCACATACTCTCTGTACCCTCATCCCTGGCACACACAAAGTCTATGCTCCTTCACGCCAGGTAAGCAGCTCCTTCCCTGTCCATGATGGCAGGGCACAGCCTTGTCCAGCCAGCCACTCCTACAGTCCCTGTACATAAGTCCCAATAAATCCTCATGTCTCATACGGCATCTCCAGGTCTTTCCTTCAGTCTTTCAGCACTTTCCCATCACAACTCTCTCACTTGGGCATGTGACTGGTCTTGTGGTCACACATAGATATGCAGGATCACTGAGTGGTCACCCCTTTGAACATTATGTGTTAATCAGAGATGGGTCCTTGATCTCATGAGAAAGAATTCAAGAGTGGATGCAAAACGTTGGGCATTAAGAACTTATTTGGAAGATGAGATTTTAGAGAAAAGCAAAAGTACATGCCCAAGAGTTGGGGTGTGGGCAGACCCAGAGGGAGTCATGCTGCAGGAATGATAAGGAACCTTTTTTTATATAAAGGAAGATGAATATTCACTAAGCGGGCTAGGCTTCTAAGGGAACAGGTGGCGCTTCCTTCAGAGTTCGGGCTTGGTCCACCCTTGGGTGGAGGGATCTGGAGCTGTATTTGGTTTCCCCTGGAGCTGCCATGGAGCAGGGAGGTGTAGGTGTGACTTTACTATGTTAGTGAGTGTATAATGTATTTTGGGGTGAAGTTTGGTTCGACTTCTTTCTGTTGGAACCAGCCAGTTTTGACTAGGATGTTATCCATATTGTCCTCTATATCCCAAGGGAGCACCTTGCATGGAATGCGTACAACGTAAGCAAACATCTAGCCTAATGTAAACACCGGCTGAAGACACCCTCCCCATCCTGGCTCATGTCCCATAACACATGGGCACACTGAGGCCAAAGACTGGAGTTGCTGTTGTCCATGGTCTCCAAGTCCCGTCCCAGTCCTTGGGGTCTCGTAGCATTTTAGCATTTCCAGAAGGGCCCTTGGAAATGTGGCCCTGTGAACGTGAACACCGTGTGCGTCTGTCATCAGGCCCTCCTGGGTCACCCTGAGCCAGCCCTCAGTCCTCCTCAACCATCTCCTATGAGGCACCATTTTTCTCTAAACATAGGAATCCCCTAAGAGGCTTGAATTTTTCCTAGGCTTCTGTGATGAAAGGAAAAGCCTTTCTTTTCTGGGTTTCCCCCAACCCCGTGGTCACGTCCAACCACACACTCCCGCAGATCAGCATCAAGGCTGGGGGTGCCCGCCTTGACCCATCACTGCTCTGCCCCCTCCCTCTAGCTCCTCCATCTCACTGGAAGGGTTGTTAAAGGAGAAACACAAACCCGCATGGAGTCACTTGAGTCCCTCCCCCAACTTAATGAGTTTCAGCCTCTTCCAGGAATGTGGCCTTTTAACAGCCAATCAGGAATTTTCTGAGCAGCACGCCTTATCAGTTCCTCTGGGCCCTCTCCTTGCCCCCAAAGAAGATGAGGCCATCTGCATGATAAAACCCTCTGACCTCCCCCAGAGAGGGTGACTTTGCCTGAGACAATCCCTTCTTTCCTTTCCCTAATAACTTCTCACCCCACCCTCCTTCCCATAAAAATGTTCCATTTTGTACGACTCCTTGGCGATCTCTCTACTTGTTAGATGAGATGCTGCCCAATTCATGAATCACTTAATAAAGCCAATTAGATCTTCAGATTTACTTGGTCGAATTTTTTTTTAACAGGGTTTTCAGTCTTCCTGTAGGACAGGAAATGCTCCTCTGTTGTATCCTTACTTAGGTGGCATTTGTATGCCATTTCCATGAAGAAATATGTTGGAATGGTTACATGACAAACAAAAATACCAAATTACTAAAGCAGTAAAATACAGGAGGCATTTAAAAAACAAGGCCTCTGTAACAATGCTGTACTAGATCAGACTTTTTGAGGTAGGTGCCCTACCAATATGGAAAAATGTGATTTTTCCATCCGTGATTTCTGCCCTAAAGTGGCAATTGAACATAGCAGGAAATGAAACCATTTACTATTACTATGCAACTTTTCCCCAAGATCATTAGAGAGCACATCGTCATCTCTGGAGCCCAGTGCCTTCAGCTGCATAAGGATTCTGAAAATTTGAAAATCACAACTTTTAGTATTAAAAAAATAGCAGTGTTTGAGAAAGAAAATTTCATCCCCGTTATTTTAAATTATAATAACTGTGCCAGGTGGCAATTTCTAAAAATATCTCCCATCATATGTACTCTTCAATATGACCTTGTCTCTCCCTGTTAAGACAGGAAGTCTAATTTTCCTGCTCTTGAGTCTGGGCAAAGTTGTGACTCCTTTAACTGATAAAGTACAGTGGAGGGAATACTATGTGACTTGCCAGGAAAAGCATGAGGTCATGGATCTGCCTTGTCTGCGGGATTTCTCCTGTTTCCTGACCTCCATGTAGGACATCCAACTGCCCTGAGGCTCCCAGGCTATTTGGAAGTCAAACTACAAGGGGAGGCTGTACAAGGTGCCCTGGTCAGCAGTCCGAGTCTCTGGGACATTTCAGCTCAGGCATCAGACATGTGAGGGAACATACCTTCAGATAGTCTAGCCTCCGGACATCAGGTCATCCCCAGCACTGGGGTGTTGCACCTGCTCCCCAAACTATCCTCAATGTCTCTTATCATAATTCCTGACTCACAGAATCTGTGAGCATAAAAATATGGTTGTTTCAAGCAACTAAATTTTGGATAATATGTTATGTAGTTTTAGTAACTGGAACAATGACTTAACTTATATGTTTGCATATTTGCATATTCTCAAAACCACCTCTGTCGAGGATATAGGAACCAGACTATTGAATCCAAATAGTCAAAAGCGAGAATGAATCACTGAATTATGTTTCATTTATGGAGGCAGGCAGGAAACACCTTGTGTGTTTCTGTGAATTGCATAAACCAGAGTTGGGTGCATGAACATCATATGGAATTTGGGACAATTTGGTTTGGGGATATAACTCAAGTAAAATTTGCTAGAACATCTAAAACTAGATGATACTTGGTAGAGGAGGGGAGACTACATATAGCATGTATTTTTTTTCCTCAAAGATCTGCAGAAATTGTTAGAACTGAGTACGTGTTATGAAGCTTATAACGAGGACCACAACATTTACAGAGCAAAATTTCATTCAATTAGTTTGGGCTAGAGAAGGCAGATTAAACTGCATGAAAGTTTGACTAGGTTTCCACTAAACTGAGATTTACCATGCGTTTCTGGGGTGTGAGGGTAGGAAAAATGGCTTTGCTTCAATCTGTGTGGAGCTTACTCTCTGACAAGAGTCTGGGAACTTTATATTCTGAAATTACTGATTCTAATAGGGAGGGGTATTCCTGAGTCAGGTGGGCTCTGTTCCTTCCTTCTTTTTTGTGTTCATTGGGTATTTTTATAGACATGAACTAGTGAACTATGACAAGCCAATAATACATGTAGTCTTGGGTTTAGGATGTACTACTCATTCTCTGACAGATACGAGCGCTGATTGTAGCAGAACTGTTCCAAGGATCTAACCCACTTCAGCACTTAATCCCTACTCTGTGAGAGGCAATGACCATGACCCTCAGGGCCCAAAGATGAAGAGGATATGCTGTAGATAGTATAAATAAATAATTACACTAGAAAGTGATTTCTGTACATATCTTTATGATAACATTTACTACACTGTGTTGAAATTGACTACATATGTGTCTGTCTCCTTAACTAGGGAAAACATTCTGTCTACCTCATCTTTCTATCCACAGCATCTAGCATAGATTTCGGCTCAGAGAAGGCATTCCCTGCCCTATAAAAATGGCTGAGCCAGAAGCCAAATAATAGAAAGAGAGAGGCAGCTATATGGTATAGAAAGTCTGCAAGTCCAGAAGCCTGAGTGTTGTCTTAGGGTCCTCTTCTCTTTTTCTCACCTCTCACATCCGTCTGATCACTAAGCTCTGATGTTTCTCCCTCCTAAATCCCTTAAAATTTCTGCCTTTTCGTCCTTTCCCACTGCTACTACCTTAAGTGACATCCTGATCACCTTTATCCTGGGTCGCTGCAGTAGTGTCCTGGCTGGCTCCTGGCCTCCCTCTTGCCCGCCTCCAGTGCATTCCCCACAATGCCAGGAGAGTGATGTTCCTCAAAGGCAGATCTGGTTATATGGTTACACTGCTTAAAAACCTTCAAGATAATCTCTTTGTCTATAGGATCAGGTCCAAACCACCTTGAATAATGTCCAGGACCCTCCATGACTTAACTATGTCCACTTCTTCAGGTTCCTTTCCCACACACATCCACATTCCTCCTTACGCCTGGTCAAAGGATCCTCTCCAAACCCACCAGTGTTGTGGGAAATGCTTGTCTGCACATCCTGTTCCCCTAGCTGTGGGTGTGTGTGCTTCCTCTTCCTGCACAGCCCTCTCCTTAGTATGTCTGGCAAAGTTCTGCATATTCTTCACGGCCCCATCAAGCACCTAATCACCATCTAATCACCTTCTTTGTACTGTTGTTACACTTTTACTTTATCATAGGGAGGGCACAGTTTCAAGTAAAAGATGGTGGGCTCTGGTCTGAGGTTGCCTGGGTTCATATTCTACCTCAAAGATTTACCATCAGGGTGGTCTTGGCCAAATGCTTAGCGACTAGGTGGCCTAGTTTCTTCACCTATGAAATAAATGTTCTGGGTCTTGGGAGGCTGCACTTCTGGGCAGTCCCAACAGTCTGTCTTGCCTTCTGCTAGGGTTTGACCAGTAGGGGGCTCTGTCGGATATTCGTAGCCTTGGTGGGGTGGTGGGGGCCAGGCTTCCATTCCCTGCTTCCCTCCACTCGGCCTCCTTGGCCCTCCTTTTCTCCTGCAGTGACAAAGTTTCTCTCCGGGTTCCACTCCCTTCCTTTGCCTTTCTCAGGTTCTCCCTGTTGGTCTATTCTCCAGCCCTTCCTGGTTTCCCTGTCCACACTTTCATAAACAGACCTTTCATTAGACTATACTCAATTTTTCCATTTGAGTAAGCCAGCTGTTTCCTACCAGGACCCTGACTGATACAAACCCTTAGTGAATTGCGAATCTTTAAAAGCTAGGTTTTAAATATTTTTTAAGGCTATGCTGTCATTTAGCTGTATATTTTAACACAGTACCTGATGCAATATAGTAGAAATTAAATTTACATCTGGATGAATTAATGAGCAAGCAAATGATTGACACTTTAGACGAAGAGGGGTGAGTCAGGAAAGGCCTCAAAGAGCAGGTGATTGTTGAGCTGGGTATGCAGAATGTTATACAGGGGGATTCCTTGAAAAGAAAAGAGCATGTGCAAAAGGACAGGGCATGACAGTGTTTGGGGAGCTACAAGTAACAATTATTACTGGAGCATGAAGCATATTAGGGTCCTTTATAAACTTCCTTTGGTACAAATGATTCTGCTGCTTTACATAGTTTGAAATCACTGTCTTAACTAATCTCCTTACTTTATAAATAGGAAAAGAATATCTAATAAGGAATAAAGGATAAATCTAGTAAAAGATCATCAAAGTTCACTGTAAGCCTGTTAGAATAGTGTTCAGTTATGACAGGGAAGTCCAAGCCTCTCACCTCCATCTGCTGCCTGGTGTATACTAAGCTCTGGAAAACTGAAGAATCTGAGCCCCACAGAGTGAAAGCAGGGACACCAAGACCTCAAGGTAGGCACATTAATGGGGCCAAGCTCATTGTTAGAGAGATTACTTTCAAATGGATTTGGCTGCATAGGGAAGGCCCTGGGGCAGAGCCCTTGGGAGACTAAGCACATCTCATTGCAGGAGCAGACGCAATTAGACCATTATCCATTCTGTGTGGTTCCCCTCACCAAGAGAGCTGGCTGTGGAGACCAGAGCACCACAGGTGAGTCAGATGGCAGGCGTGTAAGATGCAGTCATGCAGCTCAGCCCTGTAGGTACATGTCATTGCTGAAGTAAAGCCACAAAACACAAGCATCCACTGTCCAAATGGCAGGAGAGCAGTCCCTGACATTTCTTCTTTCCTCCATATGCTTGTTAGTAATGAGTTGGAGAAAAAGGAAACAAGCTGGATGTCACTAGCAATGTGGTAGTAGTGGCCATATCTGCCTCCCTCAACCTTGTGTAAGTAGAAGTGTGTGGGCCTAGCAGGTGTTCAGGCTGAAAGGCTTAATGAATGAATGAATGAGTGAGTGAATAAATAAATACCACATACCTCATCTTTGAACTATTTGGATAACTGGCTGCTATGGACTGAATGTTTGTGTCCCCCTGAATTCATATGTTCAACCTTAAGCCCCAGTGTGATAGGATTTGGAGATGGGACCTTTGGGAGATAATTAAGGTTAGATGTGGTCACAAAAGTGGGCCCTCCTGATGGGATTAGTGTCCCTATAATGGGATAGCAGTGAGCTGGCTTGCTCTCATCACATGTATAGAAAGAAGAGGTCATATGAAGATGCAGAGAAGGTGGTTTCTTGCAGCCAGGAAAAGCCCTCACCAGAACCCAACCCTGCTGGCACCCTGACATCAGACTTCTAGCTTCCAGCACCTTGACAGTAAGTTTCTGTTGGTTGAGCCACCCAGTCTGTGCTGTTTGTCATGGGGGCCCCAGCTGACCGATACACTGTCTATAGCTGCATTGTTTTTGTTTCTGTTGTTAAAGAAATAAAATGACTTTCAGTTGCCAAGAAGGGACAGAATCATTTTAAGACTTCGATTCAGTAAGAGAGTTTGTTATGCTAATGGTATTCACATATTGACTTTAACATTCCTTATGCATTACCATCCAAAAATTTAGGCTATAAATAAAATTTTTAGTAGTAGTAAAACAAGCCTCTAATCTTTTATGCAAAACCCTTGGGGCCAAATCTGTTTCAGAATTTAGTATTTTTGAACTTTAGAAATATTAGGTGCATATACCATGTATTTCCTAGTATCCCGAGTGAGTTCTGAGCAGGACACCATAACCAAACATGCTACCATTTCTGTAGCAAAACAAAATATATTCACACTGAATGGAATAAATATTGATTGCATCAACCCAACTCAGGTCATGTTTTGACACCAAGTCATTTTGCTAAAAACTTGCAGAAGCTTCTGATTTTTGGAGCTTTCTGGATTTAAAATTCAAGATAAGAGCTTACATTCAGGTAATAATTGCTGTATTTATTCAATGCTTAATATGTTTAGGGGTTTTCTAAGGATATTGCATGCATTAGTTTATTTAATCTGTAAAGGAGAGGGACAGATTTACCCATGTGGAAAAGTGTTCCTAGGGAGCTTTTTAATATGCCTCCAGCCACAGAGCTGGCCACTTTGTAGCTCTTTCTGCTACATGGACAGAGATGCAGAGAAAGTTGGTCAGCCATGAGGTCGTGAAGAATAATGATGCAGAGACAAGAGACTGTGAAGGAGGAAACACCTTCCATTTTCAATTTCTGGTTTTAACCCCCCTTGAGGTTTTGCTTCCTTCGTGGGTTATAGTACATCCTTGTTTCCTTAATGAACTCTTAATTTTTGCTTAATCCAGTTTAAGATGGTTTCTAACTACCAGGAGAAACAAGTAGTCCCAACCAGTACTGTGTGTGGCAGGTATTATTTACCCAGTTTTGATAGGTGAGGACACTGGACCTCAGAGCAATTAAAGGACCTAACACATACAAAAAACAAACTCAAACAAAAAGCCTCCACTGATTTCAGTAGTCAAGGTAGTTCTCACACCAAAGGTCTATTTGAAGAGTTTTTTCTATTATACTATGTTGCCTTTTACTTAAAAAGAACAAAAATTTTCCAGATGATTAGTTCAATGTCATATTTGGTTAAAGGTTTCACAATGCAGCAGTATAATCTTAGAGTGCTTTCAGTGCCAAGCCAGTACACACTTAGGAATGTCAAGGAGTTTCACTGTACGTTGAACTGAAGAAATTGATCAAGGTGAATGGTTGTAGTTCTCAGGGTGTGTTGGACAGGGCTGGCAGGGGTAAAGAGAACAGCAGGTCTGGGGCTCTTTGTCAGTGTGAATGATATCCTCTGAGTTGGCTATTAGCTCAAGGCCGTTTCCATAGTGAATGGTGACCATATCGCCAGTCGCTCCTGGGGTGATCATACATCTTCTGGGCTTGCTTTGGGTCTTCTCTCCTCTTTGGCAGAATAGATGTTTCTTTTATTTGTTTGGGCTATCTTACATACTATACTACCGGGTTCACTACTTGAGAGCATAATATTTCTCAGGCAAGCCACAAACACACATTTTACTACAGCAGCTGTCCCGTAGCAGAAGAGGTGAAGTGCCATCCCAAATACAATACTCTGACACAGGTAGGCCCTGCGTTTGTTCGTCTTTGAACATGGCTAAGGGGCTCATGGTCATCCTTAGAACAGGAATTTCAGCCAAATTGAGTACCTGTGCTCATCAGACCAAGCTTTAATGACGTCTGGTAAGGGAGTGTACTGTGTTTCAACGTGGTGCATGAGAAAGAAGAATGCTTTACTAAAGGGACACCTGGTCTAGGCAGGACCCGGTGTTCAGTTCAGACTTGGCTACAGATCAGCCCTGTGACTTAATAAGTTCCTTTGGGACTTACTTTGAATAATTCTCTGGGACTCTTGTTTCTTTACCAGGAAAATGAACAGATTAGATATATGAGTTTAAGAGCCCCTCTCAATTTCTAAGCCTGTAAATTTTAGAATCCTTGAAGCTCTTTAAGTATAAAGACTTTAGTAAGGTTAGTAGAAAAGGCACAGAACATAGATTAAATTAATTATTAAACTCAGGGTAAAGGGCAAGTCAGTGGATTTCTCTGAAGATAGGTTTTCTCAAATAGAAACTCTTAGGATAATAATATGAGGATCACAGAACTATTCTGTGAAGCTAATTAGGTAACAAATGTTAAAATGCTGAAAAATTTTAAGAGATTTCTACATTAACTTATTTTTAAATAATGCCTAGCCCTTATGACTGCCATCTAGTGGCCACTGTAATAATGACAAAACTCAGATTCTTTTGCTCTGGCTCATGAAATTCGTAACAAACTTACAGCACAAGTGCAACTCGAGTGTGTTTCAATCAGTTCCCCACAGCAGTTAATGCCAATTATAACTTAAATTATTTTATTTAAATTTTCAAAGAGAAGTATCGTATCAGAAGTATTAAGCATTCGCTGGCTTGCTAGCTAGTCAGCCTTCTTTAAATAATAGTGTAAGATTTCTTTTGGGGGATTACTCTACCCCTCATGGTTCTACTCTGGGGATGTGATCCAAGCTGGAATTTGGATCTTGAACAGGGCGACTCAAAGACTGAACATAATGCAAGTGTCTGGACATGCCTGCCGAAATTACTCCTGCTCCTTGGACCCACAAGGTTTCTTGTTAATTCTCATTTGCTGGGCCTGACTTTCCAGGGTCCCACCAGGTTTTTCAGGGATCCATATATTTTTAATAAAATCTCCATTTTATGTAAGAGAGGCAGATTTTATTTTGTTCTTTGCGACCTAAGGGCCTTAACTTACATATTAAGAGCCAGACCACCTAAGGCCGCCATGGCATTTGCAGGAAAGCAATTGGCCACAGGAGCTGCCATTTATCACTCTTACTACGGGCCATGAGGCAGGCTAAATATTTGCCATGTGCTGTTTATTTAATCGTCACGACCATCCTTTGAGCCACTACCGGTAAATCCCCAATTTTGAAGAAAGCGCAAGTAAAATGGAAAGAAGTGAAGTAACTTGCCTAAGCATGAGCACTTAATTAAAGGGAAAGCCAGGGGAAGGTCCAGCCATTTCTGATCACCAGCAGAAGGAATAGAGTCAGGCTACATTTCTCTGTTACTGCAATTCAGACATTATATTTCTGTGGATGTAGCCTGGGAAGGTTATTAGCCACATCACGTCATGAGCTTGATTGACTTTGTCATTCAAAACCCTACATTATCTTTCATTTGAATGGCCACCGAGCATATCCGGCCATTTAGCCTTGCGTGGTCCTTCCTTCCTAAAAGAGGACACGGAACATGCTGTGTGGAGGAGAGCAGGAAGGAGGACGTGCCTCTCTGTCCCATGACTCTCACTTTGTCCTTGGAGTCACTCTAATTCATATCGTCTGCGCCAAAACGGGTCCCCAGGAGTGATGGAGACCAAACTTACCTACTCTAATGGAGCCCAGCCAACCCCTTCCAGCCCACTTTCTTTAGTTTCTCTTGCTACATGTAAAATAGGGTGAAATTTTCAAGAACAATTTAATTACTACTGAAAGTAAAACAAAAGATGAGAAACCTCCAAGAGGAAATCTAAGAAGTCTGAGTTAAAATTCTCATGAAGTAGAGGTTGTTTTGGTCCTTGGATTGCTAACTCCATTACATTGGATCTTTTTCTATTCTCCATCCTATCTGGGGATCTATGAAGAAAATGATACTTTTTCACACCGAGGTTTTTTTTCCTCTTCTTATCTCATCAGAAACCGAGATCATGGCCATACAGATCTTTAGGGGAACACGGAGTAAATTAATTCATTTACTGAACAAATACTGACTGAAGCACAATTAATGTCTGAATATATAAATAAAGCCCTCAAGTCATTTTTAGAACCAGCTGCCCTGAACACCTCCTTTGCCTCCACAGTGATCCCTCTGCCTCTGTGTCTCACTGCCTTCTCTGAACGGCACTCAGTACCCAGAAATTTCTGCCTGCACGCCATTCTGCAGGAGAGGTTCTGAGTAGGGAGCGTGAACTCGGTGGCTCATACTTTTCTCTAAGTAAAGGCAATTGGTTCCCACAGGAATTGAAACCTGGGGCCAGGCTCATTAGCTCAGGCCTGTGAGTAACTAAACCGACTGGGCAGTCTAGCGTTCATTTGTGCTTTTCTGAATGGCATGGCTCTCTTGGCCTGAAAAACATGACCTTGGCTTCCTCAGGGGCCCTGATTACCTGCAGGGGAAGATCTTTGAGTAGCTGCAGTCACCCGAGATCCATGGCCTTCCCAGGGGCAGCAATAAATATTGTCACCATGTACCATTCATTGTCAGCCAGCAAGGAATGGATGACAAAACCAGAGGCCTTGCTTTATATTGACAAATTCTCCCCAGCCTAAATCCATGAGCTTGTTGGCCATCTAATTCTAGTTCCAGCATTTGGATGTCAGTGATGAACTTGCGGACCCAGGGACTTAGCAGCCCCCAGCCCCCTGTATCTAACTGACCGTAGAGCCCCAGAAGGGGAGGCATGCTTTTCTCCTTCTGGTTCCTAGGACAATGACCACCAACCAAAGTGGCAGGGAAGAAAAAAAATGCCTTTGCTTGTGACTTGATAAATGTTTCCTTTCTCTCAAAGTCTTGCACTCCTCAAACAATGTAATCTGCTCTTTTGGGGCATGTTCTACTTAGAATGCACTAGTGGTTAAGAGCCTCAGCTTCAATCAGACGGACCTTTTTCTAACTGTGTGGTGTCAAGCAAGTTACTTAAATTCCCTGAGGCCATATTTCTCATCATTAACTGGAAATACTAACAGCCTTACCTGTACTATGTTGGGACTATTTAGACAAGATAATATATGTATCACTCATATATATAATAATATATATATTATCTACATATTGCTTAGCATACAACCTAAACAGTAAATGCTCAATTTACTGTTTAGTGTAAACAGTACTATTACTAAGTGAACTAATAAACACACATATGCCTAGTACAGCTTAGGTGATTAACAGATGCTAGGCTAATATATGTAAACCATGAAGCACCATGCAAATGTGAGGTCTGAATGTTATTATCACTTGCTTTAGCAATGAAGCTTTCGGTTCAGTCACAGTCCAGGAACGGATAAGTCAGAAGGAAAATCAGGGCACACAGCAGATGGCGTCCCCAAGCATTTGACCTACTCAGCCTTGAAATCAGCCCAGGCCCCGGTCAACTAAAATCCTTGGGTATTTTTCATTTGAATGGTTATCAAATATTTTCCTCTCTTGCTATCCTTGCTAAAAGGTATAATCTTTCTTCCTTAAAACACAGAACATTCCAAGGAAAGCTTTAGAAGGAGAAAGTTCATCCCTGGCCTTTGACCTTATCCCCCCTTCATGTTATTTCCATTCTTGCTACCTGCTTGTCCATAGGAGTAGATTAGAACTCAAATCTGAGTGTGGCCAAAGTCCTCTCTCTTCAGTCTCTCTTTGGACATCTAACAGAAGCATCTGAGCTGCTCAAGAAGAACTTGATGCATCCTGATGACTTTTGAACCCCTTGACAACAAAGCTGTGTGTTTCAGAATGATGAAAGACCTTCTGCTCCTCTTTCCTCATTGTTTTAATTTGTTGTCTTGGGTCCCTTCTGTTGAATATTGTCTATGTCGGATAATGAGCTGAGAGCTCCTAATGACAGGTAGGGGGGACAGCAAAATGGACCAGAATGATGCAGAGGCCCTGCTAGGACAGGCCAAGTGACTGGGTGGTGTTAGATCATGCTTTTCACCCTATCTGAATGTGTCTAATTTCATGAACTCTTGAAATTATTTCCAAGGGTGCAAATAATTTATGGCATACTAGAACTGTATTTCAGCAGTTCCCAAAGCATGGTTTGTGCATCTAGGAGGGTAGCTGAGACTCTGAGGTTTCCTGAGGCCAAAGCATCTTGTCATCATTATAATGCCAAGATAATATGGGACCTTTTTTTACTGGGTTGACATTTACACTAATTGTGCAAAAGCAATAGTGGGCAAAACTGTGTGAGTCAACATAGGGACATCAAACTTTTTATTTGCCGTTGTGATCTTCAACACCATGTACTAACATTTAAAAAAAATTTAAAAAGTCAGTTTCATTTAAGGATGCCCTTAAGAACAGCTAAAGATATTAGTTTAATTAAATCTAGATTTTGAATACATGGAACACCATTTTTGCTTAAAAGAATGACTGACAGATGATGATTATTCAGACTTGGACAATTGGCAGATAATTTCTTAAAAACCTGAACAAAATGAACCTATCACTTGAAGGAAAACAACTCATAAGATTTGTTGCCAGTGGTAAAATGTGAACTTCCAAATGAAAATCAACATTTTTGAAAACTTGAATCTACAACTGTGGGGGTGACAACTTCCTAATACTTAAAGACTTTCTTGATGAGATAGGTGGTGATATTAACAAATACTTTTTTTTGATATTGTGTAATAAAATCTGTGGACATTTAGAAAATTTGCATAACTCAGTCAGGGAATACTTTCCAAATGACCAAAGTCTGGTTTCTGATTTCACATTACAGCCAACCCATAAGAAACTACTTTTTAATGAGTTTTGGTGTAGTTTCAAAGAATATTCAAATAACCTAAAATGGTGTGAATATTAAAATGCACCTTCCTATTCCAACTACACATCTGAGTGAGGCTGGATTTTCTTCGTCTACTTCTTCTACCAAAACAATATCACAACAGACTTGATGCACAAGCAGATATAGGAATCTAGCCATCTTTTATTAAGTACATGAGACAGCTGCAAAAATATATAGAACAACACCAAATTCGTCACTACCTATAGCTATTTTGCATAAAAATGTTATTTATGGTAATGTAATGTCTTATGCTATATTTTTAATATCTCATGGCTTCAATATCTTCCACGGTAGATTTTGATAGGTGTAATTAACCTGAAGAAGAGCTCAATAGTTTTAAGGGGGTAAAGTGGTCTTGAGACTAGAAAGTTTGAGAATCATAGCTCTACTTTTCTGGAAAACCTGCAATATCAGACAGCCGTGGAATTCATTCAGCTCTTCTTTTAGCTGAGCCCTTACTATCTTCCAGGTACTGGGCTCTTCTAATAGGGGAGAAACATGCAAATAATGAAAAAGTAACAGGACTGTTCTATAACAAGGAGACGTGTACCGGTACAGAATATCCAGAGAGAAATCGGCATGGATAAGAGAACATTCAAGCAAAGTCCTTTGTGTGAGTGGGAATTTAACAAGAAGATAGAGAAAGGAAAGGAATGGAATGGAATGGAATTACCTCCCATGGAATCTGTAAAAATGGAGGAATGGAAGGGAGGGTCGCAGAGTATTTTCATTTTGAGGCAATTGCAAGAAGTTAGGGATAGTTGGAGCAAAATGAATGTGTGGAGAAAATGAGGACATTCCCCCATTCAGGAAGCAAGTATAAAGCGGAAGTTTTTGGTGTCCCATGGTGCTTCTCCGTAGGCACACTTCAGATTTCTGCTGCAGCTGTGATGGGAAACTGAGAAAGCTCAGACTCATCCATCGCCATGACCTCCCGCCTCAAATATGCACCACATCTTCCTACTCCCTGCTTTGTAACTCAGGGCCTTCTCTGATCCCTTAAGGTAGTGGTCATGGGATGCAGGAGCAGCGTGCACCACCCTCTTGTCCTTCTGGCGAACCCCTTTGGGAGGCATCCTACATGCTTTTCACGGGTGTGGTAGAGCTGAAGCCCTGTTGCCTGCGGTGGCAATCTTAATACTGCGTCCTTCTATTGGCCTTTTCTCCCAGCTTGCCCCCCCCTCACTCTTGCTTCTTGGGGTCACCTTCCAAATAAATCACCTGCACCCCGGTCATGGCCCCGGTCTCTGAGACAACTTAACACTGCAGACCTATGTGCAGGCACTGTGGAAGTAGCTGAGGAGGTAATGCTGCACAAAGCCATGTGTGCCAAACACCTGGATCTCACTGCCTCGGTGATGTGGGGCTATTGAGTGAGTTTAGGCAGGAGAGTAATATCAGAATTTTTCATTTTGCAATGTGTCATCCATTCCAATGAATGTATGTAATTTTTATACACAGAAAAATAGCACTCACATACCCTCTACCCAGAGGAAAAATAGAACATTAGCAAAGCCTCAGGAGGCCCCTGTGTGCCCCTGTCTAGCATGACCAGGGTTTAATTTTTACTAGGTCACGGTGGCAGCAACATAACAAATGGGTTGGAGGAGGATCATTGGGGACAATCGACAGCGGCTCATATTTCAAGTCTTGGCCTTTTCATCCCCTTTTTTATAGTCTTTGCTGGTCCCCAGGTTAAGCTGCCCCCTTGTTGTTCTTGATGGACTCTATAGTTTTATCACAATAATTAAAATCCTTTACAGTACTTATTTGACTCTGCCTTTTTAAGAAACAGCTTTACTGAGATATAATTCACATACCATAAAGTTCACCCACTTGAAGTATACCACTTCAGTGGTTTTTTGGTATATTCACAGATATATGCAACCATCACTACAGGCAATTTTAGGATGTTTTCATCACCTTAAAAAGAAGTCCCTTACCCTTTAGCTATTAGCCCCCCTATCTCCCATCCCCCACCCCCACTCTCAGCCCCAAGCACCCACTAATCTACTTTCTGTCTCTTTCGATTTCCTTAGGCTAGACTTTTATTTGAATGAGACCGTATGTGGACTTGTGTGACTGGCTTCTTACACTTAGTATGACGTTTCCATAGTTCATCCAAGCTGTAGCATGAGACTTCCTTTCTTTTAATGGCTGAATAATATTTCATTGTATGGATGTACCACGTTTATTTGTCTATTCATCCACTGATGAACATTTGACTTGTTTTTATCCTTTGGCTATTATGAATACTTCGGCCAGAAACATTCATGTACAAGTTTTTATATGGACATGCGTTTAATTCTCTGAGTATATAGTTAGAAGTGGAATCTCTGGGTCATATGGTGACTCTATGTTTAATAGTTTGAGGAACTTCCAAACTGTTTTCCAAAGCGGCTGCCCCATTTTAATTCCCACCAGCACTGGGAAGTGGATGAAAGTTCATGTATCTCTCTATCTTCGCCAACACTTGGATTATCTGGCTTTTTGATTCTAATTATCTTGATGGATATAAACTGTCTTTTAAAAGATGAGTAGGAATTCCTGGAAAGTTGGAATCAAATTGTCTTGATGTTCACACTTACAATGGCTAAACTAATACTGTGCCTGGAACATGGTAGGTACTCCATTTGTTTGATGTCCAAGTGAGCCAGCAAAGAGTAGTGGGAGATGAATGGAAGGCAATTATAATGGGAAATTAGAGAAGGATTTGCAGGGAGTGGTGAAGCAATGGGCCTTAGTGGCTGACAGTGGTAGGAATAGGGGTGAACGTGGATTAGTTACACCCACATCTTCTTCAGTGGTGTGACCAGAGGGGACTCCCACTACCGTAATTCAGCATGGACCCTATGGCCCTAACAGAGCATAGAGTCCTCTCTGATCTGTGTGAACCCAGCGTTAAGACACTCAGCTCTGTGCTTCAAGGCCCTTATCTTCAAAATTAACTTCTTATGATTGTGGAACACTCACAGTTTACTTCACATACATCATGCTGTGCATTTTGATTTTGGCGTGTATACAGTCATGTGACATGGGTACACTTATCCTTATTTTAGAAAACAAAAAAAATCCCTGAAACTCAAAGACCTCAAACCTAAATAGTGGTGGAGCTAAGACTCTACCTCAGGTTTCCTGACCTGGTGTCACAGATGTTCTTTCTGTAACATCAGGATGCCTATGCATGACCTCCAAAGATGACTTTTCCAACTCAGTATGTAAGCTTCGGACCCTGCAATAATAATTGTCTATAAAGTATTTAAACAAAGCTAAAGAAAGTCCCTCTTAAGTCAATTACTGTCATATCTTTTCCTATCTATAACGTTGGCCTTTTTTAAGGAGAACGTTTCACTCTGTAATTGTATATTAAGGAGGAAGTGTTAAGAATGTAGACTCTACAGTCAGGTAGATACAAGATGTATCGAGGATTTTTTCAATTGTGAATGTTGTATTTCTGAACATTTGGAAGAACTTGCGGAAATGGATTATCCACATAGCAAATAATGTATAAATAATTTTGCATGAGGAATAGATGAAGGAAATAAATTCTTACTCTCAGAAAAAAAGAGGAACATAACTGTCATGAAATAATAACAAAGACATCTTGTAAAGGAGAATGTTCTGTTATGTTCTAAACAGGACTAGGGCAAACAAGCAGGAGATCACAAAGAGGTAGGATTTAGTTAACTCGAAGAAAATATTTTGTAATAAACAGAATGCCAGAATACTTGGCCTGGTTACATACTGAGCCCCTCATCCTTGGCCATAGTTAAGTAATCAAGATCTCCATGTCTCCGTGACATTATATCATGAGTTCTGCCTTCATGGGAATGGAGTTCATTATTCAGGAATCTCTTCCAGATCTCAGGTCCTACCGACTCTAAACACAATATGTGATTTTGATAATGTAAACTGGGTTGATATTTCACATTCATCAGTGGTCACTAAGCCCTACCAGTTATACCTCTTGCATACCTGGTTTGTTTCCTCTTTTCCATTCCTAATTCAGTCCTAGAAGAATAGCCTTTCAATTGTCCCAGAACCCTGCTCTAGTAAACTCACCTTCTTATTCACAATTTTCACTGGCTCCACTGACTCCAGAATAAAGTCTTCCTTTTAGAGCCCAATATCCCATTGGTACCCAGTATCGATACATTCTTTAGGGAAACGGGTTCCCTATTAGCCCACTACGTTTGCAGTTTCATGATGGGGTGTCCTAACCTAGCATTCTGTCCACTGAAACTTTACGCCTTCTTCAGTGCGTAGGTTAATGTCGAAGGTCTCAATCCTAAATCCTGAATCCTCCTTTCCTGATTTCTCAGCTTGTTGGGATTTTTGCCTCTGAAATTCTAGAGTCCTCCTTTATATTTATACTACTTCGCCTTCTGTGGGCAAATGCTATTCTTGCCTTCTCTCACCCGTAGTTCCTTGACAACAGGGACTATGATTTCAGCATCCCTAGTACAAAGACCGAGTGCAATAGCTGTTTGATAAATATTTAAGGAAGTAATTACTAAGTAAGTGAACAAATGTGCAGATGATTTTAACTATGAATCACCTTTATAAAAACAACATGAGAGGAGAATGAAGCACTCTGGGGGCTCCTTACTTTCTGTGGATGGCTCCAACTGTTACTCAGCTGCTGGGAAAAGCCGTTGCTCTTAAGATGACGGGGACAGGCAAGTGGCAGTGACGCAGGACAAGCTCGCCCAGGGAAACAGTTCCAAACATTTGTTTTACTGAAAACTTGTCAGGAGCATAATTCAGTCATGTTAAAGGAAGCACATTGAAATCTCTCAGGCTTCTTTATCAGACTACATTATTACATGTCCTTTTTATTACATCTTTATTAACCACTGGTGACAACAAAAACAATCTGGTGGCTTAAAAGCAAGCTGGGCAGGAACCCTGTGTTCCCTTTTAATAGACTAGACAGCTTAGGCAGCATCTTGAGCTATGGGATCTCTGTGGAAGGTGGACCCTCCAATGAAGCCGCAGGGTTGCCCAGGACCATTTCAGATGATTTCATCTGTCTTCATATAGAAAGCTAAAGTATGCTTAAATAATAACCGTTGTATTTTACCCTTGTTTTTGTGGTGCTTTGCACTAACCAAACAGACTGCTGGTTTGGGACTGACACTAATACAAGGTAGTAAGATATGGTGAGAGAAACTTCCTCAGATAAATCTCTATGTAAATATAGACTTGTATTTTCATTCTAAGGCCTAGGGAGGAAAAGTTTTTAAAGAAGAAAGTCGTGGGGTTTCAGATTTGGAAGTTTAACTAGGATGGTAATAATGATGGAATATTTTGTGTGCCAGATAAGGCCTGGGTTTCCATCTCCTTCCACCCCTCAATTTAAAAATAGAGTAATACTCCATTTTATATAATGTTCCCGGAGAAGTGAGAACTTTTAACAATTTGTCATTATTTCTATGTTTAATCGCTAGCATAAGAAGGATGGTTCCAAAATCTTTGTTTACTTGTTTTAGAAATCACTATTTAATCTCAGTGTGAACACTCTTACTTAAATGTACTTCTTGGGAAATTTGTTAGCTATTTTTTTCTATTTGTTCTCTTTGCTAACTTTCCAATTACAGCATGAATATTATGAATATCCAGTTTCTTTCTTTGTAGTATCACTAATTAGATGAAAGGAAAGGTATCAAATGCTCTAAATACATTTCTCAGCCCATTTTTGTTTACCAACTGGATTAGCCACTAGATGGCACCAGCAGCTAAGGTGGTGAATGAAAAATCTCTTTTTGTTAAAATCTGCACTGCCAACCTCTGGCAAAGGCTGTCATTATTATCGCTTTGATGCTTTCATTTTTAAGAAAAACCAATAGTTAGAAAGAGAATTTTGCTCTTTTAAATTTAAATTATTTGTTGCATATATTTTAAAACAAAATATTGCCCAGTTTTAGTATTCATTATTGTAGTAGTCTTTATTGCTTTGGGGGTAATTTGAAAATGATTACCTGAAACATCAGCTGCAAAAGGTTCTGTAATCATTGAAAAAGGAGTACACTCAAGTTGTCAAAATAATTAAAGCCAAAAAGTATTCTCCTGTATTGAATTTTTCAGTTAACTCAGTTTTCCCCTTCCTCCTAAATTGGTTCCTAAATCCTGGAGACTATTTGCATTTTACCTTCTCTGCAGTCCTCTGCTTGATTGTGGAAGAGGAACTGAAATTGGCAGGCTGTGTTGACATGCACATTTAGATGATAGCAGAGTATGCATGTATTCTAATCCTTCTATTTCCTTAGCATCTTTGCTCACTGTGGGCAAAAGGGATCTGATTCATCTAAGAGCCTTGGGCTAGAATTAATTACTTCTAGAAATCTATATAAGGGCAAATCTTTACATATTCATAAATGACTTCCCATTTCCCCAAGAAATTCCTATAATCATCATCTGAGATTTCTCTTAGGAAACTGCGTCCACAGGTGAAGCTAATCACCCATGCGCCATTCATACTCAGAGAATAGACTTTGGCATTATTTAGGGCTAATCTTCCTGCTGAGCGCTTTAATTCAGTTAGTCTGATATCCTCAAAGTGCCATACTTAAGTCTTTTCTCTGCCTTTTGTCTTTGTTTGGGCTCTTCCCCTGCCCCGACATCTCACCTCTTAACTCCATCAATGCAAACACAACTGTTTCTTCAAGATCCACCTCCTCCATGAGACCTGCCCTGTCTCCCTCAGCCTGATATTTTTCCTTTGTATTGATTCTCCTAGGACTGAGAGTCTGTATTAGAATATACAATCTAGCACATTGGTCAAAAGTCAAAACATATTTTACAAGTACCTGCTATCTCCGGGTGCTATGCTGAGTGATGAGGACAGAGCAGTGAACAAAAGAAACATACCTCCAATCTCACAGAGCTGAGGGTCTTTTGGGAAAGGACACCATAAAAATGTAATTTACATGGAATGGAATACAGACACCAGAAATATACTCTAATAGGTATAGTCAGTGGATCTTTGACAAAAAGGCAATATAATGGAGCAAAATAGTCTCCTTAACACGTGGTGCTGGAGCAACTGCACATCCACATGTAAGTCAATGAATTTAGACGCAGACCTCACATCCTTCACAAAGCCACTCAGAATAGATCATAGCCCCTAATGTAAAATGAGAAACTATAAAACTCTTAGAAGACAACATAAAAGAAGACCTAGATGCCCCTGGATATGGGGATGCCTTTTTTTAGAAATAACACAAGAAAAGAAATAATTAGCAAGCTGCATTTCATTAAAATTAAAATTATCTGCTCTGAGAAAGCAATATCAAGAGAATGAGAAGACAAGCCACAGACTGGGAGAAAATATTTGGAACAGACATATCTGAAAAGGGACTGTTATCCAAAATATGCAAAGAACGCTTAAAACTCAACAATAAGAAAACAAACAACCCAGGTAAAAAATGAGCCAAAGAACGTAACAGGTAACTCACCACAGAAGAGGTACAGACAGCAAATAAGTATATGAAAAGGTGTTTCATATCACATATCATTATGGAAATGTTAGTTAAAACACCAATGAGATACCACTACACATGTATTAGAGTGGTCAAAATCTGTAGCACTGACAAACACCAAATGTTGGTGAGGGTGTGGAGCAACAGGAACTCTCATTCATTGCTGATGGGAATGCAAGGTGCTTCAGCCACTTTGGAAGACAGTTTGATGGTTTCTTACAAGACTAAACATACATATACTGTATGATCCAGTAGTCATGCTTCTTGGTATTTACCCAAAGGAACTGAACACTTAAGACTGCACAAAAACCACCATACATATGTTTACAGCAGGTTTATTAATAAATGCCAAAACTTGGAAGCAGCTAAGATGTTCTTCAGTAGGTGAATGGATAAATAAACTCTGCTACATCCGCACAACAGAATATTATTCAGCACTGAAAAAGAAAAGAACTATCAAGCCAGAAAAGACGTGGAGGAAACTTAAATGCGTATCACTAAGAGAAAGAGACCAATCTGAAAAGACTATCCTGAATGATTCCAAATATGATTGGCCCTTGAACCAATGTAAGGGTTAGGGGTACCAACACCCCACACAGTCAAAACTCCACCTATAACTTTTGAATCCCCCAAAACTTAACTACAAGTAGCCTACTGTTGACTGAAGCCTTACTGATGACATGAACAGTTGATCGACATATCTTTTGTACGTTCTATGTATTATATACTATATTCTTATAATAAAGGGACCTAAAGAAAATGTTTCTTCAAATTGTCATGAATACTCAAAAATTTTCCAGTATGTTCACTGAAAACAATTCTGCATATAGGTGGACCCACATAGTTCAAACCCATGTTGTTCAAGGGTCAGCTGTATATGACATTCTGGAAAAGACAAAACTATGGGGATAATAAAAAGATCAGTGGTTGCTGAGTATGCAGAGATGAATAGGAAGAGCAGAGAGGATTTTTAGGGCAGTGAAAGTACTCTGCATGTTATAATTAATGGATATATATCATTATACTTTTGTCCAAACCCATAGAATGTGCAACACCAAGAGTGAGCCCTAAGGTAAACTATGAGCTTTGGATGATTATGATGGGTCAATGGGTTCATCCTAAGTAAAAAGTGTGCCATTCTGATGAAAGATATTGATAATGGGGAAGGCTATACATGTGTGAAGGCAGGGATATATGGGAAATCTCTACACCTTCCTCTCAATTTTGTCATAAATCTAAAACTGCTCTTAAAAAATAGAGTCTTTAAAGTAATTTACACAAAGAGTTTATTAGGGGAAATCAAAGCTGAGATGGCTAATTTAGTCTGGAAATCATAAAAGGCTTCTCTGGGGGAGGTATACAAAATACTTGAAAGAAGAATAGAAGATGGTCATGTGACTGGGAATGGTAAAATAAAGGAAGTTCAAAGGAGAGGAAACAATAAGTAGAATGTTCCAGGGGAGGACAGTCTCGGATAGTTCAAGTATATATAGCATAGCAGGTTTCTTCGGGTAAGGGAGGGAGTAAAAAGAATTGGCAAGTTTGGAATTTATCAAAGGAAAGGAGAATGTCTTGGGATTGACATGGTTTTTTGAAGGAAACTTTGTTCTAAAGTATGAAGAATGAATTTCAGGTAGATAAGCAATAACAAGGCCAATGGGTAGGATGGTTCAGGGGTCTCCGCAGAGGATCGCAGGGGTTTGTGCTCTTATCTGGGCAGTGGAGACACCGAGGAGCGGAAGGATCACAGATGAACAGAACAGAATGAACAGGGCGTGGCAGCCACTGAAATGTGATGGTAAGGGGAGGGAAGGACTCAGAGATGACTCTCAGATTTTGGCTAAGCTAGGACTAGGTGGATTGTGTTTACATTTACTTAAATAAGGACATGGTTAGAGAGATAGCTTTGAGGGTGAAAGATGATTACTTCAGTTTTGCTGTTGTGAATTTCGAAGCATCTGGGAAACGTCCAGGTGGAGATAACCTATTAACTGGCTGGATCTACTGGGATGAATCTCAGAGAAGTCTGGCATGAAGGTACATATCTGGGAATTATTAGCGTATAAAATATGAACATTGGGGATTTGGGGAAGTCTAAACTCCCTGAAATTGTAGGCAAATTGTTGTATGCCTGAGTGTGTTTGTGAATTTTTATTCTTGGGAAATGGTTCCTCATTTTCACTAGAAGAGCGCCAAGGGAAGGAGAGAATCTGAAAGGACAGAGCTTTGAGAACAAAGGCATTCACAGATGAGTAAAGAGGCTCATCCAACAGAGGGAGTAGAGAGGGGGCAGTCAGTAATGGGAGGGAAACCCCAAGGGTACGTTATCAAGGGAATCAAAGAAAAGGTTTTGAAGAAGAAGGGAATGTTCGATCGTGTCAGGTGCTACAGAAGAGTTAAAATTAAGCCCTAAAACTTCTCAACAGAGTTTTGCAAAATCAAGGTCACTTTATGCTTTGGTCGAAGGCATTTCAGTGTAGCAGTTGTGGCAGGTGATGAGAAAGAGCACAGACAACTCTTTCAAGAAGTCCCGATGTGAAAGAGACAGAGGGCAGGAGGTGAAGGGGAGATAGTTCAAGAGAGGGGCTTTTAAAGATGAGAAATAGTTGACCAAGTATAAATACTGTTGAGAATAAGCCAGAAGAGAGAAGAAAGGTGAAGAGAGCAAGGGGATTATTGATCAAGGAGGTGCCTGAGGAGCTGGGATCCAGAATGCAGGAGGAACATTATTCACACTGAATAGCAAAGACCCTTCTTCCGGTGAAAGAGAAGGGGAGAAGAAAGGAGGGGAATAGCTGAGCAGCTTCAGCGCACAATGTTCCATGACTGGTAATAAGTGTTGAGCCCAGACTGTCTCCAGACTCTGCTATGGCTACTAGCTCAGAGTGTGGTCTGTCAGCCCAGCAATACTTGTTACCTAGGCTGGCATGAAAACCACCCTTGCTTCTATAGAGCACATGCTTCCTCTACTTGGCATCCTCTGAGTTTTACTTTGAAATTTCACCCCAATTCTCAGAGGAGCTTTGCTCCAGTTCGCTGAGGGAAACCAGCTTGTCATTCATTCATTCACCCATTCAATCACTCACTCATCAACAAATATTTATTGACAGCCTGCTTTGTTCCCAGCCCTAGGGATCAGATGGACACCCAAGCAGGTGGAGTGTGTCCCTCTTATCATTGTATAATGTAGTGAGAGAAGCAGACCTCAACCACGATCTCTCAAATAAATATAAAGCCACAGTGTGGAAACTGCCGTGAAAGAAAGGCACATCGTGCTCTCAGTGCCTAGAACAAGAGTATTGGATTCCATCTGGGGATGAGGAAAGGCTTCCCTGAAAAAGTTGCTTTGAGTTGACTAGTCACTGACAGGCAGATTAGCATTAACTGGTGAAAGGGAGGAGTGGGGAGAGCTCTGTGCCAGAGAGAGCAGTATTGCTGACGTTATAGCTCCAGGAGTGAAAGCAAGCCTCCGTGGCTGGGACTTAGGAGCAAGGGGGTATGCTTCATGCTGAGCCCGAATAGCTGGGAGCAGCCGCCCATTCAGGACCACGGGGCTGGGTTACAGGTTACAGGACCGAAGAGTGATAAGCGGGGAGAGGGTAAGATCTGGAGGTCCACGATCAGAGGTACAATTTTAAAGTTCACCCTGTGAGGAGTTGATGGCAACGGGGACAGGGACCAGCCAGGAGTCTGAAATAAACAGTCGAGGACAGATAATGCTAGTTGGAGATAGGGAGCTTGGGAGGGAAAGAAGAGATCTGAGAGATGACTTAGTCAGTAGCTGATAGGAAACAACATAGGGAAAGGGATTTGGAACAATATAGAGTTTTGAGGCAATGCCCAGCTGAGAACACATGAATTTCCCATTCAAAGCTAAGGAGATTCACATAAGCCATTCCATTCTGGTGACAAAGGGCATTCACAGTGGGTATTTTACAGGCATATTAAAAGTTTACAGGCATATTATAGAATGCTCTTCCATTGGAATAGAGCCATACTCCAGCATTTCCTGTGTGGTATAGATTTGTATGACACTAAACAACATACTGTTTTGTTGGGGGAAGTAGGGGACCGTCGCCATCCTGTGCATGTAGGATGTCCAGCATCGTCTCTGGCCTGTAGGCATTAAACTCCAGTGGTGGTTCTCCTTCCCCCAGTCATGACAACAGAAACATTTCCCAGCAGTACCAATGTCAGGCTGGGGTGGAGGGAGTAAAATTCCTCCCAGTTGAGAACCACTGGCTGAACTGGAGTGTCGCTGGACATGTAGATCCCTTGTGACCCACTTGCTGAGTGATCCATAATAATAAAATAAGGGCAGTTGTCAGAGGACATAGTTCTCTTTAGTCTTTCCCTTTAATGAAAGAAAAATAAAGACTCAGAGGTGTTTTGAGTACTAAGCTGCAAAGGACATCTTGGAGACAATTTGAATCATTTGGGGATTTCTTTTTATATAGAAAGGATTGAGAGAGCAGCCCTGGAGAAGATCTGTTCTTACACTAAGGGCAGGGCTGGGACTTAAAAGTCAGAAGCCCAGCTGATTTCTGAGCTACACATGTGCTTTTACACTTGTGCTTGTAAGGTTTATCCTTCCAAGAAAAATAAATCACCAGATGACTTACAAATAGATATAGTGTTAATCACTGCACAACATTATATCTCATAATATAATGGATAACCACCCCAGAGCTGGGGCTATTTAGCTCAGGAGAAAGCATGGAAAAGCTGTATTTTTTTATTAATCTGTCCAAAGATAAGGTTTAGAAAGTATTGGGAAGGAATCTATATTTATTTTATATATATATATATATATATATATATTTAATTTTATATGGAGAAATTTTTAACTTCAAAGTGACTAATGGAAACACAGGCAACAGATAAAATTATGCCTTTATTTACTTTCTCTATCACAGATCCAGGTAACCCTCCTCACAGAAAATCTAACAGGGAAGAGGGGGTTATACAGAACTGGGGTGGAAGAAGGAAGGAACCTCAGACCATCAGACACCTCTGCCTGGTGATCAAGGGCTACTGCCAGGGTTTGAAAAGCTGGATTTCCAGGCTGCTCACGCATGGAAGAAGCAGCCAGGTTTTAGCTTAATAATTTCTTCTTTTTGAAAAAAACAAAACCAGAGTTTCAGTCTAGGTCAACAGAAGTCTGAAAATAACAGAAAGGAGGAAATGTAAAAGAATTTCTCTATTACTCCCACAGAAGGATGTTCTATAATTTCTTTCCCTACAAGACTTAAACGCTGGGCAGACGACCAGCTCTGTAGGATGATGTGAATGGGAGCCTGCTTAGAGGAAGGGAAATGGTCAGGCAACTGGGGATTCCTGTAGCTCTTGGGTCATAGGAAATTCTCTGTCTTCCCAAAGGTGTGTGTTACTGAATGAGAATGAATAGCTTGGGGAAGAATACTCAGGGGGTGGTAAGCTTTGATCCTGAAAAACAACAGTGAAGAAATTTAAAAGGTAAACACATAAAAAAAGCTGTTTTGAAAATCTGTGTTAAATCTTTACTTACAGATGCTAGTAGATGTGAGGGCATGGGACTGGGGAAACAATAAACATGCTCAGGACTGGTCTGTTCTTATCCAAAAAGGTGTTATTTAAAGCATAATAATTTAATTTTAATCTAACTCCTCTTTGGCAAATCTCTTTCTAAAGACAAAGAAATTTCTCTTAAATCTCTTTAAAAGAGATGCCTTCTCTAAATCTTGAATGCCCCAGTATAAACACTTCTCTGGGCTTGGTACAATAAAGTTTAACCTCAGAAGTCCAGGTCTCACCTGCCCAGAAGCACAGTGGGGCCATTTTTAATGTCCAAGACAGTCACCTCCTGCCCTTCCAAGAACCTTCATTCCTTTAAATTCCTTCCATCTAGTTCAGGGGGTTTGGGAGAGTTCTCCTCCACCCCCAGGAACAGCACAAAGCTCTCTGCATAGGACTTATGCAATGGATTCAATGTGTTCTTCTCTTTCCCTCCTGGTCCAGTGCTACCTGTACAGAGAACTCTTCTGGATTTGTTGAGCTCTAAGTTGCCTTTTCTAGAGCTTTACATTTTTGTTTTGTTTCTTTAACCTGAACTTTATGAGAGATTCTGCAGCCCCAACACCCTAGCTGCGCTCAAAATAGGCTTTGCTTTTTTCCCCCAATGACCCTTCTGAAGCTGCTTCTCTGGGAGAGTGCACTCCCTTCAGGGGCAGTGCTGTTAGCTTAAGGCAGGGCCTTTACTCTCAGGTTGCTTACAGGGTCTTTGTTCTCGGGAAACAGCCCGCACCCTAAGTAGGGCAGTCATCCCACATGGAAGCAGAATCCCAAACAGCTTCTTCTTGCTGCCTTTTCAGATATCTTCACCAGTGTTTTAATTCAATCAAATTAATGCTCTTAGTCTGGAATTATTGCTATATAAATACATTTACATTCTAAATAGAGTAGTGATCTTTTATCTACAAGTAATAACATCGGAAGACTTAATTCATCATTTCAAAATCCTAACTGGGAGTTCTTACCTAATTGATACCTTAATATGTTGTTTTAAAATTCTCCCTTTGATCATAATAGTGGTTTAACAGCAGATGAATACAGGCATAGCAAGTCTTATCAGTACAATTTTTCCAACAGCATTTGCTCACCTTGTGCCACTGTGTCACATTTGGGAATTCTCACAATATTTTAAACTTTTCCATTATTATTATACTTATTATGGGGTTCTGTGATCAGTAATGTTTGATGTTATTATGATTGTTTTGGGACATCATGAACCATGTCCACATAAAATAGTGAATTGATTCACTGTGTGTGTTCTGACTTCTCCACCCATCAGCTGTTCCGTGTTTCTCGCCCTCTCCTCTGGTGGCCAGCTTACAACCTTACATTGGCATCTAAGTGTTCACGGAAAGGAAGAGTCACATATCTGTCACTTTAAATCAAAAGCTAGAAATGATTAAGCTTTGTGACAAATGTACGTTGAAATCTGAGAGAGGCCAACAGCTAGGCCTCTTACACCAGTTATATTCAAAGGAAAAGTTCTTGAAGAAAACTGAGCGTGCTTCTCCAATGAACACATAAATTTATAAGAAAGTGGAACAGCTTTATTGTTGATATGGAGAAACTTTTTCTGGTCTGGATAGAAGATCGAGACAGCCATAACATTCCCTTAAAGCAATGCTTAATCCAGACCAAGGCTCTAACTCTCTTTACTTCTTTGAAGGCTGAGACGGGAGATGAGGAGGCTGCAGAAGAAACGTGTGAAGCTAACAGAGGTTAGATTATGAGGTTTAAGGAAAGAAGGCATCTTCATAACCTAACAGTGCAAGGTCAAGCAGCAAGTGCTGACATAGAAGCTGCAGCAATTTATCCAGGAGATTTAGCTTAGATAATGAATGAAGGTGGCGACACTAAACAATATTTTCAGTGTAGACAAAACAGCTTTCTGTTGGAAGAAGATGCCATCTAGAGTTTCATAGCTAAAGAGGAGAAATCAGTGCCTTGCTTTAAATCTTCAAAGGATAGGCTGACTCTCTTGTTAGAGGCTAATTGAAGCTAGTGGTCATTTACCATTCTGAAAATCCTAGGGCCCTTAAGAATTATGCTAAATCTACTCTGCCTGTGCTCTATAAATGGGAAAGCAAAACCTGGATGACAACACATCTGTTTACAAAATGGTTACTAAATATTTTAAGCCCCGGTTAAGACCTACTGCTCAGAGAAAAAAGATTCCTTTAAAAACATTACTGCTCGCTGACAATGTACTTGATCACCCAAGAGCTCTGATGGAGATGGGCAATGAAATTAATGCTGTTCTCATGCCTGCTGACACAACATTCATTCTGCATCCTATGGATCAAGGAGCAATTTCAACTTTCAAGTCTTAAACTTGCATTTAAGAAATGCAATTCATAAGGTGATAGCTGCCACAGATAATGATTCCCTGATGAATTTGGGCAGTCAATTGAAAACCTTCTGGAAAGGATTCGCCATTCTAGATGCCATTAAGAACATTTGTGAGTCATGGGAAGAGCTCAAAATATCAACATGAACAGGAATTTGGAAGAAATGTATTTCAACCTTTATGGATGACTTTCAACTTTCAAGATTTCAGTGGAGGAAGTAACTGCAGATGTGGTGGAAATAGCAAAAGAACTGGAATTTGAAGTAGAGCCCGATGATGTGACTGAATTGCCGCAACCTGGTGATAAAACTTGAATGGATGAGGGGTTGCTTCTTTTGGATGAGCAAAGAAAATGGTTTCTGTAGATGGAAACTACCCCTGGTGAAGACACTGTGAAGACTGTTGAAATGACAAAGGATTTAGAGTATCACATAAACTTAGTAAGGCAGCAGCGGGTTAGAGAGGATTGACTCCAGTTTCAAAAGAAGTTGTACAGTGGGTAAAATGCTTTCACGCAGCATTGCATGCTACAGAGAAATCATTCAGGAAAGGAAGAGTCAGTCAAGTGGCAAACCTTCATTACTGTCTTAAGAAATTGCCACAACCACCCCAGCTTTCAGCAACTCCCACCCTGATTATTCAGCAACCATAAACACTGAGGCAAGACCCATTTGACTGGCTAAAAGGCAAATGAGGTTAGCATTTTTTATCAATAAAGTATTTTTAATTAAGGTATGCAAATTTTTTAGACATAATGCTATTGCACACCTAACAGATGACAGTATAGTTTAAACATAAGTTTTATATGCACTGGGAAAACAAAAAATTCATTTGACTCCCTTTACTGTGATATTTGCTTTATTGCAGTGGTCAGGAACTGAACTGCAGTATCTCCAAGGCATGACTGTATAGGATTTCCTACAAATTTTACCCAGTGAATGACTTTATATTCATAAAACGGTATATAGGTAAGGTTAAATTTTGTGAAAAAATTTTATTGGCCAAATTTCTTAACAATTGAAAGAAGTTAAATCCTTTGTTCTGTAAGAGTTTATATACTTGATTAGCCTGCGCATTGGTTCTTTTTTTGCTTGTAACAAAGTGTAAAGTATCTTATAGTATGAAGTTTTTGGATTATGATAACAGATTGAGCATATGCAGCTAATTTTACTTTTTTTGAACATTTTTAGCAATAAATTTGGAGGATTTTTAAAAATGACATAAACCCATAAGAATGAAAAAGACAGGGGAGAGACCAATACCAGCAAACTATTGGGAGGTAGAAAATAGGAAGGCAAGTGGGAGCTGACTTGGCAGAGCTCAGAAAGCTGATTCGAACTGAGACGAACCTAATTTGTACCATAGAATTCTCAAAAACCTGTGAGCCTGTCTGTTCCAGGTATATAGAAATGATGGAAAGAGACACTTAAATAAGAAATATTGGGTAAAAGATCTGTAGATCCTGGAACTCCATCCTTACTCCTGGCGACTGAGAAACTGCCTGTACTCTACCTCAGCATATATTTGCAAGCTCCTTTTATGAAGACAGTGAAAGGTGGGTTGGGGAAGTCCCTGTACTTGAGACTTTCAGGTGCATACACCACAAAAAAATAAAGAAATTGACTCTATATTGACTACAAATGTTGAGGACTTCAAAGTCCAATCCTTTTGGACGCCACTCAGTTTCCAGGAGACTAGCAGCCTTTCATATGTAGCAGATGGAAAAAATTTTCAGTGGTCACCAGCCCTAGAAAAAGACCTAAAGGTCTAAAATCAGGAGGTTTCCCAAATGCAGCTCACAGCAATCACAGTGTACGTAATGTCAAAGTCAACAAGCCTCCTGTCCTGAGGCTTCAGGCA
Source organism: Smutsia gigantea (assembly GCA_032199065.1). NCBI lineage: Eukaryota > Metazoa > Chordata > Mammalia > Pholidota > Manidae > Smutsia > Smutsia gigantea. The sequence continues at coordinate 332,361 of JAVSCE010004498.1, forward strand.
CCTTTTCAATCCCTGACTCTTGACAGTGAACAGATCATCACAGATGCCCCCAAATTCTGAAAAGCCTCTTCTTCAAGAACAAAGACCTAAACACCCACTCTGAAGAAAAGCAACACAAAATAAGAGCAATTCAGAAGAACCAAATTATTTTAGGGCAAAAAAGTAAAATTCTGTTATAGCTATAGAAATATAAATCTAATCTGTAGTAACAGAAAACAGCAGTGGTTGCCGGAGAGCAGACGTAAGTCCAGAAGTTGAAAGGAATAAAGCACAAGGGAACTTTTGGAGAGGGTGGAAATGTTCTATATTTTGAATTTGTTGGTGATTACACAGGTGTATGTGTTTGTGAAAAGTCGTTCAACAATACACTTAAAATGGGTGCATTTATTGTATTTAAATTATTCCACAATGAAGTTAATTTTTAAAAGCCCTGTTATTACCAACATCCTAAAAAAGATAAGTTATTGCATCCATAAAATAAGAAGAATATGCTATATAAAGGTGGAAGGGCATTCAGGGAAAAAAGAACTCTTTGAAATTAAAAAGTCAAAACAAGGAGCATCTGGAGAAGATTAAAGATGGCGGCATGAGAGGTAAGACAGAGTCTTCCTCCTAAAACGGCATATAATACGAAAATATAATTAATACAACTAATCCTGAAAGAGCAACAGGAAAGAAGGCAGCACAAGACTGCACACACCTGGAGAAGAGAATAAACCTCACAGAACAGGGTAATGTGCCCAAACCATGGCCCAGTGGGGCCCAAGCCCTTCCCCCACCCCAGCTCACAAGCAGGAGGAAGAGAAACAGAGCAGGGAGGGAGTGGAGGTCTGGGACTGCTGAATACCTAACTCCAGAAATCTGATCTGGGAGCACAAACCTACATTTCATGGTGTTTTCATGGTACTGTCATGATTAATGGGGTTGGAAAGCTAAGACAGGCAGAATTCCTGGAGAGACTGGGATTCCAGCCACTTGTGGAAAGCAGGGATCCATATCCGGCTGTCCTGGGAGAAAAGAAAGGTGGGCAGTCTGAGAGACTTCCTAACAGCAAGAGGGCTGCTAAAGGGGCAAGGATAGCACAGAGCTTACTGCTCAGGAGAGAGAACAGGTAGACAAAATTGTCCAGGTGCACTCTGCCCAGCAGGTTGGGAGCTTTCATGATCTTCAGAAGCTCCAGCTCCATGGCTGGCTACAGAGCTCTAAGGATCCCATCCGTGATGCACAGCCTACTGAGACTTTCTCCCAGCCAGCCCCATCTGGCTCACAAACCGGCAAACCCTACCCTGGTGTTAGGCCAGCCAGAGGGAAGTCCCATCTATAGCACCTACAAACACAAGGCATAGAGGCTTATACCTGTGAGCTTGGTCCACTGGTTCAGGCAGTGGAGACAGGCATAGCAGCCAGGAAGCAGGAAACAGCTCTTTCCTCCCCCCAGGCACCAATACTGCTCCCCTGTAACCCCCAACATTGCTTCAGGGGCTGAGCAGCTCCAGAGAGTAGAGCTTCTGGGCACGAGAGGGCTCCATATACAAATATGAAATGCCAAAGGAGCATGGTTCAAAGTAAAATTATGAATACAACCCACGAGAAAGATTCAAATGAAATTGACCTCATGAATCTGCCTGAAAGGGAGTTCAAAATAAAAATCATTAACATGCTCATAGAGGTACAGAAAAATATTCAAGGACTCAGGAATGAATTCTGTTCAGAGATCTAATTATGGAACACAGTATCAGAAATGAAACATACAATGGAAAGTTTTAAAAGCAGATTAGATATGGTGGAGGAGAATGATAAATGAAATAGAAATTAGAGAAGAGGAAAACAAAGAAGCTGAAGCACAGAGAGAAAAAGGGATCTCTAAGAATGAAAGAATATTGGGACAACTGTGTGACCAATCCAAATGGAACAATATTCACTATATAGGGGTAATAGAAGAAGAAGAAGAGAGAAAAGGGGATAGAAAGTATCTTTGAGGAGGTAATTGCTGAAAAATTCCACAGTCTGGGTGAGAAGATAATCTCTCAGGCCATGGAGGTGCACAGATCTCGCAACACAAGGGACCCAAGGATGACAACACCAAGACATATAGTAATTAAAATGGCAAAGATCAAGGATAAGGACAGGCTATTAAAAGGAGCCAGAGAGAGAAATAAGATCACATACAAAGGAAAGCCCATCAGGCTATCATCATACTTCTCAAGAGAAACCTTACAGGCCAGAAGGGAGTGGCATGACGTATTTAATGCAGTGAAGCAGAAGGGTCTTGACCCAAGAATACTTTATGCAGCAATGTTATCATTTAAATTTGAAGGTGGGATTAAACAGTTTCCAGATAAGCAAAAGCTGAGAGAATTTATCTCCCACAAACCATCTCTACAGTGTGTTTTGGAGGAACTGCTATAGATGGAAGAGTTTCTAATGTTTAATAGCTGTAAAGAAAGTGGAACAGTTAATTACTAAGTACATGCAAAATTAAATCAACTATCCCCAAAGTCAATCAAGGGATAGACAAAGAGTAGAGATTATGATACCTAATATATAAAGAATGGAGGAGGGAGAAAAAGGAGGAGAAAAAAAGAACCTTTAGATTGTGTTTCTAATAGTATATTAAGTGAGTTAAGTTAGACTCTTAGATAATAAGGAAGTTAACCTTGAACCTTTGGTAACCGCTAATCTAAAGCCTGCAATGGCAATAAGTACATACCTACAGGTAGTCACCTTAAATGTTAATGGTATGAGTGCACCAATCAAAAGACATAGAGTCACTGAATGGATTAAAAAAAACAAGACCCATATATATGTTGCCTACAAGAGACTCACTTTAAACCCAAAGACATACATAGACTAAAAATGAAGGGATGGAAAAAGATATTTCATGCAACTAATAGTGAGAAAAAAGCAGGAGTTGCAGTACTTGTATCAGACAAAATAGTCTTCAAAACAAAGAAAGTCACAAGAGACAAAGAGGGACATTACATAATGATAAAGGGGTAAATCCAACAAGAAGATATAACCATTATAAATATCTATGCACCCAACACAGGAGCTCCTACATATGTGAAACAAATACTAACAGAATTAAAGGTGGAAATAGAATGCAATGCATTCATTTTAGGAGACTTCAACACACCACTCACTCCAAAGGACAGATCAACCAGATAGAAAATAAGTAAGGAGACAGAGGCACTGAACAACACATTAGAACAGATGGACCTAGCAGACGTCTACAGAACTGTACACCCAAAAGCAGCAAAATACACATTCTTCTCAAGTGCACATGGAACATTTTCAAGAAGACATCATGTACTAGGCCACAAAAAGAGCCTTGGTAAATTTTAAAAGATTGAAATTGTACCAACCAGTTTCTCAGACCACAAAGCTATGAAACAAGAAATAAATTATGCAAGGAAAATGAAAAATCCCACAAACACATGGAGGCTTCACAACATGCTCCTAAGTAACCAATGGATCAATGACCAAATAAAATCAGAGATCAAGCAATATAAGGAGACAAATGAGAACAATAATTCAACACTGCAAAATCTGTGGGATGCAGCGAAGGCCGTGCTAAGAGGAAAGTATATTGCAATACAGGCCAACCTCACTAAAGAAGAACAATCCCATATGAGCAGTCTAAATTCACAAATAACAAAACCAGAAAAAGAAGAACAAATGAGGTCCAAAGTCAGTACGAGGGGGGACATGATAAAGATTAGAGCAGAAATAAATAAAACAGAGAAGAATAAAACAATAGAAAGAATCAATGAAAGCAAGAGCTGGTTCTTTGGGAAAATAAAATAGATAAACCCTTAGCGAGACATATCAAGAAAAAAAGAGTCTACTCATAAAAACAGAATCACAAGTGAGAAAGGAAAAATCACTACAGACACCACAGAAATACAAAGAATTATTAGAGAATACTATGAAAAACTATATGCTAACAAACTGTATAACCTAGACAGCTATCTAGAAAAATACAACCTTCCAAGGCTGACCCAGAAAGAAATAGAAAATCTGAACAGATCAATTACCAGCAATGAAATTGAATTGGTAATCAAAAACCTACCTAAGAACAAAACCCCTGAACCAGATGGCTTCACGGCTGAAATTTATAAAACAATTAGTGAAGACCTAATACCCATCCCCCCTTAAAGTTTTACAAAGAGTAGAGGAATTCAAAACTACATCAAAAAGATCATCCATCATGATCAAGTAGGACTTATTCCAAGGATGCAAGGATGGTACAACATTCAAAAATCCATCAACATCATCCACCACATCAACAGAAAGAATGACAAAAACCACATGATCATCTCCATAGATGCCAAAAAAGCATTTGACAAAATTCAACATCCATTCCTGATAAAAAATCTCAACAAGATGGGTATAGAGGGCAAGTACTTCAACATTATAAAGGCAATATATGACAAACCCACAGCCAACATTATACTTAACAGTGAGAAGTTGAAAGCTTTTCCTTTAAGATCGGAAACAAGACAAGGATGCCCATTCTCCCCACCTTTATTCAACATAGTACTGGAGGTCCTAGCCACAGAAATCAGACAACACAAAGAAATAAAATGCATCCAGATTGCAAGGAAGAAGTTAAACTGTCCCTGTTTGCAGGTGACATGATATTGTACATAAAAAACTTTAAAGAATCCACTCCAAAACTACTAGTTCTAATATCTGAATTCAGCAAAGTTGCGGGATACAAAATTAATATGCAGAAATCTGTGGCATTCCTATACACTAATGGTGAACTAGCAGAAAGAGGTATCAGGAAAACAATTCCATTCACAATTGCATCAAAAAGAATAAAATATCTAGGAATGAACCTATCCAAGGACATGAAAGACCTATACTCTGAAAAGTACAAGATATTCATGAGAGAAATTAAAGAAGATACCAATAAATGGAAACACATCCCGTGCTCATGGATAGGAAGAATTAATATTGTCAAAATGGCCATCCTGCCTAAAGCAATATACAGATTTAATGCAATTCCTATCAAAATACCAACAGCATTCTTCAATGAACTAGAGAAAATCATCCTAAAATTCATATGGAACCAAAAGGGACCCCAAGTAGCCAAAGCAATTTTGAGAAGGAAGAATAAACCTGGGGGAATTATGCTCCCCAACTTCAAGCTCTACTACAAAACCACAGTAATCAAGACAATTTGATACTGGAACAAGAACAGACCCATAGACCAATGGAACAGACTAGAGAGTCCTGATATAAACCCAACCATATATGGTCAATTAATATATGATAAAGGAGCCATGGACATAAAATGGGGAAATGACAGCATCTTCAACAACTGGTGTTGGCAAAACTGGACTGCTACATGCAGGAGAATGAAACTGGGTTATTGTTTAACCCCATGTAAAAAAGTAAACTCAAAATGGATCAAGGACCTGAACGTAAGTCATAAAACCATAAAACTCTTAGAAGACAAAACAGGCAAAAATCTCCTGAATATAAGCATGAGCAACTTCTTCCTGAATGTATCTTCTCAAGCCAGGGAAAGAAAAACAAAAATGAACACATGGGACTACATCAAACTGAGAAGCTTCTGTACGGCAAAGGACACCATCAATAGAACAAAAAGGCATCCTACAGTATGGGAGAATATAATTGTAAATGACATATCTGAAAAGGGTTAACATCCAAAATATATAAAGAACTTACACACCTCAACACCCAAAAGCAAATAACCTGATTAAAAAATGGGCAGAGCATATGAAGAGACAGTTCTCCAAAGAAGAAATTCAGATGACCATCAGACACATGAAAAGATTCTCCACATCACTAATCATCAGGGAAATGCAAATTAAAACCACAATGAGATATCACCTCACACAAATAAGGATGGCCAGCATCACAAAGACTAAGAAGAACAAATGCTGGCAAGAATGCAGAGAAAGAGGAACCCTCCTATACTGCTGGTGGGAATGTAAGCTAGTTCAAACATTGTGGAAAGCAATATGGACGTTCCTCAAAAAACTAAAAATAGAAATACCATTTGACCCAGGAATCCCACTCCTTGGAATTTACCCAAAGAATACAACTTCTCAGATTCAAAAAGACATATGCACCCCTATGTTTATCGCAGCACTTTTTACCATAGCCAAGATATGGAAGCAACCTAGGTGTCCATCAGTAGATGAATGGATAAAGAAGAGGTGGTACATATACACAATGGAATACTATTCAGCCATAAGAAAGAAACAAATCCTACCATTTGCAACAACATGGATGGAGCTGGAGGATATTATGCTCAGTGCAATAAGCCAGGCAGATGAAGACAAGTGCCAAATGATTTCCCTCATTTCTGGAGTATAACAATGAAGCAAAACTGAAGGTACAAAATAGAAGCAGACTCAGAGACTCCAAGAAGGGACCAGTGGTTACCAAAGTGGAGGGGTGTGGGAAGGCAGATGGGGAGGGAGGGAGAAGGGGATTAAGGGATATTATGTTGGGTACACATGGTGTGGGGGGGTCACGGGGAAAACAGTGTAGCACAGAGAAGGCAAACAGTGAAAATGTGGCATCTCAGTATACTGATGGACAGTGACTGCATTGGGGTATGGGTGGGACTTGATAATATCAGTAAAAGTAGTAACCACATTGCTTTTTCATGTGAAACCCTCATAAGAGTATATATCAATAATACCTTAATAAAAAATTTTAAAAGAAAAAGACAAAATGAAAAAAATAAAGTTGAAATCTCCCAGAAAGTAGGGTAAGAAATAATGAAATAGAAAATAGGAGAGGAAAAAATAAGGCAATTAAACTATTTTATAGGAATTCCAATACCCAAATAATAGGCATTCCAGAAGGAGAAAATGTAGGAAATAGAAGAAAAGCATCAATAATTCATGAAGATATCCTGCGCCTGATAGACATGAATCAAGTTTGGAATGGTCTATTATAGTTCCAACACAAAAAAATGTTCAGAAATGTGAATAGAAATTGACCTATACCATGGACTATCATTGTAAAAATTTAAAATACTAGAAGAAGGAAAGAAGGTTCTACAAGTTGTCAGAGAGAAAAAAAACTTATAAAAAACAAAGGATCTGGGATCGTATTGCTTTTGGACTTCTCAATAACATTGGAAGAGAACCATGGAGCAATACCTACAGAATTTTGTAGAAACCTTATTTCCAACCTAGACTCTATGCCCAGCTCAATGATCAGCATGAGGGTAAGCTATAGATATTTTCACATATGCAAGATCTGATTATAAACTCCCATCAACCATTTCCCAAGAAATGCTTGGGGTTTATGTCTCATTAAGTATGAGAGAAACCAAGAAAAGGGAAAACTAGTGACACAGGAAACAGGATATCCAAGATAGGACTTGGGGAAAAATTATCACTGGGAGAATGGAGAAGAGTTTCCAGGATTCCAGGTGTGCAGCAAATATGGAGAGTCAAACAGAATGCACATGGTAGCAGTGTGAGCATGGCCACCACAAGGTGGTATCTTCTTGACTTGAGGACAAAATGCCTAGTGACCCTGGTTGAGGTCCTTATTTACACTGAGTTTCCTTTGGCTATGAGCTAATGAAGTTTCTGTTTTCCCTACTTGTTCTTGCTGCCCTGTGGACATTCATATCGCTGCCAAAAAAAAAAAAGTGTATGCACACAGACACACACCCTTATGCTTTAAATTTCTTCTAAAATAAATTTCCTTCTATTGAGCTTAGAAAACTAAAATACAGAGCAGCTTGTTTGCTCTGACCAGAATCTTGCTTGATAGCTATATCTCGTCTACACTTCAGCCCTGCCATGTGTCCTCTCCGTGGTGAGCCCTGTGTTTCCCAAGACTCACTTGTGACCTTGCCCACTGCTTTCCTCTGAAGAGTTTGTTGTAAATCATCAAAAACTGAAATCAAGTGCACAGTCCCAGGACACTTTCTATTTTTCTGAAAGCTTCTTTCTGACAGTGGCAATTTTAACTTTTCCTTACACAGCTATATTTGAGCATGCTATTCATTTTTTCAAAACTAAACAGTTTGCTTCTTAGGGATACACATACAAGTGGCAGAATTGTCATTATTTTTAATTTTTTATTAAGGTATTATTGATATACACTCTTATGAAGATTTCACATGAGAAAACAATGTGGTTACTACTTTTACCGATATTATCAAGTCCCACCCATACCCCAATGCAGTCACTGTCCATCAGTATAGTGAGATGCCACAGATTCACTGTTTGCCTTCTCTGTGCTACACTGTTTTCCCCATGACCACCCACACCATGTGTACTCAACATAATATCCCTCAATCCCCTTCTCCCTCCCTCCTCACCCACCTTCCCACACCCCTACCCTTTGGTAACCACTAGTTCCTTCTTGGAGTCTGTGAGTCCGCTTCTATTTTGTTCCTTCAGTTTTGCTTCATTGTTATACTCCACAAATGAGGGAAATCATTTGGCACTTGTCTTTCTCCGCCTGGCTTATTTCACTGAGCATAATATCCTCCAGCTCCATCCATGTTGTTGCAAATGGTAGGATTTGTTTTCTTCTTATGGCTGAATAATATTCCACTGTGTATATATACCACTCTTCTTTATCTATTCATCTACTAATGGACACCTAGGTTGCTTCCATATCTTGGCTATTGTAAAAAGTGCTGCGATAAACATAGGGGTGCATGTGTCTTTTTGAATCTGAGAAGTTGTATTCTTTGGGTAAATTCCAAGGAGTGGGATTCCTGGGTCAAATGGTATTTCTATTTTTAGTTTTTTGAGGAACATCCATATTGCTTTCCACAATGTTTGAACTAGCTTACATTCCCACCAGCAGTGTAGGAGGGTTCCCCTTTCTCTGCATCCTCACCGGCATTTGTTGTTCTTAGTCTTTATGATGCTGGCCATCCTTACTGGTGTGAGGTGATATCTTATTGTGGTTTTAATTTGCATTTCCCTGATGATTAGTGATGTGGAGAATCTTTTCATGTGTCTGATGGTCATCTGAATTTCTTCTTTGGAGAACTGTCTCTTCATATCCTCTGCTCATTTTTTAATCAGGTTATTTGCTTTTTGGGTGTTGAGGTGTGTAAGTTCTTTATATATTTTGGATGTTAACCCCTTTTTGGATATGTCATTTACAAATATATTCTCCCATACTGTAGGATGCCTTTTTGTTCTGTTGATGGTGTCCTTTGCCGTACAGAAGCTTCTCAGTTTGATGTAGTCCCATGTGTTCATTTTTGTTTTTCTTTCCCTTGCTCAAGGAGATGCGTTCAGGAAGAAGTTGCTCATGCTTATATTCAGGAGATTTTTGCCTATGTTGTCTTCTAAGAGTTTTATGGTTTCATGACTTACATTCACATCTTTGATCCATTTCGAGTTTAATTTTGTGTATGGGGTTAAATTATAATCCAGTTTAGTTCTTTTGCATATAGCTGTCCAGTTATGCCAACACCAGCTGTTGAAGATGCTGTCATTTCCCCGTTGTATGTCCATGGCTCCTTTATCATATATTAATTGACCATATATGGTTGGGTTTATATCAGGGCTTTCTAGTCTGTTCCATTGGTCTATGGGTCTGTTCTTGTGCCAGTACCAAATTGTTTTGATTACCGTGGCTTTGTAGTAAGCTTGAAGTTGGGGAGCATAATCCCCCCAGGTTTATTCTTCCTTCTCAGGATTGCTTTGGCTATTTGGGGTCCCTTTTGGTTCCATATGAATTTTAGGATGATTTTCTCTAGTTCATTGAAGAATGCTGTTGGTATTTTGATAGGAATTGCATTAAATCTGTATATTGCTTTAGGCAGGATGGCCATTTTGACAATATTAATTCTTCCTATCCATGAGCACGGGATGTGTTTCCATTTATTGGTATCTTCTTTAATTTCTCTCATGAATGTCTTGTTGTTTTCAGAGTATAGGTCTTTCACGTCCTTGGTTAGGTTTATTCATAGGTATTTTATTCTTTTTTATGCAACTGTGAATGGAATTGTTTTCCTGATATCTCTTTCTGCTAGTTCATTGTTAGTGTGTAGGAATGCCACAGATTTCTGTGTATTAATTTTGTATCCCGCAACTTTGCTGAATTCAGGTATTAGATCTCGTAGTTTTGGAGTGGATTCTTTAAGGTTTTTTGTGTACAGTATCATGTCATCTGCAAACAGGGACTGTTTAACTTCTTCTTTGCCAATCTGGATGCATTTTGTTTCTTTGTGTTGTCTGATTTCTGTGGCTAGGACCTCCAGTACTATGTTGAATAGAAGTGGGGTGACTGGACATCCTTGTCTTGTTTCCGATCTTAAAGGAAAAGCTTTCAACTTCTCCCTGTTAAGTATAATGTTGGCTGTGGGTGTGTCATATGCGACCTTTATTATGTTGAGGCACTTTCCCTCTATACCCAATTTGTTGAGAGTTTTTATCATGAATGGATGTTCAATTGTGTTAAATGCTTTTTGGCATCTATGGAGATGATCATGTGGTTTTTGTCATTCTTTTTGTAGATGTGGTGGATGATGTTGATGGATTTCTGAATGCTGTACCATCCTTGAATCTTTGGAATAAGTCCTACTTGATCATGATGGATGATCTTTTTGATATATTTTTGAATTCGGTTTGCTAATATTTTGTTGAGTATTTTTGCATCTATGTTCATCAGGGATATTGGTCTGTAATTTTCTTTTTTTGTAGTATCTTTGTCTGGTTTTGATATTAGAGTGATGCTGGCCTCGTAGAATGAGTTTGGAAATATTCCCTCCTCTTCTACTCCTTGGAAAACTCTAAGAAGGATAAATATTAGGTCTTCACTAAATATTTGACAAAATTCAGCAGTGAAGCTGTCTGGTACCAGCGTTTTGTTCTTAGGTAGGTTTTTCATTACCAGTTCAATTTCGTTGGTGGTAATTGGTCTGTTCAGATTTTCTGTTTCTTTCTAGGTCAGCCTTGGAAGGTTGTATTTTTCTATAAAGTTGTCCATTTCTTGTAGGTTATCCAGTTTGTTAGCATGTAATTTTTCATAGTATTCTCTAATAATTCTTTGTATTTCTGTGGTGTCCGTAGTGATTTTTCCTTTCTCACTTGTGATTTTGTTTATGTGAGTAGACTCTCTTTTTTCTTGATAAGTCTGGCTAGGGCGTTATCTATTTTGTTTGTTTTCTCAAAGAACCAGCTCCTGCTTTCATTGATTCTTTCTATTGTTTTATTCTTCTCTATTTTATTTATTTCTGCTCTAATCTTTATTATGTCCCCCCTCGTACTGACTTTGGACCTCATTTGTTCTTCTTTTTCTAGTTTTGTTATTTGTGAATTTAGACTGCTCATATGGGATTGTTCTTTCCTGAGGTAGGCCTGTATTGCACCATACTTTCCTCTTAGCACAGCCTTCACTGCATCCCACAGTTTTGCGTGTTGAATTATTGTTGTCATTTATCTCCATATATTGCTTGATCTCTGTTTTTATTTGGTCATTGATTCATTGGTTATTTAGGAGCATGTTGTGAAGCCTCCATGTGTTTGTGGGATTTTTCATTTTCTTTGCATAATTTATTTCCAGTTTCATACCTTTGTGGTCTGAGAAACTGGTTGGTACAATTTCAATCTTTTTGAATTTACCGAGGCTGTTTTTGTTTCCTAAGATATGATCTATTCTTGAAAATGTTCCATGTGCACTTGAGATTAATGTGTATTCTGCTGCTTTTTGGTGCAGAGTTCTGTAGATGTCTGTTAGGTCGATCTGTTGTGATGTGTTGTTCAGTGCCTCTGTCTCCTTACTTATTTTCTGTCTTGTTGATCTGTCCGTTCGAGTAAGTGGAGTGTTGAAGTCTCCTAGAATGAATGCGTTGCATTCTATTTCCCCTTTTAATCTGTTAGTATTTGTTTCACATATGTACATTCTCCTGTGTTGGGTGCATAGATATTATAATGGTTATATCTTCTTGTTGGATTGACCCTTTTATTATTATGCAGTGTCTTTCTTGGTCTCTTGTGATTTTCTTTGTTTTGAAGTCTATTTTGTCTGATACAAGTACTGCAACTCCTGTTTTTTTCTCCCTATTAGTTGCATGAAATATCTTTTTTCATCCCTTTTAGTCTGTGTATGTCTTTGGGTTTAAAGTGAGTCTCTTGTAGGCAGCATATAGATGAGTCTTGCTTTTTTATCCATTCAGTGACTCTATGTCTTTCGATAGGTGCGTTCAGTCCATTTACCTTTAGGGTGATTTTCGATAGGTAAGTACTTATTGTCATTGCAGGCTTTAGATTCGTGGTTACTAAAGGTTCAAGGTTAACTTCCTTACTATCTAAGAGTCTAACTTAACTCACTTAATATGCAATTACAAATACAATCAAAAGGTTCTTTTTTTTTTTGTCCTCCTTTTTATTCCTCCTCCATTCTTTACATATTAGGTATCATATTCTGTACTCTTTGTCTATCCCTTGATTGACTTTGGGGATAATTCATTTAATTTTGCATTTGCTTAGTAATTAGCTGTTCTGCTTTCTTTACTGTTGTTTTTTTTACCTCTGGTGACAGCTATTAACCTTAGGAATACTTCCATCTATAGCAGTCCCTCCAAAATACACTGTAGAGATGGTTTGGTGGAGGTAATTCTCTCAGCTTTTGCTTATTTGAAAATTATTTAATCCTGCCTTCAAATTTAAATGATACCTTTGCCACATAAAGTATTCTTGGTTCAAGACCCTTCTGCTTCATTGCATTAAATACATCATGCCACTCCCTTCTGGCCTGTTAGGTTTCTTCTGAGAAGTGTGATGATAGCCTGATTGGCTTTTCTTTGTATGTGATCTTATTTCTCTCTCTGGCTGCTTTTAATAGTCTGTCCTTATCCTTGATCTTTGCCATTTTAATTACTATATGTCTTGGTGTTGTCTTTCTTGGGTCCCTTGTGTTGGGAGATCTGTGCATCTCCATGGCGTGAAAGACCATCTCTTTCCCCAGATTAGGCAATTTTCCAGCAATTACCTCCTCAAACACACTTTCTATCCCTTTTTCTCTTTCTTCTTCTTTTGGTATACCTATAATGTGAATATTGTTCCATTTTGATTGGTCACTCAATATTCTTTCATTCTTAGAGATCCTTTTTTCTCTCTGTGCCTCAACTTCTTTGTATTCCTCTTCTCTAGTTTCTATTTCATTTATCGTCTACTCCACCATATCAAATATGGTTTTAATACCCTCCATTGTGCTCTTCAATGATTGGATCTCTGACCGCAATTCATTCTTCAGTTCTTGAATATCTTTCCATACCTTCATGAGCATGTTAATGATTTTTATTTTGAATTCCCTTTCAGGAAGATTCATGAGGTCGATGTCATTTAAATCTTTCTCAGGAGTTATATTAATAATTTTACTTTGCACCAGGTTCCTTTGGTGTTTCATATTTGTATATGGAGCCCTCTAGTGCCCAGAAGCTGTATTCTCTGGGGCTGTTCAGGTCTTGAAACAATGTTGGGAGTTGCAGGGGAGTGGTACTTATGCTTGCTGGGAGGAAAGAGCTATTTCCTGCTTCCCGGCTGCTATGCCTGACTCTAGTGCCTGAATCAGTGGGCCGAGCACACAGGTATAAGCCTCTATGCTTTCTGTTTGTAGTTGCTGTAGACGGGGCTTCCCTCTGGCTGGCCAAATGCCAGCGTAGGGTTTACTAGTTTGTGAGCCAGGTGTGGCTTGCTGGGAGAAAGGCACATTAGGCTGCGTATCCTGCAGGGGTCCTTGGAGCTGTGTAGTCAGCCAGGGGCTTGAGCACCTGAAGATTGTGAAAGCTCCCAACCTTCTGGGCAGAGGGCATCCGGATAATTTTATCTACCTGTCCTTTCTCCTGTGCAGTAAGCTCTGTGCAATCCTTGCCCCTTTAGCAGCCCTCCTGCTAAGGGCTTCCTTGTTAGGAAGTCTCTCAGACTTCCCTCCTTTCTTTTGTCCCAGAGCAGCTGGATATGAATCCCTGCTTTCCACAAGTGGCTGGAATCTCAGTCTCTCCAGGAATTCTCTCTGTTTTAGCTTTCCAACCCACTACTCATGAGTGTACCATGCAAGCCCCATGAAATGTAGGTTTGTGCTCCCAGATCAGATCTCCAGAGTTAGGTATTCAGCAGTCCCAGGCCTCCACTCCCTCCCTGCTCCATATCTCTTCATCCCACCTGTGATTTGGGGTTGGGGAAGGGCTTGGGTCCCACTGGGCACAGCTTTGGTATGTTACCCTGTTCCGTGAAGTCTGCTCTTTTTCTCCAGGTGTATGCAGTCTGGTACAGTCCTCTTTCCTGTTGCTCTTTCAGGAGTAGTTGTATTAATTATATTTTCATATTATATGTGGTTTTAGGAGGAAGCCTCTGTCTCACCTCTCACACTGCCATCTTCAATCCTCTCTTAGCAGAATTATATTTTAAAAACGCAGAGAAATGTGTAACACAAAATTCAGGATCCTGGCTCCTTCTGAGAAGGATACCCAGAAAGTTTCTAAGGTAGGGTGAAGCTCTGTTACTTGTCATGGATTTCAGATACACAGTAGCTTGTTTTACATATTATTTAAATTGTATATATATAGTCTTTTATATACATGAGACATTTCACAATTAATAACTTATCCAATAGTAAATACATTATGCTTTGAGAACTGAGATAAAAATGGTCAAATATGGCTCTCAACTTTGCACATACTCTGTGAACTTCTCTAGATGTTGAAGCCTTAACTAGCAGGATCTCTACAAATCAGGTTTCAGTGCATTTTATCCTCAAATACATTGACTTACAGCATTTCAAAGTTGCTAAAGATTTATAACTTGATTCCGAATGATAAATATTCAAGAATACCTTTACTTCTTTCAGAGTCAGTCAGGTATTTTTGTGACTATAAACAAACAGTATAGTAATTTTAATTGATCAAGCTTGTTTATGTTTTGGATTACAGAACCTCCATTTGTAACTCCCAATGACATTTTTTCCCCCAGAAAATCTTTGTTGACTGGTCAGATGCAGAAATATCTTAAGCACTCTTCCCAAGGCAGTGGGAACTAAAAGAGAAGAGACTCAGTTACACTGATGACATATGAGATAGGAGAGACATAAAAGACATTATTAAATGATTAGGCTGAATATTGAAGGGCTAATGTAACCTGGTGAATGGTGAGGAAGTGGAATTCCAAATCTCTGTTGAGAAAATCAGGATTTATTAGTCTGGTTGCTGGACTCATTCAAGTCCCACACTTGCTAAATTTAGAAAATATTTCTAATAGGATTTCAAGAATATTCCAAGTCTAAGGACTATAAATATCTCACAAATTTCTATTTTGATTGAAATGCCTTTCCACACTACCAAAAGTAAGCCCTTACTGAGAAAAAGTATGTAATAGCATGCTATCTCTATTTCTTAATCTGGAGCATGGAGAGCCAAGGACCGTGTGACATCGGAATAGTCTGCTGTTTGGGGTGCTCCCATCGGGGCGCTCCATGTGGACTTCTTGCTTAAAAGGCATTGTTAAGAAGATATTAAGTAATGAAGTTATTTGAAAGCTCATCTCAAGTGTTTCATAGAATTTCTATAATTACAACTTATCAGGGAAGATAAGTGTTTAACTCTAAATCAATGCTTAAATCTAACAATGCTTTAACAGAAATCTAATACGTTAACAATGAAGCTCTTACTCGATGATGGCTTGTATTTAGGAGGACCAAAAGCTTAGGTATTCTTCTTGAACACAAATTAGAAAAACACTTCTCCAGTTAGCCTGGGACCAAAGACTTATTTAGAAAAGAAAATACAAATATAAAGCAAAATAAAACTATGAGCTGATTTTCTTGCCGCAGTACATACTGGCATTGAGCAGACTAAAATAAGCTAGAGCTAATTTTGAAGCAAACGATGAGTGCTTTTATGCTTCTCTAGACAATTTGGTTTCATGCTTCTTTTTATGAATGCCTCCCAAATTTTAAGTTGCCATTGTATAAGAACGTCTAGAGTTAAAAAAAAAAAAGGCTATTTCAACAATAGCCGTTAGCATATTAAATTGCTGCGTGCATGTGGCCTACAATCTTCTCCCAATATTGTCAAGGGCATTTTTTGGACCCAAATATATAATTCAGCTTCTGGTTGACTATATTTCTTGTTGCAATATTTATCCCATTGTCCTTTATTGAGGTTTTCCACCCCCTCTCTGACATGCTATGCACAAACAATTCCATATGGACAGTCTTATACACATTGTCTCATACTATGCCTGTAATGTTCATTTAAATATTTAATATTTTTGGTTGCTATTCTTAATGTTGAGAACTCTATTGGTGATAGTGCCTTTTACCTTTAGAAATGTTTATTTAAGGTATCTAAAAAGATACAAAAAGTTAATACAATGAACCCCTATGTACTTGCCCCCTGGTTTAAATAAAAGGCAGAGTCAGTAGAAGGTGTTTGTGCACTTTCTGGGTTATATCTCCTTTCCTTCCCTCACCAAAGATGAACTGTCTCCAGATTTGCTTTCTGTCATTCCTGTGCATTTATTTAGAATTTTACTGCATACAAATGCAATATGATGTAGCTTCACAAGGTTTTCACATTCATATAGATATGGTATGTACTCCTCTGCATCTTTTTTTTCACACAATATTATGTTTCTGAGATTCTTGAGTACTGATAGGTGTAGCTATAGTTTATTTTCAGTACTATATGAATTTTCCAAAGTTCACTAATAATTCTCCTTTTGATGGACATTTAGATAATTCCCAACTTTTTTTCTAGCACGAACAATTCCATATGGACATTCTTATACACATTTTCTCATGCACATGTAAGAGAATAGGTCATACACATAAAATGGTCACAGGCATGTACATCTTCAACATTATTAGAAATTCACAAAATGTTCTTTGCAGTGGCTGTAGCAATTTATATTCCCTAGATTGTGAATTAAGAGTTCTGTTTTCTCAACATCCTTGACAGCACTTTTACCATCAGATTTACACATTTCACAAATATGATGGGTAAGTGATGGTATCTCATTGTGCACGTAAGATTTTAAAAAGTGTAGACTGTGTTGTATGACATGATGATAATTTTGGCCTATTTTTAATTCACCGCATGTTTTCTTTAATGATGAGTTATCAATAATTCTTTGACACGGCTGAAGATTGATCCTGGAAGAACCAAAAAGTGTAAGATAAGATTTCTATCATCTTTAAAAACTTGTCTCCATCTTCAAGTCCCAATTTTCAGGCCTTGGGAGGGGTGGCCAGAGGAGGCATTGCGTGGTCACCCCAGAGTGCTCTGGGGGATGTCAGACCAGAGGTGGTGTGATCGCATTGTTCGGGATGCTACCAATGCTTTTTCTCTACACCCGGCGCATCCTCAGCTTGCTCCCAGTAAGGAGTACAGGTATGGAGATGTATGCTAGCTAGTACGGTAAGTCAGATCTTGTCTTTGAGAGACTGAGAGGCTCTCAAAGACTGATATAAACAGGATTTTTGATAATTGCCACAACTATGGCAACTTTAAGTATGAGTGTAGCTTTTATTTTAAATAGGATTATGCATGTAAAAATATCACCTAGTAAGTCCGATCATATATTAATTCAATAAGTATTTTAGAACCAAATCCACTTGAGCTACTGATAGTGTTGCCAACTTCGTGAGAGATATATACAAACATAAAATTATGATGCCACAAATCTTTAGAAGGAGGTAATGCATAAAAATAAAGTCTCAGATAGACAAAGAAATGGAGAAGCAAAACACTGACTGATTCATAAAAGAGTTTTAGGCCATGTTCAACTGAAAGTTGAAGTAAAGTCAAGAATAAGATAAAGGCCAAGGTTGCCCATCAAGTCAAATATTTTGTAACTAACTAGATCCCTGGATTTAAATTCCAGGCCCACCATATACTAGATAGACCTGTGACCTTGGACAAGTTAAGCATACTCTCTAAGTCCAACATATAACTAACAAAATAGAAAAAATTAACTGTATATACCTCTTAGGGTTATTGCCATTAATAAACATAGTATTAATATATGTAAAGTGCTGAAAGAATTCATTGGCACTCAGTTAACACTCAAAAATTTTAGTTATTCTAGGGTCACTCAGTAATGTATGTGAGCAGAGTAAAATTTGCTTTCCTCCCCAATGTGAAGACTTAACTGTATATTTCCTAATTTCACCCGAATAATCTGGAATCAAACATCACCTACAAAATCATGGCTTCAGTCACCTTTAGACTCCATGTTTTTTTGTATCTTTTTAACATTTTGGCACTAGCTGCATATTTGAATCAGACCTCAAGCCACATTAAGCTTCTAATTTTGTTCCTTTTATAAGATGTCAGAACGTTTGTCCACTGTGCATCATAGGTGCTTTCATCTCTGCTCTGCTTTCTGAATCTTTTATATCTCATTCTGCCTCTGGGAATGGCATTTTCTCTCGTTCTCTTTCCATATCGTCGTTAGAGTTTTGTGTCTCACTGCTCTAGAAACTTAATATCCTCACAACTGGCTTCTTTGGTTTGAATGCCATGATTGGGAGGATGAAGGAGATAAATATAGAATCTCTATTTGCTTTTCAGGTAGAAGTCTTGAGAGCCTCAACCTTGTGGCAGTTGCCAGCAGTAGGCTTTTTGTAAAGCATTTTCTGTGCTTTTCATGAAGACTGCACTGGCACATGAGGGAAACAGCCACTGGCAGAGCCTGTAGGCAATCTTTCTATAATCTTCCCTACTCTCTCCTAGGCATACCAGTCCCCTATCTGAGTGGGATATTGGGGAAAGGGAGAGAGCAGAAGAATAATCTAGGCAGTGAGATAAGACTAGAAAAGCTAGGAGAAAAAGGAAGAATGAGTGAGAGAGGAACAAGAAACCATTTATTTTGGATTCATTATTTGCCTGGGACAGTGCTAGATGCCCTGGACACATGATCGTACTTCACTCTGTATGGGTGTGGATGTGTGTGCTGGGGGGCTGAGCTGGAGTGTGAGGACTCCTTAAACAAGGACTTAATGCCCTCTTTCTGGAAAGGTTATGGATATTTTGGAGGATGGAGAGGTATACTCAACATAGGCATTTGGTAATATTGTTTCCCAGTTGTTGTTAGGAATATTAAAGGAAACTCTTCAATCCCAAAGTATCTGTTTTCAAATGATAATATGATAATGACTGTGATGATAAAAATTAATAATAATAATAATTTGTTCTCACTTCAGACTTAACCACAAGTAAAGGAGAGACTGAGACTCATCCATACCTTTAATTCATTTTCAGTCGTTGAAAGAATTCAGCCAGAGCCTACAATGTGTGAGGTGTGCTGGGCGCTGCTTCCACACAGTTATTTGTACACAGTTACAGTATGCAGAATTTGACTAGTCTTTTCCTTTCAGTAAAGATGAAGCATTGTGTCTATTTGTTCTAAAAACGTTATCTTCGCACTGGCTTCTGTGGTTTGAATTCCATGTTTGGGAGGATGAAGGAGATAAATATAGAATCTCTATTTATTTTTCATGTTGGAAGTCTTGAGAGGGTCAACCTTGTGGCGGTTCTATAATCCTGAAAATAAAGATAACTATGTATCTTTACATAGTCTGGGAAGTACAACATTGAAGAGATGAAACTGGATCGGGGTGTTGATGGAAGAATGTTGATAGATAGAGAGGAATGAAGGAAGACATTTCAGGTAGATGGGGAAAAACCCCATCCCAAAGTCAGTGGAGCATGCTTTGGAGAAGCTAGTTAGGAATTACTTGGGAAGGATGGCTCTGTGCTGGCATCTTTGTTTCAAAATGTACCAAGTCCCAGACACAGCAATGCCTATTATCACTCTCTAAATGTGACTTAATGATAGTGAACCCAGTATAGGTAATTTTTTATTTGCTGTTTATAGAAGTGCCACTCTGAAGCAAAAGCTAGTGAGTCACAGGTCAAGCTGTGAGCTTCTGTGAATAAAACTGAGTGCTACATTATCAATTATAAACTGAAGAATATGACTAGTGAGGGACAGTGGTTGAGGTGTTCATTCTGCTACTGTATGATGGCTCCACAATGGAATTAAATGAAGAGTCCAAGTACTTACACCCTGAATGTTTCTGAGTCTCTTTTTCACTTCATTTCAATACCCTATAACCCAATGCTGGTTCTTAAAAGAGCAAAGGAAATCTATTCCTATGGCTGAAAGGCATCCTTATGCTACTCATTAATATTCCTTTGGGAGAAATATGCACAGACATTTATAAAAATAATTATACTCCAAGGGAACTCAATTATATTTTTGAAAAGTTTTTATGAAGATTACTTTCCATATCAAACATAGCATTCCGAACTTGATCTGGACTAAGGGTGATATCTTGCTTGACAAACACAAAAGCCAAGGCACAGGACAGTCTGAACAAGGACGAGGGAAAAACTCCAAGTTGGCAAGGGACAGAGAGAGGAAAGAGCAATGGATTTTCATCAGAGGACAATGAGCTCCAGTTCTGACTCTGCCTCTGCCCTGTCACTAGGCTTACCACTTCCCTGAATCCCCGTGTCCTACTTTGTGCAATGGGAGATTCATACTTTCCACTCTGCATAGTTGTGAGGCTTGTGGGTTACACATGTGAAAATGCTATGGAAACTATTAAGTGCCAGACAAGTGAAATTTAATGTTATTGTGATTAAAAGGGACTCAAGTGAACTGTACTCAAATTAGTGCTTAAGGCAGCCCAGGCAACTATAAAATTTCTAGCATCTTTAACCTCTGTCTGATGGACACACTGCTGAGAGCTGAGTATCTGAAACAGCAGGGTTGAAAACTGTTAATGGATTTTGCTACTTTGTAGAGCTTTAAAGCTATACTTGTTAGAGGACACAGCTTATCAATAACTACATTATATCATTAGTAACTGATTTGTGAAACATGTAGTAGTTACTAATACGAATTATTTTTAGACTTAAGAGGTGAGATCCTCATCTCCGCATTATTTAGACCCCGGGACTGCTCAAACAGAAAGTGTCATACAACGTATGTGAGTTGTTACCCGCCCCTTGTGCTTTGCGGCATCATGAAAAAGCAATGATTCCAAAGAGCAGAAACTTGTAAGAATATATTCATCAGTCACTTGGAAGCTGTTTTCTCAGTTATTGAATTAATTACCATGTATTATTGAGTTCAATATGTTGATGGACTTGGATCACATTCTCCTTCAGTGTTCTCCTACCTTAGTGGAAATAGGAAAATGAATAGCAGGAAAGATTGTTTTAAAACGCGATGTGCGATAAAATTCATTTGACTCTGGGTTTTTGTTACTGTTGCTTTTATGTATGAAAAAATAATAGTAAACTCATATCCAATAGCCCTCGGACAGCCTTCTGAAGGATCCGGTTCCTCTTGGGTCCTGATATGGCATGTCATGCTGGGTAATGATGAACAATTAGTGAAAATTTTAAATAAAACACAGCTATTTCAATAAGAAATCATTGTGCGCTAGCCCTCTGTAACAAAGGCCAACAGAACATTCTGCTGAAGCTGGAAGCACATTGTGAGAGTTAGCTCTATATAGATATTTTATTATGTATTAAATTATAGAGCATTATAACATGTTTTAGAATTAAGTGTAAATCAAGTCCTACAGAAGGATATATTCTATTCGAATAATATCCAGCTAATCTTAAATCTGCTGATTATAGTCTGATTTATTAAAAACATATTCCCACTGCATTAAATAAGTGCATTGTTAAATGTCTCTTCAGATAGATAAAAAAATCATTAAGTTTCATGCACATTTATCTAAGTGGAGGCTAATGCAGCTGGAGTCAGTGTCAGATTTCGTACCCTTTCTCAGGCTTTGCTGGTGATGTCTCTGATTGCCGTCTGAATATGCTTCAGTTTTTCTTGCTCCTCAAGGTGGCCTGGATACTCTCAGTGTAGCCCAGACACTCCCTGCTGGGGTATTGGTCCAGCAGCGGCCTGCAGCTGGTATCTGTCCTAGGGTGACTGCTTGGAGAGAACAGGGAAAAAGAAGGTCATTACACTTCTGTGTTGGGTGGTGCCCCTGCTTGGTCAGGAAGCACTGTGAAGCACATACATGCTCTACTTCTCTCCTTGCTAACATGGGACTGTAGAGGTATCTGTACTTCTTAAGGGGTGCTTTAATGTTTTTATCACTGATGCACATTATTAGTTATGCAATTAATGCATACAAAGCGCAGAGCGGCATTGCAGAATTGCAGGAACCTGGGTGCCTTTCAGTGCCTTCTTCCCACTCTCTTCCAACACAGCCAGAGACATGGAAAACTGGATCAGCACATTGGAGTTTCTCAGAATCCCTTAATAGGAGGCTTCCTGACTGTACATGAATCTTCACTCTCATATGACTAGTTTCTTGTTTTACCACTGCTGAGAAGGTCAAGATCTTCCTAAGAGTCCTTTCTAACAGTTGAGTAATAGAAACTGACCGACCAAGGAGTCCTACACTGGATAAGGGTTGGCCCTAAAAAGCATGTAAGTCCCTGGCCATCTTTGATCCTATATGCCTTTATCTGGCTGGGATTACTCTGCTGCATTAGCCTAGGTTTCCCTCAGGGGGCCCTGACCCAGGCAAGGGCTCTTGTAGGCAGGTAACTGATTCTAACAGTAAAGCCAGGGAATGGAGTGGGGGTGGGGGCAGATAAAGAGCCTGAAACAGGGAAAGAGAAAGTGTGCACCGAGAGTGCATTTGTGAGTTGTTGATGTTGAGGGCTTGATCCTGTTAGAAGCCTGTGAGAAGCTGTGCAGAATGCGTCTCAGTGTGATTGATCCAAAGGGCGAGGCTGCAGTGTGTGAGTTCTGAGCACATTCTTCTAGGCGTCTGTGGAGCCTTTATTCACAGAATACTGAAGAATGGCTGGAGAGAAGCTGATGACCCACTGTCCAGTCTTAGAGCAGCACTCCTGATTTCCTACATATAAAGTAAAAATGAAGAGCTTTCCTTAGCAGTTTGCTGTATACTTTTAGATTATATCATTTTTCGATTACCATTGATGTTGCTATTATCATCAAAATTAGTTGATTTCTGGAACATATCTTAGATATCTAATTGTATTTTTTTTCAAATGAGAAAACAAAGGGCCAGAAAGGGAAGGTGAATATCCAAAATCACACAGCAATTCAGAGAAAGAGTCTATTTTTATACTAAGAGATTTATACTTGACTGCCTGTTTCAGCCCTATTTACCACACCTCACTGCCCTCAGAGCTGCAGACAGGATCTGAACACAGGTTCTGTTTCAGCCACATTAGATTCCAGAGTCCTGAACTCCAGGGCCCTTAGAGATGAGGTACTCAAGCCACTATATTTAAGTGGTAGTGTTTGCGAAAAGTCTTATTTTGGTAAGCATTACTATTCACTAGGATCTGTTATCTTCAACTGCCATGTTCATGGAAGATTCCAAGTCTCTGTATAGTCGTGTGACCAGTTCTAGCCAATAAAATGTGAATAGAAGTGATATCTGTAATTCTGGGTCAAAACATTTGTCTGTACTTCTCTTTCCTTCAAGTATTGCTGAGGAAGGTCATGTGTTCAAAAAGGTGGCATCTGTGTATAGTAGAGACTCCATCAGCTGGACTTCTTGGGACACCAATATGAACAGTCTCCTTCCAGCCTATACTGGGCATGTAGCACGAGCAAGATACCAACTTTTTTTGTTTTAAGCCAGTGAGACTTGGGGGTTCTTCATTATCATAGCATAACCTAGCCCATCCTAACTAAGAAATTTTGGAAGCAAGGTAATTAATCTATACTTCTAGAATCACCTTCCTTTTTTTAAATTGATTATTGATCCTGTTTGTATGATATCTAGGTTTTCTTTGGTAAATTTCCTAGTATCTGACTCTTTTTTATTGACAATGACTTTTATTAACAAGGATTTGCCTCTGTGTGGCAGCCGTGAGAATACACCTTATAGACCTCCAATTACAGGAAGTATAATTAGCCAAGTGCTCAGCTCCTGTGCTCCCAAATCCATCATTTTGTTTGTTCAGAGGCCATGTTTCCCATGGACTTCTCTCAACCTCTGACTAGCTATGATAAGACTACTAGAGGAAGCATGATCCTGGAAGACCTGGGATTCCTCTGATAGCAACTTTTGGCTCAAGAAATTCCTGATGACCTTGCTAAACCTTCTTTAGATGGCATGTTATTTGAAGATGCTTGCACCTCACTGTCCCTGTCTGTCTCTTTCATTGAAGATCAGACCTGCACTGAAGTCTGATAGCTCACTCAGCCTACGTGCCCCCCCACCCGTTTTCTGTCACACAGACATTTTCCATAATAAAGATATCGCACATTTAATTCCATCTTGGCATTTACTTCTTGAAGAACCCAGACTTACTCTTCATCTCATGACTAAGATTTTCCCAAAACATCAATTCTCTCTCTGGGTCTGATTCCCCAGTGATCAGATTCACTATCTTAGAATTATTAATTTCCCTTAATTCATAGCCAGAAAGTTTCAAACTAGAGAGATGCTTGGAGAATTGGTCCACTTTCTCAAAATGTAGACCAATTACATCAGAACCAGCTGTAGTGCTTGTTGAAATGCATCCCAGACCTGCTGAAATTGAATCTCTGAGGATGGAACCTAAAAACCTAAATTTATAAACTAGCTCCCAAGGTAGTTCTTGCTGCATATTATAGTCACTGATCAAGTTAACATAAAACTGAAATCCAGGGAAAGTAAGATATTCAAATTACTTAACTAATTAAGGCCAGAGTTTAGCCTAAAACATAGGTCTCCAGATTCCAATGTTAGCACATTAACTATTTACATGGTTTCCATATAATTCCAACTACATCCCCAACCTGGAGAATGCCTACCGTCAGATCTTTCAAAAAGTTGAGTAATCAGAACTTATAGGAAAAGATCTTTAATCCCTTTGGTACCTGTGACACGTGTCATTGTCTTGAAAAAAATTTGACAAACATCTGGCCATTTTCAAAGACTTGGTCAAACTGATAGCCAATAGTTGTTAAGCAATAAACTGGAAAGATAATCATGACCATTTTTCCTGGAGTCATAAATCTAAAAATGTCACAGCTAATGCTATGGATTGAAAACGAGTGAAAATTCCACGTGTGGGCATATTTTGGAATAGACTTTTGAATGATTAGTTGATTTTATTTAATTTAAACATTTGAAATAATGAAGTCCTGAAGAAAGTGGTCTAGTTATTATGACCAGTTTAATAACTAAATTAGACTTGGTATGCATTGTTAATCAATCTAATAAATTTGGTTGATCTAAGTTAGATACATTTATAAGCCCTGTAGAAAAATAGCATATAAGTTGAAAAGAATCTTGAAAATTGAAGAAATAGCTCATTAAAATGAAAGGAGACAAACAGTAAAAGAAAAAAATGAGCAAGAGCAAAGCTGCAGCTCATCAGCGACATGCATAGATGAAGAATAAGGACCGAATTTCAGTTTGGATGGACATATACGTAGCAAAAAATCCATGGGAGGTCAAAATCTGTGACAAACTGGTAATAAATACAATCAATAAACACACACTTCAGGCAAGACTAATAAGCCACAAGAGAGACAGAAGTTAGTTTATCATCCATGTCAAGTCACCTCGATCAACGGATTCCCACATTTGAAAGGGGATAGGAAAGCCTTCATTGCCAGCAGTGGGGGAGGAAGCAGAACCTACGACAAAAAGATAAATGTGTTTGTCTTGTTTATCTTAGAGAAGTGACATACAAATCTGCATTTCTCAGGAAGAAAATTCTAATTGTTTGAACAGAAGGACTTAAATTATAAAAACTAAGTTCATGAATAAGTTTGGGTCTTATGTCCATGACTGATGCATGTGTTTAATGCTATTGGTCTAAAAACTTATTTTACTGGGTTCCATTATTCAATTCAGGTAGCAGGAAGCAGAGAGAAAAGTGGAAAGATAATATGGAAAAATTCTTTTCATTGAAAGGGCATTCATGGATTTTGAAAATGTTAAATACTGCAGAAAGTTATTGCAATAAAAACAGCAGGCATTTGGGTAACAGTCTGAAAGAACCAGCCAATTTTTCGATGTTTCTTTATTAATAATTCTCTTGTACCACAGGGCTTTGCCATGTTGATTAGCTGATAGTAAGAAGATAACTGTAGGAGAGTGGGGTCCAGGTCACAGCTAAAGATGATTTTATTTTTTTTCCACAACCACATTTTAAATGTTAGCCATAATCTCTAATATGGATATTCATTATTACTAGCTTTTCTCTCCATACGTATGTGTATATAAGCATTTGTCACAAGCCTCCTTCTCCAGTCCAACTAGCACAACTGCACAAAAGATGCTTACTGGGCCCTTTTTAAATTTGTGCTTTCTGAATTGAAAAATTAAGTGAAAATAACCTTTTCATAAATCAGAATTCCCTTAAGTATATCCAGGTTGTAAAAATCAGAAAAATCAGTTATTGAATTATATATTTGTGGAGTGCTTGAAGTCAGTCCCAATTGGATTATCTGATATTGTCAGGGCAATTAAAATGGACAACTACTGTAGCCAGCTATTCTGGGAACTGAGAGTAGAGTTAGGCCAAGACATGCAGAAAAAGGAGAAGTTCATCTGATCTGGAACATTGACATCATACAGGTCTGAGCAGGACAACACCTTTCTCCACTTCATCTTTTCACAGCAGCCCAAACTTCATAACCTTTGAAGTGACCTTGGCCACAGTTCTTAGTGTTTAGCATGTCAGTCTGCTGGGACTTCTCA
This sequence comes from Smutsia gigantea, assembly GCA_032199065.1. Lineage (NCBI taxonomy): Eukaryota > Metazoa > Chordata > Mammalia > Pholidota > Manidae > Smutsia > Smutsia gigantea. The sequence goes on from JAVSCE010004498.1 coordinate 359,061, forward strand.
CACTAACATCGCCTACTGAGAACTCCTGAGAAGGTTCCCATTAAGTATCCTGTCCATCTAAATATATTGTGACTATTGCTTAGAACATTGAAATTAGTAAGGAACAATTTACCAAACCAAGTTTCTTTTTTACATATCACTGTTTAGTATTTAAACAAATTGACAGGAGGAAGATATTTTGCCCAACATATGCTATCTTATGATATTTCTATTATTTGTACCAAGTTTACAATTACATTTTTTAAATTAATATCTTCTTCATAGTTAAAAAAGTTTGACGAACAATTAGGGAAGGAAAAAGATAAATCTACCTTTCAATCCATGGATGAGTTTAATAATAAAGTAGTATTTTGCTAATTTGACTTCTAATTTTTTCTGTCTGTCTTTAACACAATAAGATAAAAATTGCAACATATTCCAATGAAGAAACAATCCTTGAGATAATATCTAATAATTTCTTCTAAACTAATATCTCCTACTGAAATATTAAAATTAAAATTGAAATCAAACTTCTAATTTCTTTATACATGTATCTCTAAGCTAAATTTGTTCCTATTTCATCCTATTTTGCCTTGGTAGTAGCTTCTGCTTCCAATACTGGGCTTTTTCACTTTCCTGGCTATTTGTTCTTCAGTGTAAATATTTCCCCAGTACTTTGCAAGTACCAATCTTCTAAAAGATATAATCAATTCCAATTTCTTAACATTCCAATTTCATTCCATCTCAAAGCATTATGTTTTCAGTTTCTACTCAGCCATATTTCTGTGTTTTCCTAGTTAATTGCCACCGATTGAAACTGCAGTGACCGCTGAGTCCGAATACTGGGTAAAAAATACCGTGTGCTGAAGTCTATTCTGCAATTAGGGCTTTTATTTTTTGTGGTCAACAAGTCTTAAATTCTATATAAATTTCAGCTAAGAATGGGCATAAATAAAGCCACAATTATTGTTGTGGTTAATTCTTGAATAAAAATATCAGTAATTAGTTGCCTTTATTAATGATTCTCATAAATATATCATTTAGATGAATATCATTCCTAGAAAAGTGAATGTTTCCATAGATTCTAAATAGAAGAAGTTAGGAGTGTTTTAGTTACAATATGTTACCCTTGCACAAATACAAAATAAAAAGAGGTTAAAAACTCTTAGATACAAATTTGAATGGCAAATATTTGCCTACTTTTCACATTGGGCAGCATATCTTAGACAGCTGAGAAGCCCTTTTAGTTATAAGGTTCTCTTCCATTATTTTTTTTAAAGAATTGAGTGAATGGTTTTTAAAATAGAAAGTTTGACATTGTTATGCATTTTATTTACTTAGAAGTTGGTTTTAAACTTATAATAACTATTAGGAATACAGCAAAATTATATCACTCTGTTCAGTTTCCCCTGATTGAAATACTTATTTAGAAAGAAATATAAATTAAGCAGAAAACACATTAGTATTTTTACTTTTTTAAAAGAATGCTTGGAATGAAAATATAAAAATTCTAACAATTTATTTTAAAATTTCAATTATCCTATAAATTTGTAAATGCATTTTTTGGAGAAGTAGCTTTCAGAAGACAATTATACCTAAAGTTACATGGAATTTTACGTATTTGGCCAAATATTTAGTTTAGTTTAATAATTAATCCAGACTTTTTTCTATTATACCAAATTATAAAATTATATGATTTAAAAAATTTCAGTTTAAAATTCTCAGTAACTTTATAATATTCTTGTAAGAGTTTTTATTTAAAAACTAGGATTAAAATAAGTGATATTAAATATCACATTCTGACACCAAAAAATAAATAGAACTTTATTTTTACAAGGTAAATTTAACAACCACATAATTAATAGAAGCATTTTATTACATTAGCATTGATACAGTCAACAATAGTCTTCATGGCCAAGATGTGTGTGGTTAGAAAAAAGCTGTAATTTTGAAATTCACAATTAATACAGCTATACATTTATTTTAATCAACATAAATCCTATAACATAAAACTTAAAAAGCATTCTTAACCTTGTTTAAAAAAATCTCCATTTCATTTAAGAAGAGATTGTTCTGTACTGAAAAACTCATTTTTAATGCAGGTAACATTTGTTATGAGTTTATCTATATGATGCGTCTATATCAGATCACTTCCACTTCGAGTGGGTTCTTCTCTAAAGAAGTCTTTGCAGACTAAGTATGGATATAAATTCATCACAAAGATTTCAAGGGTAAAAAGAGTGTACCTATTAGTGTGAAGCAAATTTTTCAACTTCTTTCCTTAAACATACCTCATTTGCTTAATCCCACACTTAAAGTCTGAGAAAAATCTGGGTTAATTGTCAGAGCAAGAAAACAATACTTTATCTCAGACCTTAATTAAAAAAAAATTAAGCAACCTCTGTTTGTTATCTTTATCTTAATTAATGTTTTCCTTTATTAGATCTTAGTTATCTGGAGAAACTAGGAAAACTCTTCTCTACTCACCTATTGAACACAAGGTTTTTAGCTCCAATTTTTAATTTCTTATATCCATGTAAAATTTAGGAGACGAAAGGTCCAAAAATATAACCAAAGAAATAATATGACAGACTTAAAACTTCAGAGCATTGACTTTTCACTACTGTCCAGAATAGAAATTATCCAAGGAGCTTTGGTCAAAATCAGGTGGCCTTCTCAAAAAGTACGATACGACGGGAATTTTTAAATTTCACAGATTAAACGTTTATAGGAGCTTAATGTTGTCACTACTTGTCGCGACTCAGTGTCGTCTAGTTTTTGTAACTGATGTCCTGCATCTTTTGGGCAGTAGAGGGCGCGCTGGCATTGTTGACGCCGTATACCTTCTGGTGCACTGAGCTAGTATCTTGTTCCCAGGAAGGAAACTTAAATATTTCCCTGGAGGGTTGTCTTTGAGTATCTCGGAGGGTCAAGCCGTTCCTAAATTATTCCGAGAAGCTTTAATTTCAGACTATCAAATGAAAGTTGTGATTGTCAAGAGGCCCACATGACACTGCTGTGCCCAAGTTCTCCAATTGTGAAGCTTGTATTGTTTTATTGCAAAAATGCTGAGCACACACTTTCATAGCAGACAGATTGGCAAAGGTCATTAAACTGAATTATTTTTTTAAAAAGTAGAAAATACAGTCTTAAAAATATAGAAATATTGCGGATCAATAACTACTCTAGATTTACTCATGGCAACCAGAACACTAAATTGTGTTACCTTATTTAAGTGGTATTTTACCTTCTTTTACATCATGTATTTTATTTCTATTTAGCAAATAATTTTAAAACTGGTTAATCTTTCTGGAGGATGAGTTTAGATTGCCCAAAACAGGAAGGATTAGAGTGAGGGAGGGGGATTAGGGGTGTTTCCTATTATGTAATATGAATTATAATGCAACTAGGACAGGAATATTTTGCAGCCTCGGACCCTTGCTGCTTCGTGAAATATCCGAGGGAGTATGGATGCCGATCAGGGCAGACGCATAAACACCAGAGGAAATCAAGTATTCCATGATAATGTGTACTGCTTTAAATCCATTTCAATTTCCGATGACTGCTTTTAATTGGCAAAAGAGGAATGTTCCCCAATGCTTTTTTTTCATCATTTCAAGAGCCCGTTTTGTCCCAGTGTGTTTTACCTATTCCCTCCTAAGTTACATAAAATGAAATATAAACCTAAGTCATCAATGGACATGAAAGACCTAACTCACAGAGTTCTAAAATCACAGGGCAAAGAAAATCCATCCTGAAAGAGGGAGGAGAGAGTATCTCCTGCTGAGGATATTGCACTTTATTTTCTGAATCATTTGATATACCTCCATCACTCAGGAGTAAAAGAACAAATCGGATGAAATGTATGACACATTTATGGCCCATTTCTGTATCTGGATCAAAACTGGTGTTGCTGCCTCTATTGCCAATCTGGAGTGTTTTATCTACTCCTAATTTTGACATTGTTTATGTCTATGAATTTATAAACAAATTCAAGCAAATGTAGCAATTTCTTTCGAGACCCCAGTCTGGTTAGAAATTGGTTGATTTTTGTTTCTCTCTCTCTCTCTGGCCTCTTTGATTCATTATTCAGTTAGGGCATTTAAATTTTTATTATTTATATTTAATGCATTCAATATCCAGGTCAGGACGATGAAATATGCTAAGAGATATACTGATTTATTGAATATATTAATACTGACCCATTCGACCCTCGAATCTTCACTGCCTGAGATTTAGTAAACCGCCCTGACTTTCTCCATCTCTTGGAGCCATGAGGATGCAGCCGCTGTGGTGGTTTTTCCGCAGTGCGGGTTTCAGGCCTCCTGGCCCTGCAGTGCCTCCCGCCGGCTGGGAAGCGCAAAGCAAGTTCGGTGCATTAGAGCGGTCTGCAAAGCTCTGGAGCCGTGCATCGCCTAGGAAAGCTGCCCTGCTGCTAGCTTGGCCCGAGGCTGCAGGGTGGGAGGGCTTCTGCTTCGTCTCCCCTAGTGAGTCCCCATCACTTCTGGGAAGTCTGGAGGCCCACACTGGAGTTCGTCGCGAGTCCCTTTGAGGACTACACCGGCACTGCTAGGGAGCACAGCTGAAGACCTTACGTTTGTTTGCATATTTTGAGGAAGATGACTTAAGAAAAACAAAATAGAAGCTTCTCCTCATTCTCCTTCTTGCAACTCCTTGATGCCCACTGCTTAGATTCTGTTAACTCTATGTGTATAAGTGCACGAAGACCGAAAAGTACAAGCCAAATATGGCAACAGCTAGAGTGGACTATTCCGGTAAAGTATTAGGTTTCGCTGTATGCGGCACTTCCATAATTTTACTTTTTCTTTCGCAAATTACCTAGTCCCTGTTATTCTTTGGGGTGGGTGCGGGACGGTCGTGGTGCTTTTTGGTGAGATTACGGACAGGAGGGCCGCAGTCAGCACCGCGGACAGCACCCGGCGCAAGAGGCGCGGCCACTTTGGTGAGTCCCCTTAGCTCCTCTCCTTTGTTCCCAGCCCCTGCAGGGCAAGGCAGAACAAAGACATCTATCAAGGCCCGCTTTCTCAGCCAGGGTTTCTCTCTGGCTCCAAAGCCACGGTGCGCCACACTACCTTACCAAAGTCCACCTCATTGGCTTCCAAATAAATTAATCCACCAAGTTCTTCTAAAGTTTCTGGCCTGGACTTTTTCCATTGTCCTACACTTTTGGCCGATTTGGCCACTGCGACTATGCTGAACAGGAAATTATCTTGGCTTTTTAAAGCCAGGCAAGGCCGACTGGTGACTAGGAAGAGAAAGGAAGTTGTGGGGCAGGGGACGGGGGTTGTTCCGAGCTTCGCGAAGGAGTTCAGCCATTTGAGGTTTCTTGCGCAAGGTGGTTATTATCCTTTCTCTCTTGTTTTGTTTCCGCAGCTTGGCCCAGGATCGCAAACAATCACACTACCTACTCTTTAAAGAACTACTGCGTTGTAGTCGCTTGACTCTCTAGAATAAAGCAAGAACTACTGTTCTCCTGACACCTGTCACTGAAGCTCCTTTAAAATCCCCCTGAGGGATTTGCCTGCGGATTTCCGAAGCTCTTACTCAAAACTATGACCCTTTTGCTTCTCGACAACACTAGGTTGGGTTTGGAATCAGTTTGAGGGTCTTTATGTGTCAGAAGATGGGTTCTTTCTATCCCCACTTAAACCCCCTTGCAACTGCCTTTTTCCCGTTCTTATCATGAGACGCGTTGGGGTCCTTCAACTGCAGCCGTAGGCTCCGCTCTTGGCATTCACCGCGTGCCTTAATTGTATGACATTAAATCAAGGTCCGCTGTGAACACGGAGGGCAGAGTCTGATCTTGATCTGGAAAGTAACTGACCCACTGCGAACACCACACGTCTTCTCCTGCCCTTCCCCCTCCCCCAAGCTCTGAGTCCCTATGACTCCCCGAAGTCGTAACTCATAAACCCGGCTCGAGTCTCACAGCTCGCCTCCTGCCGCAGCTGCCAGAGCCGCTGCTAATTAGTCTGCTCCGTGGAAGTGTAGACGATGCATGTGTCTGCGTATACATACATATGCATATATCTGCATGCCATTTACAGCACACCTAAAAACATACATTCGCCTATAAATCTAGTTTTCAAATGACGGCATGGATCGAAGTTAATTACCCCTCTGGTACAGATCTAATTTCGTAATCGTGTTATTTTACTGAAGGCAATTAACCGAGTTGATTCGCCCTGCATCTCTTCTAAGTCACTTGTAAGGAATGGCAGGTTTTTAGGACCGCGCCATTGCTTGTTCTGCTGCAGAAAGCTTTGCCCATCATTTCCTACTGGTGGGAATGAGATCCAGCACATCAAAGGGGCAATAATCATGCGTGTGTGTTTGTAAGATAAATACCCAGATGCCTAGTCTCTGTGTCCTCTGACAACGTTACCGCAGTTTTGGTTGGGAGATCTGGGGAAGAGGTGAGAGTCCAAGGACGTGCTGGGTCATCTTTCTTTGTAATGCGGAAAAATTAACTCAACCGCACCTGCCCAGTCCCGAGAGGGCTGAGAGGCCCATCTGGTCTGGCTACAGCTTTGCTGCAGAGAGAAAAGGCTGTCCTAAAGCTTCCCCTGCCGGGAAGAGCGGACCTCGGGTCTGCGCCCCACCGGGGGTTACAGTTCAGAGCAGCGCGGCGGACGCGCACTCCGCAGACTGCGGCAGGCGTCTGGCGGACGAAGGAACCAGGGCCCGGCGGAGGGAGGGGAAGCAGGAGAGAGGAAGGGGTGAGGGGAGTTGACCTCTACGGGCGGTGCCCTCTGCACTGCAGGCAGGAGGTGGTGGGCTCGGTGGCTCTTTTCGCGGCGTCCCCTGCGGCGAGGTCAGCCCGAGGGACAGGCCCGCTCCGGCTCCAGCATCCGAGGAAGGGAGGATCTTGCGCCACAGCGCTCCGGGGCGGCGTAGAGCCCAGCAGCAGCTGGAGAGGGCGCCTAGAGCCGGTCTAGCGCAGAGACCCGAGAAGGCGCCCCTGAAAAACAGAGTAACAGTCCGGAATTAGCAAGGGAGGCAGAAGGGAGGAGGGGGAGGAGAAGGGAGGGAGCTAAGGTGACGGGAGCGCAAGGCCCTAGCCGGGGGGCCGCGACCTCGGTCCCCAGGTTCCAGCCGGGCGCTGAGAGGCCCGCGGCGCGCAGCCCAGGGGGCGGCGAGGTGGCAGGGCGCGAAGGTCCCGGCTGCGGAAGCCGCGAGGTGGGGGCCAGGCGCTGCGGCTACGCGGCCTCCAGAGAAGACATTTCGGGAACTGGAACTGTCAGAACGCGTCCGCAGAGGATCCTCAGTCCAGTCCAGCCGTTCTTGGGTCCTATGCCCCTTTCCCCAGTCTCTCCCCTTCCCTGGGACCACGCTTCGGGTCTGCACTCTCCAATCCCCACCCCTTCTTGGTTCAGGACGCTGCAAACTGCAAGACCGGCAAGTCCCAGCAAGAAAATCGAAACGATCGATGAGAGAAAGAATTACATATACACACAGCCCTAGAAACCCGAAGGAGAAAGACCTGCTAGCTCTGCTCAGACCCGCAGAGGACCAAAGCCTTTTCAATCGCTGCTCAGCGCGTTCACAGAGGGAAGAGGAGGCTGAGAGGCTTCCGCGGTATAAGGTGCTTTAGGGTGGGAGGTGGGGGTGGGGAGGGGGTGGGTCGGAGCAGTCCGGTCTTTCCCCCTCGCTTGCTGATCCAGAATTAGGGATTAATGGCTCGCTCCAGCCAAACAAATAAGGCATCTGCCTTCAGCACAAGAGGATTACACGGGCTGCTGACGTCACCAGCCAGACAGATGTTGGCTCCCAAAGTCCTGAGCAGATCGCTGTGTCCTTGAAATCAAAGAGCCGCGGAAGGCGCTCAGCCCCCAGTAACTGCGCCTGGGTACAGCAAAGGGCGCGCGCCCTGCCCTTGCCTGCACTCGCACGGCGGCAACACAGTGGCCCAAAGACAGCCCCCTAAGACGTCGTACCCCCAAACTATCCGGCCCTTCCCCATAGCCCTGCCGTCAATGCTCAGGCTTGCCCAAGGCAAGGCAAAGTCATCATTTTCAGTTGCCTCTCCCTAAAATGGAGACAAGAGCCGACACCCTCTGTACGTCTCATCTAGACCCCAGATTCTAAGCTCTTGGGCTCTTGATCGCTCACACATGATTGGCCAAGCAAAAGCAAAATAAGCATCTTAGGTAGGACAGAACCCACGCTCCAGATGAGGGGCGGCCTCTTAATTGTGTGCGCAAGCGGCGGAAGCAGGGCTTATCTGCATGTCCTCTTCTCGCCCATGCTGCCGTCCTTTCCCGAGGCTAAGGTTCAGATTCATGCTTAATCTTATCACGAATGCCATTCCCGACGAATTTGCCTTTCTAAACAATGACACTCTCCCAACCGAACTGCGTTCCAACCAGAGCTCTGGGCCACCACTTGGTTAGCCAGCGGGACCTCACCATGGTCCTGATCATTGCATTTTCTTTTCAAGTACTTTGAAGACCTTGTTAAAAAAAAAAAAAGCTGTCTGTGTGTGTCCTTGTCCAAAACATATCTAGCACCTAATTTTAAGAATATATACATCCAGGTAACTGCATTCTATAGCCAAATCTGATGAATAAAGATCATTAATTTATAAACCCTAAACCCTCTTTAATTTGATGTTTTAAAATTCAAATTCAAATACAAACGATTTTAATTTATCGAACTTGCATATTGTTTTTGCTTTATATGATTCCGCAGGCCTTTACAGTTCACAACTGAAGGCAGATTATGAAATAAGCCAAAGGACACACGAAACTGGAAATTTAAATGAGCAATTTTGAATGTGTTATGTAATTCACAAATGAAATGGATTTAAGTGAAGTTCGATTCTGTAAAGAAATAAAGGCAATTCAAACAATATACAAAACAAAATAAATTGATCTCTGATACAGAGCCATGCTGAACCAATTCTGTGCCCCAAATCATCAAATAAGTATACATGAAAGAGAAATGTTTGCCCACAACATTGCACCGTTGGTTATAGATAAAATGCCTAAACAGGAGTAGAAAGAGTGCCTGGATTATATCTCCATTCATATTATACCTGTCTATCAAAGTGGCATTTAATTTTTCCATTTCTATGCATTAAGAAATTCAGTCACTGATGAAAATCAATTTAATTTGCTTTAGTGTCATTGAGCTAATGCCGCCTAAAATAGCAAAATTTCTCTATTCTCACTCTGCTTCAAGGCCTTATAAGAAAGAGCCTACATCTTAAACAGATGGATTTAAATTTGTTATTTGCTAGTAACAAAAGGTAGACCTCACCTTATTTTAACTGGATAAACAACATATACTATGTGAGACATGGCATATAAGTATTTCTTTGAAACTTGCTAGAATACGTTTGAAATGCTATACTTCAAAGGAATCTACTTCTTTCTGAAAATCACAAAGGTTTTTGCCTCCCAGCATGTTTTGAATGTAGATTCCTATTCTGCTCTCACAAAATTTACTAGAGCCCTTATTGCTCAGTGATTTAATATTAGTTCGCTGTCCATGGTCTTGATCCACATGAAGGGAAATGCTAATGGTGCATTTTGAAAAATGTAAATCACAATGTTTCTGCACCAATTTGATACTGTAACATTTTCAGATAATGTCAAAGGGGGAAACACCTATAGGCTTTAAGTTCTCTCCCCATTCCAGTTGTTTTCATTTTTCTGTATTTGCCACCATATTGAGAGTCCAGGAAACAGATGGGGAAAGTTTGCATTTCATTATTTTGAGCTGACAAAATCACCACCCTATTTTAGGGGTTTGAGGATTTGTAGCAAATAAGAAATAGTATTTTTTCAACCTGCAAAAAAGAAAAAAATTTTTTTTGCTTTCAAAAAAGTAACATATCCTTGTACAGACATCCTTGTCCACTTTTACAAAGGTTTAACAAGTACAGTAATGTTTACAAAAATGACAACTTAAGAATAACAAAAAGCCAATCAACAACCTTCTCCACTCTCTCTAGGTAGGTATAGACATAGATATATCTCACATACACATACACACACATACATGAGCACTAAACACTGAACTAAATCCCTTCTCTTACACCCTGTAATTTTTTTTTTCTAGTGAAGCCAGGAAGCCATATGCTCGAGTACCAAAGGCTACTTAGTAATTCTTTCCATCCAAAATAACATTTCACCTCAGTTAAAAAACAAGATTGACCTGGCAGAGTAACATTTAACCTCTCCTGGGGTTTCCTCAAGGGGGAGAAAGAATAAAGAAAAAAACCTTCCCCCCTTTCTCCCAACATTTCATTGTTTTTCGTCTTTTACTTTTCCCTTCTGATGGTCAGGATAAGTATGTACTTAATATACATGTATACAAGCGCATACGAACAGACACTTATTTTCTGAATCCCTGAGAGCCGCTGCGGATCTCTGACGGGCACCGACCTGCACAAACTGGTCATATTTTTGTTCTGATACACAAGTATCCCAACAGTAAGAAAGCAGGCTCTTGCCCAAACTGAGGTTGGTGCCCACGGCAGGCCACGGGGCTGGACTTCAGCGATTCACACTTTCCTGGGCACGAGAAGGCTACTTTCTGAAGAAGTATTTAGAACTTAGGAAAATCCTTGTGCCGGAACAAAATGGCCTAAACACAATAGGACTCGCCATTTTCTCCTTGTGTAGCACAAAGCGCTCGGCGCTGCCCGGCACACAAAGAAAGCGTGGGCCCGCGGAATTCTTGCACATTTTCAAGAGGCCAAAAAAAAAAAACAAAAACCCCTAACCGCGGAACAGGTTTCTCCCACCTGGGCACTCTGACACACTCTTCCACATTCACTCAGCCCTTGTCACAAGAAGATCCTTCATTTGGGGTGGAGACAGAAAACCCAGCGAAGGAGCGATGCTAGCTAGCCAGCCAACCCTGGCAAGACTAAGTCCTAAAATCCGAGGGGCCCGGCGCGCCGCGGCCCGCGACGCCCTTCTAGGCCGGGGGCGCGCACATCCCCTCCCTCGTCCTCAGTTCTTTCCTTCCAGTTCCATCCCTTCTCCCAGGCATGTCTGGGAGTTCGGGAGTTGAGGGACCGCTGTGACCTGGTTTCCATCCAGGGCCAGGAACTGACCTTGCAGCCAGGAGCCGGGCGGGAGGCTCTCAAGGATGCTCGCGACGCGGGAACCCCTCGACTCCGCGCCCCGCGACGCCCCCCGCCCGCCGCTTCACATCGCCGTTTCCGAGACAGAGAGTGCCTTGCCCCGCACGCCCACAACCTGCGAACACTTCACACGCTGACGTGCGGAAAGCGCAGGCTTCGAGGAAGCCCCTGGGAATAAAAACACCCAAACACAAGCGGCGCCCCGACTCACAAAGCGAACACTCTCAGTCCAGCCGGCGACCCAGAGCTCGGGTAAAGCAGGAGAAGATCGTACTTACAGCCGGTGCGCGTTTGGGTAATCCACGTCTCAGCACGTTTGGTTGGTTGGTTACAAAATATATACACATCTCTATATATTTGATTTGGCAAATCTTCCACCGTTGAGAAGGAACGACCACAAAAATCTTGTAGCTAGCGGGGATGGGGGAGGGGGATGGAGATTTTCATTGTCTACGCTGTGCACACGCAGCCCGAAGAAAGACGCTCATTGCCGTGTGGGGATCCTTCTACTTTGTGCTTGAAATTCAGAAGCTTTCAGCGCAGTAAAGCGGGGGTTTGGTCTCTTCCTGCCTCCCTCCCTCTGCGTTCTTGTTCAATCTCTCTCTCTCCTTTTCCCTCCTCTCTCCTCCCTCTCTCTCTTCCACAGCTCCAAGTCTCTCTCTCTCTCTCTCTCTCTCTCTCTCTCTCTCTCTCTCTCTCTCTCTCTCTCTCTCTCTCTCTCTCTCTCTCTCTCTCGCTTTTTCAAAAGAGGGCAGGTCGCTTCCTGCATCCCAATGAGTTAAATCAGTCACTTACTTCTCATGCATCAGCAGCCTCTGTAACAACCCGAGGGCTGCAGGCACAAAAGAGCATTTAGTTGCCTCCAATTTGTGTAGAAGGCCTGTCTTTAATTTGTTTTTGGAATATAATTAAATCACGTATTTCAAGTAATATGAAAATACCAAGTTCTCAACTTCAGCGAATGAAGTGCTAATGGAAACCTTTGAAAATATACCTCTTCTTGTTGGTGTCCTTAGAAAGAGCCTAGGACGCCCCAGGAATGGAGAGGCCAAGGATTTGGGCCCAATGCACCCGACCCACCCCCCTTTCACACGTCAAGGTCACAGTCATATGATCTCCCACTGCTTTAAAATGGAGCCTTTCTAGCAACCCTTCGCCTTGGAAAGCAATGAAATCTTTTTGTGGTATGTGAAGATCTGAAGGATTAAATAAATAAATAAATGCATCCTTAATCTGAAATACACACGTAAGCAGAATCAACCGTGATCAGACGCTGCGACGGGGAGGGGGAGACTGACATACCATGTGAGAGTGTGTGGCTTTCATCTCCCCCCTCGTCGCCTGGAGAATTCTGAGGTCTCTAGTTTTTGCTCTGGTTTCTTTTGGCGACTCAGAGGGCCTTACCCAGCCACAGGACCAGCACCTTTTTTTTTTTCTAAAGAGCGTATCTGAGGAGTCCAGATCTCCAAGACACTGCCTAGTGGTCAGGGGGGTAGTGTGTATAGTTCCCCGTTCTCTTAAAGGGCTGGGGCACAAAGAGCAACTCTGCCTTCCCGCAGTTTCTCTTTCAGAAAAATCCCCAGGCCCGGCCATTGTTCTTCCTCAATGAAGGGGGGTGAGGGTGACAGCAGAGAGACCTCCTCTTCCCCACTCCACACAACTCCTCCCTCACCACACCCAAGGCCACTGCTGGGGAGAAATTTTGGAATATTTTCTTGCTCCTGAGACTCCTGTCTGGGAGATCATGGGATCCAATGTCATTAATATCTTGGTTATCTTCTTTGCATTTTCTTCAGCAATATTCCGTTAAGTCATCAGCACCCCACCCTCCTTTTCTGGTTCTACTAGCTCTTGTTCAGAAACACTGCATCAGATCAGAGAGGTTAGCACTGCAGATAGCCGCATTTAATTCCACCAAAAGGAAATGAAACAATGTATCTCGCCACCTCCCGCCTCTGAATATTTGCTCTTCATGCCCTAAAATCACCCTGGGGTTTTGAGTAAGGCCACGTTTCACCTTGAACATTTATCAAACCGGACTCTGCCGCCTCTGCTGCCGCAGGAGAACGCACAGGCCTCCAGCAACCAGCTGACATCTGCTGGAAAAATCCAACAATACCTCCAACGGGGTCGTTTGCAAAACGTGAACACCAAAAATGGAAGAAAGACTTTTTTTTTTACACAAAGGGAAAGTGTATATACGTGTGTGTGCGTGTATACCCCAAATGCTGGATTTGGGGACTCGAATTCCGTAAGATAAAACAACATATCTGTGTTTGAGCCCAGCCCGAAGGCCTCTGCACCGGTGTTTTCCTAGCAGTGAGACACCACGTTCTCTTTGGAGGCGCTGGAAGGAACGGGCATCGTCCGCCTGCCCTTTATGTTTCACGGGATGATATTCATTCTATCCGTTTCCAGTTTATTGACCAGGAACCTGAGACGGTTAAAGATCGGCAACTCCTTGCCAAAGCCTCGGGGAGCCAGGGTCAGCGGCGCGGCACCAGGTCTGGCTGCAGAGTAGGTGCGGCTCTGCGCTCTGGATAGCCAAAAGGGGACAACTCCCACGACCCCGCGTGGGTCCTTAGCCCAGCAAATCCCCCACCCCCCGTCCCGGCTCTGGCAATGCCAGCTTTCTTCATTTTCCTGAGTCCTGACATTTCCGCTTTGCTGGTGGGAAGGAAGGCCTTAGGAAGAATCCCAGGCGGTGACTGCTTTTCCTATGGATGGGCCGCTCCCTCGCCCGCGGTTTATTCTCAGTCGTAGCTGCAAAGGAAAAAGCTGGAGATGAGAGGAGAATACAGGAACTTTTGCTCGGGCCTTTCACCCCACCCTAACCCCCAACAACCAGATGGCTGGGCCAGGACACCTGCAAGGCAGCCTGCAGCCGCCGCCTCCGAGCAGCTCTCCGGACCCCGGCCACTGTGTCGGATCAAATAAGGTCACCTAAAGTTCTGGGCCCAGATCGCTTTGCCCCGCCCAAAGAATCTTCCTCGGGACACCTTTCGGGCCTTTCGGAGAACAGAGCCTCCGATCCCGGCTTTCCACCCCGGGCCCAGGAACCTGAATGGGTGACTCCTTTCCAGCCCCAGGATCTTTCAGGTTTGCCTTGTGCTCAAACCTCCCCCAGCTCTGCACATCTCGTCGCCTGGGCTTGGAGCTTATGAAAACGTAACCCAACTCATTGCCAGAAGTTGTTGCTAATTAGTGGATAATAAACTTCTGTAGCCAGGGCACAAAAGTCTTTTAAAAGTGCAAAGGTGCTCTTTGTTGTGGCATCAGAGGATGCATTAGCATATCAATGGGACTGGGGGGACCGGACAGGGAGCCCTCCTCCCCCTTGGCGGCGCTTAGTTCGCCGCCCGCCGCTGCCTCCCGCTCCGTCCTTCGTCCTCCTCTTCCTCTCACTGCTGCGGGAGCTGTCGGGCAGCAGCTGGGGGCCGAGTGGGCAGGCGCAGGGCGGGCTTCTTGCCGGCCCCCAGGCCGCGAGGCCTGCGCGGCGCTCTCGTCCTCGGCCCGCGCCCAGGGGCGCGCTGGCGGGAGGCGGGGGCGCAAGGGGACGCGGAGCCCGGGGGCGGCAGGGCCCCGCGGCCTGGCCCGGGAGGACGGCCTCCGCGGCCCCACGCAGCGCCCCCTCCCTGCGGCCGCGGCTCGGCCCGCTGTCTCCCCGGCGGCCCTTCCGCCTCTTTGACCACGTGGGGCCGCCGGCCACCCCTCCCCGGCCTCCAGGGCGGCGCGCGACCACCGACCTCACCCGCACGCTCCGGGGGGCCTCGCGGGGGCTCGGGGCCAGTGGGGCCTCCCGCCCGGGGCAGCCGGGGCCTCGGGGCTGGGCCCGGGCCGAGGTGCCCGCTCGGCAGGCGGCAGGGGCGGCCCAGGCCTCCGCAGGCCCGGCCGGGGCTCCGCGGCCCCCGCCCAGCCGGCCCGGGTCGGGCCGACAGCAGAGCCCAGGTCCGTCTCTCGGGGACGGAGACGCGGCCCAGGCCTGCGGAAGCCGGGCAGCCCGCCCCTCCGCGCCTCGGCCCCGCCGTGCAGGCCCTGCAGCGGCCTGCGGGCCCACCTGGCGCTCGGGAGCGGAAGGGCGGGGAGAGGGGCAAGGGGAGGCCCGGGCCTCTCTTCCTCGGGCCGCCCTGGAGGAGCCGCGGGCCGGCTGCGCGCCCTTCCACCGCCAGGCCCCGCCGCCCCAGCCGGGAACCCTTTCTTTTCCCTCTCCTCCTCCGCCCCCACCAGCCCTTTCCCCTTTCTCCCTAGAGGCAGTTGTAGGCCTCGAAAGGCATTTCAAAAAAAGAAAGAAGAAAGAAAATTCCGGTGCCCTCCTTTTCCACCCGTGTCGCCTTTTCCTAACCCTGGTATTTGGCGAACAAGCGCCAAACTCACGCAAGTTTCCCCGAAAAGGAACCGCTTGTAAGTGCGGGAGGAAAAATGTCGGGGGAGAAAGTGGAGGCCGGTGTTTCCCTAAATGCAAAACATCGGAGAAGAATCTGAAAAGAGCTTTACTTTCTCTGCGAAACCTCCATTGTTGCCTGGCAAACAATGGGAGCCTGGGCGACTGCAGGGCTGTGAGGATGAATAGGCGACCCGCGGGATGTGTGCGGGTCAGCGCCTGGGGTCCTGGGCCCAAAGCCCCTTTCTCAGCTCGCCACAATAAACCCGAGCAAGGTTTAGTCTTTGCCGGGTCACCGGCCATCTTCTATTATTCAACACTTCACAACAAAAACACTTATTAATCAGCGCTGACCAGAGGCCCCTATTGAAACAAGAGAAGAGGGGAGAGTGGGAGAGAGAGAGAGAGAGAGAGGAGAGGGGTGAAAAGAAGATTGAGAAGCCCCGGACACATCTTTCTAAAGCCAGAGCGACCATAGGCTGCTTTCCTCCAGTGGCCAAAGTTTATTTGACACAAGAAAGTTTCTAATCAGGCCACGGAGACCTGGATTTCTCATTTGCCTTACTCCCTGCCTCTTCCTCTGAAGATGCTGGAGACTTTGTTGCGAGGAAGGATGGCTTTAGGTCAAATTACCAAGGCCTGATCTTAAAGATCTAATTGCTATTGGAAGAGAAACCTGTTTACCAGCTGGGCCTCCACGCTGGAGATGGCGCAAGGAAGACTGTCCAGCTCTGCTCTGGGCACCCTGCTGATGGATGAGGGTGTCAGGCCAGTAGTCATGTGAGGACTGGTTTCCAAATGGTATGAGCAGTGGTCAGATGTGGTACTTTTTGGTGATACTGAATGCAATCTGTAGATTTTCTAGTTATTTCAGTCTGGATGTATTAAAAGACTAAACTTGCTTGCTAGAATGAAGAGGAACTGATTATTCCCTATGCTTAGGCAAGGATTTTAAAGTAAAGAATGTGATGAATAGTTTTAGAAAACAAACCGCTCAGAATGTTCCATACCACTAAAATCAATAGGTTCTTTGCTCAACTTTGATAATTTTTATGTAGCTTATTTAATGTTTGTAACCTGATTGTATTTCCTTTGTTTATCTGGTTGAATGATAATTGTGAACACATGCTCAGACATATATGAACACTCATGTACATCAAAGTGA